>LNAC01000339.1:0-593371 GCA_002007465.1 Ailurus styani
TGTGAAAGGTGTAAGCCTGATGATTCACAGACCTGTATCCCTTGGGCAAAGAATAAAAAAAAAAAAAAAGATGCATGGATAAAGAAGATATGGTATGTTACAATGGAATATTATTCGGCCATAAAAAATAATGAAGTCTTGCCTTTTGCAACAACCTGGATGGAGCTAGAATGTAAAATGTTAAGTGAAATAAGTCAGTCAGAGAAAGAAAAATGCCACATAATTTCACTTATATGTTGAAGTTAAGAGACAAAACAAATAAGCAAAATATAAAAAAAACAAACAAATAAACCAAGAGACAGACTCTCAATTTTAGAGAACAGATAGTTTCCAGAGGGGAGGTGGGTAGGAGATGGGTGAAATAGGTGAGATTAAGGAGCACATTTATCATAATGAGTGCTGAGAATAGAATTGCTGAATCACAATATTTTTCACCTGAAACTAACGTAACACTTTGTTTAACAATAATAGTAATGAAAATTTTAAAAACTTTATAAAAAGGTTAAAATAAAATTACAAAAAAAAATTAATGAAATAAGGGTGCCTGTTTGGCTCAATCAGTTAAGCATCTGACTGTTAATTTCAGCTCAGGTCATGATCTCAGAGTCATGAGATTGAGCCCCATTACTGGTTCCATGTTCAGCATGGAGTCTGCCCAATATTCTCTTCCTCTCTCTTTCTGCCCCTCCCTCCTGCTCAGATTCCCTCTTTCTCCCTCTAAAATAAATAAATAAATAAAACCTTTTTTAAAAAAGTTCATGAGGGCGCCTGGGTGGCTCAGTGGGTTAAAGCCTCTGCTTTCGGCTCAGGTCATGATCTCAGGGTCCTGGGATCGAGGCCCGCATCGGGCTCCCTGCTCAGCGGGGAGCCTGCTTCCCCCTCTCTCTGCCTGCCTCTCTGCCTCCTTGTGATCTCTCTCCCTCTGTGAAATAAATAAATAAAATCTTTAAAAAAAAAAAAAGAAAANTGAAATAAAAATGTTTGATGTGGAGCCCCTGGGTGGCGCAGTTAAGAGTTCAAAAACAAAAATCTGTTATGGATAAATTGTATTACTTTGAGTTTAAAATNGAAATAAAAATGTTTGATGTGGAGCCCCTGGGTGGCGCAGTCAGTTAAGAGTTCAAAAACAAAAATCTGTTATGGATAAATTGTATTACTTTGAGTTTAAAATAATTTTTAAATAAAAACATTCCAAAATTAAATATATATATTTTATACATTTTTATTTATTTTATTTTGAATTTTATTTTATTTTAAATATTTGTATTATTTTATTTGTATTTATTTATATATTTATATATATTCTGTTGTATATACATATCACATTTTTGCTTATCTCTCATCTGCTGATGGACACTTGGGTTTTTTCTCTTTTGAATATAGTACATAATGCTGCTATAAACATAGTTGTACAAAAATCTCTTCAAGCTCCTTCTTTTGATTCTTTTGTGTATACACCAAGAACTAGAATTGCTGGATTATATGTTAATCCTGTTTTCATATTTTTTGGCAGAAGGGCTGTACTATTCTTCATAGTGGTTGTACCATTTCTACTCACACTAAAAATATATGTGGATTCAAATTTCTCCACATCCTCACCAACACTTGTTATTTCTGTTTTGTTTTATTTTGTTTTGTTTTGATAGTAGCCATCCTAATGGGTGTAAAGTGGTATCTCATTGTGGTAATGATTAGTTTTCCCAAATGATTAATGATTAGATTTCTTTTCATTTGCTTGTTAGGTATCTGTGTATCTTCTCTGGAAATATACTAAAATCTTTCCCCCATTTTCTAATTAGACTACTTGCCTTTTGTTTGTTGAGTTGAATATATAAACATATATTCTGGTTAACTCTTTATTTGATATAGGATGTGAAAATATTTTCTCTCATTTCATTGGTTGGTTTTATGCAAAAAGTTTTTAATTTTGATGTAGACCAAATTGTCTCATTTTTTTTTCTTTTGTTGTCTGTGTTTTTGGTGTCATTTCCAAGATATCAATCCCAAATCCAATGTCATGAGGATTTCTCCCATGTTTTCTTCTGACAGCTTTATAATTTTATCTCTTACATTTAGGTCTTTGATCAATTTTTTGTAAATTTTTGTATATAGTTGAACATAACAGCCCAATTTCATTATTTTGCATGTGGATAGCTAATTTTCCCAATACTATTTCTTAAAAAGTCTTACTATTTTCCAGTTTTCTTGGCACCACTGTTATAAATAATTGAAATGTGTATGTGAGGGTTTATGTCTCACTATAGTCTTTCATTATTCTAGACTACTGTTTTTATACCAGTACCACACTCTTCTAGCTTTGAAATCAGGAAGTGTTAGATCTCCAACTTTATTCTTTTTCAAGAGTGTTTTGGCTACTCAGAGTCACTTGACATCTCAAATGAATTTTAGAATTTTTTTTCTATTTCTAAATATATCATTGAGATTTTGATAAGGATTGCAGTGAACGTGTAGATAACTTTGGGTGGTATTGACATCTTAACAATATTATGCCTTATGGTTCATGAACACAGAAGGTCTTTCTACTTATTGGTGCACTCTTTCTGTCAGAAATGTTTTCTAAGTTACTTTGTTCAAGTCTTCGGATTCCTTGGTTAAGGGTATTTCTAATTAATTTATTTTTGATGCTGTTATAAAAGGAATTATTGATTTCCTTTGCAGATTATTGTCAGTGTATAGAAATGCAACTGTGTTTTGAGTATTGAATTTGTATTCTGCCACTTAGATGAATTCCTTTTTTAGTTTTTTTTAAAGATTTTATTTATTTATTTGACACAGAGAAAGAGAGATTACAAGTAGGCAGAGAGGCAAGCAGAGAGAGAGGAGGAAACAGGCTCCCCACCGAGCAGAGAGCCCGATGCAGGCCTTGATCCCAGGACCCTGAGATCCTGATCTGAGCTGAAGGCAGAGGCTTTAACCCACTGATCCACCCAGGTGCCCTCCTTTTTTAGTTTTAATTGTTTTTGTGTGTGTGTGTGTGTGTGTGTGTGTGTTTACATATAAGCAGTGTTTGTGAGCAGAGATAATTTTGCTTCCTCCCTTTTTTTCTTACACATTTATTTATTTTAATCAGGCTATTTTTGCCATATCTCTATCCAATACTATATCCCTAATGTTTTGTGAAGAACACATCATTTTTAATGTAATCTATACATTTTTTTCTTTTTCAAGTTTTCATTTAAATTTCAGTTCATTAACATACTGGGTAATATTAATTCCAGGTATAGAATTTAGAGATTCATTACTTATGTACAACACCCAGCATTCATCACAAGTGGCCTCCTTATTACCCACACCGATCTAGTCCATCCGCCACCCACCTTCCCTCCAGCTACCCTCAGATTGTTCTCTATCATTTATAGTTTGTTTCTTGGTTTTTCTCTCTTCCTCCCCATGTTCATTTGTTTTGTTTCTTAAATTCCACATATGAGTGAAATCGTATGGTATTTTCTTTCTCTGACTGACTTATTTCGCTTAGCATAATACTCTCTAGCTCCATCCATGTCCTTGCAAATGGCAAGATTTCATTCTTTTTTATGGCTGAGTAATATTCCATTCATTGATGGGCATTGGGCTATTTCTATAATTTGGCTATTGTTGATAATGCTATTATAAACGTCGGGTGCATGTATCCCTTAGAATTAATATTTTTGTATCCTTTGCATAAATACCTAGAAGTGCAATTGCTATGACATAGGGTAGTTCTATTTTTGACTTTTTGGACAACTTCCCTACTCTTTTCCACATTAGCTGCACCAATTTGCATTCCCACCAACTGTGGAAGAGGGTTCCCCTTTCTCCACATCCTCACCAACAACTGCAGTTTCTTGTGTTGTTAATTTTAGCCAGTCTAACAGCTGTGAGGTCATATCTCATTATAGTTTTGATTTGTATTTTCCTAATGATGAGTGTTGTTGAGCATCTTTTCATGTGTCTATTGGCCAGCTGTGTGTCTTCTTTGGAAAAATGTCTATTCATGTCTTCTGCCCATCTTTTAACTGTATTATTTGCCTTTTTTGGTAGGAGTTTTATAAGTTCTTTATTTTGGATACTCACCTTTTATCAGATAAGTCATTTGCAAATATCTTCTCCCCTTCTGAAGGTTGCCTTTTAGTTTCATTGATTGTTTCCTTCACTGTACAGATTGCTTTCTCCTGTTCAATTTGGATGAGTTTACTTTTTTCCTGACTTATTTTTCTGTCTAAGTTTCCAGTACTATGATGAACAAAAGTGGTGAAAATCAGCATCCTCATCTTATTCCTAATCTTAGAGAAAAAAATGTTAGTCTTTTACCATTGAGTGTAATGTTAAATGTGAGTTTACATATATGGCTTTTATTATGTTAAGGTAGTTTCCCTCTATTCCTAGTTCTTTGTCTATATTTTCCTTTAGCTTTCCAAGTGTTCAAGGTAGGCATTTGAAAGTCTTGATCTAGTATGATCAAATCCTGAGTTTTCCAGGAGTGGTTTCTGGGAATTTACTTGTTCCTTTAAATAGTTATGTTTCTGGAGCATCTAAGTTGCTCAGTTGGTTAAGTGTCTGCCTTAGACTCAGATCATGATCCTAGGGGCCTGGGATTGAGTCCTGCATCAGGTTTCCTACTCAGTAGGGAGTCTGCTTCTCCCTCTTCCTCTGCCCTCCCTCTTGTGTTCTCTCTCTCAAATAAATAAAATATTTTAATTAATTAATTAATTAATATACTTTCCTCTTTCTTTGTATGCTTTGCTATCTTTTGTTTGAAAACAGGTTTTGAAAAAATCAGTTACTTCTCCAAGTTCTTGAAGACAGGCTCTCTGCAGGAAATTTTCACCAATTAGCAAGACATATCTGAACCTTGGAATCAGGTTGGCATTATGGTTTATGATCCTCTTAGGACTTTTCTGGGTGTGTGTCTTCCTTAGGCATGTGTATGGTCTTGTTTCCCATTCCCCTGTACAGATGGCTACTTTTCAATGTGTTAAATTTCCTCAGACTCTTATCCTTGTTTCTTCTGGTGGCTTTAGTTCCTATATTGTATTCCTTAATCAGTAATCTCTTGCCCCAGACATCTGCTGGTGTGCAGTCCCATTTTAGCTTTCATGAAACATTTTCTAGCTTCTAAAATGAGCTGTGCTACTTTTGGCTGCCTGAGAGCTCACCTACATGACACAGAAGCCAATCTCTAAGGTAAACACAAGATAATTTATAATGTTGCAAATTAGGTCTGTTCTATTTTCTCTGGCTCATAGAACATAACTGGTGACAGAGCTGCCACTTTCTCCAGATCACACCAAGGCCACACTGCATCAAGGAGAAGGTAGAGCAAAGATAAATAAAAACACTGCCAAATTTCCTTGTAATTTTTTAAAATCTGGGCATTTGCTTGGTTGCCAGAGATATATGATAGATTTCTAAAGCTCCTGTAAAGTTATTTTAGCCAATCTCTAGTTGTTTATTTACTATTTCCATGGAAAAACAAAGACCCTTAGAGCTTCCAGTTTCTCCAGCCTGTCAGTGTCCCTCTTTCAGTAAATATATTTTTTACCCAATTTATTAATGTATCTTATTTTTTATCCACTCATTCACTGATTATTCTATCTATCTATCTATCTATCTATCTATCTATCTATCTATCTATCTACCTATCTATAATCTATCTATCTATCTATCATCTATCATCATATCATCTCTATCTATCTCAGTATTTTTCAGGCACAATGACTACTTGGAACACAACATTGACTACAATAGACAAAATTCCCCAATTTTATGAAATTTGTCTTCTATTTAAGTTAAAACTGTATACAGTAGTAGAGTAGGTCATAAAGTGATAACTGCTAAGAAAAAAAGTAAAGCAAGAAAGTGAGTACAGGATACCAGAAAATAATGCAATGTTTAAATAGGTCATAGGGACAGGTTCACAACAGAGATCATTGAGTTAAAAACGACATGAAGTGAAAGAGAATTGTGAAGATGTCTGAAAAGAATGCAGCTCAGGCAAAGAAAAGATCTTTTGTAAAATTCTTCAGACAAGTACACACATATCTGGTGTGTTTCAAGAAAAGCAAGATTGTCAATGATGTTGAACAAAGTGAGCAAGGGGCAAAAAGCAGAAGACTTTTTTTAAAGAGGACTAAAAATTATAGAGCCTTTAAACATTACTAACTAAGGCCTCTGGCTTTACTTCCGCTGGAAAGGCATTGGAGAGCTTTGAAGCAGGGGCATGGGATGATGTGAGTTAAATTTGAAAAGAATCGAGGAGGCTGCTCTGTTAAGATTAGGTTCAAAGGTGGTAAATACATTAGCAGGGAGATCAATGGGAAGGTCATGTAAACAGTATTACATAGATACAACAGCAATATAGACCACCATAGTTGCAGTGTAGGTAATGAAGTAGACAGATTTCCTGATAAACTCCGAAGAAATAACAAATGTAATTTGCTGAAGAGTTGGTTATGGAAGTAAGGGAGTAGAATTCAAGTGTAACTCTATAGTTTTGTCTTGTGCAGTTTAAATGCAGTTGCCATTCACTGCAGTGGAAAAAAGCCACATGATAGGCAGGTTTGTAGGGGGGAAAGAGAAAGATCAGAAGTTCAGTTTTAAACTTGATAAGGTAAAAATACCTATTGAAAATTTAAGACCAGATAGATAGGAAAGAGTTGGACTTTTGAGACTGGAGTTTAAAAAAGACATCAGGTCTTAAAGTATTAGTATGGGAGCCATTAGAGTAAAGATGGTATTGAATCCTTAAAGTTATTGGAAATTACCAATGGCTATGAAAAATAGAAAAGATAGATGTTTAGTTTGATGAGTAGGAAACAGGAAAGGAGCTCGAAGTGGAATGACTAAAGGGGAAAGAGAAAAAAAGTAGAAAGTGGTATGCTGGGAGTCAAGTTAAAAAGTGTTTACAAGGAACACTGTGACGTATGTTGATAGGAAGTTAAGTACATTGAGGTTTGAAAATTGTTGTTATATACAGTGATATGGAGGTCATTGGTGATTTGTCAAGAGTAGAATAGTGGAGCAGTAAGGGCAAATTCTGCCTAAAGAGGAGTTTGAGACAGCAAGAATAGTCAAACTTTCCTAAGGAGCTTCATTATAAAGAAAATAAGGACTGATACAGTAACTGGCTGAAATTGTATATTTGTTTTGTTTTGTTTTGTTTTAGTTTTTCTTTTTTAAAATGGGAGAATGATGGTTTTTTTGTATGCTGATGAAAGTCATCTTCTAGAGACTGAAAAACTGATTTTGTTGGAAATGAAGGAGTGTTGCTGGTACATTGTTCTTGAATTAGCAAAGAAAGATGTTATTCACTAGATACACAGAAGTGTTAACCTTCAGTTTGAGTGTGAAAAGTTCATCCAACATAACTGAAAGAATGGCATCATATGTGGCAACAGTGAAGGAGTGCTGGTGTTTATAAGTGTGGGAGCTTGTGGAAGTTCTCTCATGAGAGCTTCTATTTTGTTTTTTTGTTTTTTCATGGGATTTGAAAGCAAGACATTTCAGTAGGAATCAGAATAAAAGCTAAAGGATTATATGTCTAAAGAAAGGGGCAAACAATTTTCATTTGGGAGACAGAGAGTGAATGGAACAAGGAGATGTAATTTGACTCCTAGGTAAAACTGAGGGCCCCAAAGATACAAATGTAGTGATCTGAAGGGGCATCTGCACCCCAATGTTTATAGCAACCTTGTCCACAATAGCCAAACTACGGAAAGAGTCCAGATCTCCATTGACAGATGAATGGATAAAGATGTGATATATATATATATATACAAAATGGAATACTACTCAGCCATCAAAAAGTTGAAATATTGCCATTTGCAGTGATGTGGATGAAACTAGAGGATATTATGCTAAGTGAAATAAGTCAATCTGAGAAAGACAAGTATCATATTATCTCACTCATATGTGGAATTTAAGAAATAAAAAAAGGATCTTAGGGAAAGAGAGGAATAAAGAAAACAAGATGAAATCAGAGAGGGAGACAAACCATAAGAGACTCTTAATCATAGGAAATAAACTGAGGGTTGCTGGAGGGAAGGGGTTTGGGGGGATGGGGTAACTGGGTGGTGGACATTAAGGAGGACACGTGATGTAATGAGCACTGGGTATTACATAAGACTGATAAATCACTGACCTCTGCCTCTGAAACCAATAATACATTATATTTCAATTGAATTTAAATTTTAAAAATGCACCTAGAAAGAAAAAAAAGTGACAGCCCAATAAAGACTGATCATCCTGAATTCAATGTGAAACAACTCAACCTACTAGTTTCTTTTACTCTAGAGACATTCAGCTACTATGTGCAGTCATTGAGCACTCAGACTATAATCTTTAATCAGTTAGGGTTTTGCCAAAAAAAGTGTGTGGATGTAAGAGAGAAGTAGAGACTTTAAGGCATATGGGCAGAGAGGACTTAAAATAATGTATCCATACATAGACCTCTTTTAATCTCTACATATTCAATAAATGATTATGGGACATCAACTACATTGTAGGCAATATTTCAGGAAATTGGGAAATACTGGTGGAAACAAATATCCCTGTCCTTAGGAAGCTTATATGCTAATGGAAGAAGACAGGCAGTTATGAAGGAAAATACTAGATAGATAGATAGATAAATGTCTTAATAAATGATACATGGTACTGGAAGAAAAAGTAGAAGAAAAAAGGAGGATCAAATATGCTCAGTGGGAGTGTGAAGCACCTAATTTAGAGTGGTCAAGGTTTGCCTCATTGACAGTGTAGGATTTGGCCAGACATGAAGGAGATGAGGGAGTTAGCAAGGCAGATATCTGGAGGGAGAGCAGTCTAAACTGACTGCTCAAGAAAAGTTTCAGTTTCTGAAGTGTCCCTGGCACATTCACAAAATGGCAAGAAGGACTTCATGCCTATGGTGTGGTGAAAATGTGAGAACACAGCAAGAGATGGGGTCAGAGACGTAAGAGTGGTGGGGGGATGGGCATGCTTGCCATTGCAAGGCCTTTGGCTTTTCGTTTGAGTGAAAAAGCAAAACAAAACAAAACAATACAGTCATTACATTATTTTGAGAAAAACCATGATATGATTTAACCTCACTGTTAAAATAATCATTATGACTATTTGTTAAGAATAAACTGCAGAGAGACAAGGGGATGAAACAAGGAAATTTGTAAATTAGTCTCCACTAGCTTACTGTAAGATAGGAAAATCACCAAATCTCAGTGCTTGTAAAAAAATTTTTTTAATTTCTCTCTCATGTTAGACACTGGCTAGGATCAGCTATGCCTCTGTTCCCTGAAGGCTTGTTCATTTTAGGATTCAGGTTAAAGGAACAGCCTATATCTGGGGAATGCCATTCTAAGTGCAGAAGGAAAAAACTGAGAGAAATGGTGTCCCCACAAAATAACTCTCTTTAAGCTTCTGCCAGGAATGCCACCTGAAATCCCCAAGCACTTTGTTAGCCAATTCTTCTCCTTCAAGGAGTGGCACTGCAAGCAATACTGACTACATAATTTTAAAACCCCAATGCAAAACTGAAGTGTGAGATCCCTTATTCAAAAGACATTAGACATTTCAAGATGGCAAGAGCAGAGCATTAGTGAAGGTCACACACTCAAGAAGCTGACACTGACTGCAAGTTACATGGAAATGGGAAGGTTTGCATAATATGCTAAAAAGAAAGACAAATAAATATGTGGGTAATTAGGAATAATAATGCCATCTACTATAAATTTATAGATGGCTATTGATGTAATCAAAGTGTGTAATTATGTTCGCTTAAGCCAACATAGTACTAGATAGATAGATGATAGATAGATAGATAGATAGATAGATAGATAGATAGATAGATAGATAGATAGATAGATAATACTAGATAGATAGATCATTGTAGTGGAGGTTGAAGGATGTGGTTGGTTTCTGGAAAGATTGTCAGAATACTGCTTGATATATTAGAGAGAGAGGTCTTAAAGATGACTCCAGGTTTTATCCTGAATAACTGGGAAAATGGAGGTGCCAATAACTGAGATGGGGAAGACTGTAGGTGGCATGGTAGAAAATCAAGGGTTTTAGACATGATAACTTCAAGAAATGTATTAAATGTTCAAGTAGACATGCCAAAAGGAATTGGATATACATATCTAGAATTTTTGAAAGAGATCTGTATTAGAGAAATGCACTGGGGAGTCATGGGCTGACAGCTGAAATTAAAATTCACTTTTGCGATCACCAAAATAATGAGTGTAGATGGAAGAGTAAAAAAGCAGTAAGTGGTAAGCTGTGGTGTACTTTAATATTTAAGGTTCAAGAAAATAATGAATAGGTTGCAAAGAGGAATCTGAGACAGACAGCAACCAATGAAGTAAGAGGCAAAAAAAATCTAGTGAATTTGATATTATGGAAACCATGAAGATAAAATATATCACAGAGGGTCAACTGTGTCCAAAGCAGCTAGCAGATGCACGAAGAAGAGAACTGTCAATTGAATTTAGCAATGTGGATGTCATCAGTGACTGTAATAAAAGCAGTTTTAAGTGGATAAGGGGGAGCAAAAGCCAGATTGCAATGAGTTTTTTAAAAAGGAGAGGAGTTAGACACAGTGAGTATAGCAACTCTTCAGCAGAAATTTTGCTTTCAAGAAAATCTGACATTTTTTTTCCTTAGTCTTAGACATTTTGACTAAGTATACCACACATCATGGAAAAGTTTCACATTCCAAAAGCTTTGCATTTTAAGATAGCCATGAAAAGGGACATCTGGAATTTTTTCATACTAAGATAAGCCATTAGAAAATAGAAATAATTTCTTTTTTTTCTTATTAAAAACAGGAAAACATACTTTTCAAATCAAAACTGACCTAAATATTATCCAACTAGAATTATGTTGTAAATTTTGAACAAAAAACTTTGCCCTTTTTTACTCCTGTTATCCAATATTTGTGAAACTTTGGACCCTTTTACATATGCTTTACTGTGAGTTTACCCATGCGTTTCTTCTTTTTCTTTGACAGCTCCAACATGGGGGGGGGGGAGTTAAAGAAATAGATATAGAGGAAATTGGAATCATAAGAATCTTTTTTCCCCTTTGTTTTCTTTCTTTTTTTTCCCAAATGGGAGAAATAAAAACATTCGCAAGTTTATAAAAATAAGAATGAAAAATAAATCCTAGAGGAGAGAGAAAGGAGAAGTAAATTTTTAAAGCCATGTCCTTAAATTCATAAAAATGGATGAAGGACTAAAAAGAGGAATTGGCTTTGGATAGGACTACAAAAATTCATCTATGATAGTAGTTCTCAAAAAGGTCATTCACTTATCTGCTTACCCCTGCCAGAAAACATTTGGCAATCCACGGAGACATTTTTGATGGTTATGACTGGGATGAGGGTTTCTGCTGGCATTTAATGGGTAGAGGACAGGGATGCTGCCAACCATACTATAGTGCACAGAACAACTCCCACAACAAAGTATTATCCAGTCCAAAATGTCAATAGTGCCAAAGTTGAGAAACCCTGGCCTATGGTTACAGAAGAGGAGGTAAAGTATATGCGAATGAGATTCTAATGAATTCAAAGTTTCAGTGCAGTAGAAACCAAGATCATCAATGAAAAAGACAAAGATTGGAGAGGCAGAAAGAATTTAACTTTATGAATTTTTGTGATCAAGCAAATTCAAAGAAATGAGAAAAGAGTACCAGAAAATTGAAAGACTATGCAAACATTTATAATGATTAACCACAGAGTTTAATCTAGCTAAGGAAGGGAGTGGAGATATTAAGGAAGTGAGGAAAAATGACAATGTAATGTGGGCAATGAATTGGAGGGTTAGCAGGTGGGATCAGGTATGAGGTAAAAGTGAGCAAGTCTGAAGGAAGCGGTTGTCAGATAGGAAGCGTATTAAATTAAGGTGATGGAAGTGTTGCAACTCTACCTGAGAGGGTGGAAGATTAAGATTGCTAATGAGAGAAAGATTTTCAAGAACTGAAAGGCTAAAATGTTGAAGTATCATTTGTACCTATGTTGAAATTACTAAGGATTCAAAAGTGGTAGTCTTAGAAACAGTGACTGAAAAGGTAAATACCATTATTGAGAAGAGGGAGAGTGGATTTGAAGTCAATGAATGGCAATTAATATGAGGAACAACTGGTGATATAATATGAAGTTATGAAGATATGAGATATAAAACTGGAGGGTGTTAGGGAAGGATAGTCTCAAAGTCAAAATAGGGATCAAAAACCCCTACCACTTTCCAGCCAGAAGTAGAGGCATACCTAGGAGATAATTGTGGATTTAGTTCTAGACCACCACAATAAAGTGAATATCTCAAGAAAGTGAGCCAAATGAATCTTTTGTTGTTTCTCAGTGCACAGAAAAATTGTTTATACTATACCTTAGTCCATTAAGTATGTAATAGCATTATGTCTGAAAAAAAACAAGCATACCTTAATTAAAAATAATTTATTGCTAAAAAATGTTAAACATCTTCTAAGTTTTCCACAACTCATAATCATTTTGCTGGTGGCAGGTCTTGCCTTGATGTTAATGGCTGCTGACTGATCATGGTGGTTGTTGATGAAGGTTAGGGTCATTGTGGCATTTTCTTAAAATGAGATAACAATGAAATTTGCTGCATTGATTGATTATTCCTTTCAAGAACAGTTTCTCTGGAGCATGTGATGCTGTTTGACAGCATTTTACCCAAAGCAGGATGTCTTTCAAAATAGGAGTCAATCTTCTCAAACCTTGTCACTGCTTTATCAGCTAAGCCTGTGTAATATTTTAAGTCCTTTGTTGTCATTTCAACAATCTTAACAGCATCTTCACTAGGAGTAAATTTCATTTGAAGAAACCACTCACTTTGTTCATCCGTAAGAAGCAACTCCTCATGCATTAACGTTTTATTATGAGATTGAAGCAAGTCAGTCACATCTTCAGACTCCACTTTGGATTCTAGTTCTCTTGCTATTCCCACCACACCTGCATTTACTTCCCTCATTGAAGTCTTGAATCCCTTCAAGTCATCCATGTACGTTGGAATCAACTTCTTCCAAACTCCTGTTAATGTTTGTATTTTAGTCTCTTCTCATGAATCATGAATGTTCTAAATGGCATCTAGAATGGTGACTCCTCTCCAGTTTTCGATAGAAAATGCCCAGCTCCACCAGAAAAAGCACTATTTGTGACAGATATGGCTTTACGAAATGTTCTTTCTTTTTTTTTTAAGATTTTATTTATTTTATTTGAAACAGAGAGAGAGATTACAAGTAGGCAGAGAAGCAGGCAGAGAGACAGGGAGAGGAGGAAGCAGGCTCCCTGCTGAGCAGAGAGCCCGATGCGGGCCTCGATCCCAGGATGCTGAGATCATGACCTGAGCCGAAAGCAGAGGCTTTAACCCACTGAGCCACCCAGGCGCCCACAAAATGTTATTTCTTAAATATAAAACTTGAAAGTTAAAATTGACCCTTGACTCGAGGGCGGCAGAATGGATGGTGTGTTAACAGGCATGAAAACATTAATCTCCATAATTGTGCATCTCCATCAGAGCTCTTAGGTAACAATGAGCAGTAATATTTTGAAAGGTATCTTTTTTTTTTCTGAGCAGTAGGTCTCAACTGTAAGCTTAAAATATTCATGCTATAAACATATGTAAATCATGCTATAAACAAATGTGCTGTCATCCAGGCTTTGTTCTTCCATTTATAGAGCACAGGCACAGTAGATTTAGCATCATCCTTAAGGGGCCTAGGAATTTTGGAATGGTCAATGAGCACTGGCTTCACTTTAAAGTCACCAGCTACATTAGACCCTCACAGGAGAGCCAGCCTGTTCTTTAGAGCTTTGAGGTCAGGCATTGACTTCTCTCTAGCTGTGAAAGTCTTAAACGGCATCTTCTTCCAATATAAAACCATTTCATCTACGTTGAAAATCCATTGTTTAGTGTAAGCCACCTTCTTTAATTATCTTAGTCAGATCTTCTAGATAACTGGCTCCAGCTTCCACTTGCTGCTCCAACTTGCCCTTTTCTGTTGGAGGGAGAGTTTCTTTCCTTAAACCCCAGAACAAACTTCCACTAGCTTCCAACTTTCCTTCTGCAGCTTCCTCACCTCTCTTAGACTTCATAGCCTTGAGAGAGTTAGACCCTGGCTTGAGGGAGTGTTGTGGCTGATTTGATCTTCTATCCAGGCCACTCGAACCTTCTCCATATCAACGATAAGGCTGTTTGGCATTCTTATCATTCTTGTGTTCACTGGAGTAGCACTTTTAGTTACCTTCAGTAAATTTTTCAACCTGTCTTGGATTTTGACATGCTTTTCTCACTAAGCTTAATCATTTCTAGCTTCTGATTTAAAGTGAGAGATGAGTAACTCTTTCTTGAACATTTAGAGGCCATTGTAGGGTTATTAATTGACCTAATTTCAATAGTTCAGTATTGTTGTGCCTCAGGATATGGAGGCCCAAGGAGAGGGAGAGTAATGGGGGAACCACTGGTCTGAAAGGAAATCAGAACACACAGAATTTATCAATACGTTTGCCATCGGATGTAGGTGCATTTTGTCGTATCCCAAAACAATTACAGAAGTAATAGCAAAGATTACAAATCACAGATCACCAAAACAGAAATAATAACAATGAAAAAGTTGTGAGAATTACCCAAATTTGATACAGAGACCCAAGTGAGCAAATTCTGTCATAAAAATGGTGCCTATAGACTTGCTCAACACAGGGTTACCACAAACCTTCAATTTGTAGGGAAAAAACCCACAAAAACAAAACACAACATCTGCAATGTGTAATACAGTGAAGCACAATAAAATAAGTTATGCCTGTAAAAGGCTGAGGGAGAAAAAAGCCACCACCTGACGGTGCAGAGAGTACGTTGTCCCTACTGCAGAGTTAAATTCTCTCAGGAGCAAAACAGTGATGGGAATTTTCAGAAGCACTTTGAGGGCATAGCAGATTTTATTAATAATGGATCATAAACCTCATGGTTCTTGGTGGAAGGGTTTCGTGAGCCTTAGAAAAGTGAGAAGGGATAGAGAACGGGGGATGAGTGGTGGGTGACCTGGGAGCATGAGGAGTCCTGTTGTAGCAGATATAAGCAACAATGAAGTACCTAATGTGGTTAGTGGTTAGTCCCAGAGGATCCACAAGAGATCGTCATGACTGAACAATTAATACTGGAGTCTAGGGAGGGGTGGGTTTATGAGAACTCCTGCTTGACTCTTGAAGAACGGGATAAAAGGCCTGGGAGAATTGTAGTCACAGTTCCCATGTTCTGGTTTCTAGGGAGTGGTGACTTTATCTCAGTGTATGAGATCTTTGCTGATCCCAGCTGAAGGCTTTAATGACTGCTGGAGAAAACCTTTCTAGCCAAATTTTCCTTCCCCAGCTCACCCTTATTGAATACACAAAGATATTCCTTCCATACTGATAAGTAAAGGACAAGTAGTCCCACAAGAAAATCAATAAGAAATATAAAAGTATGTAGTTAAAGCTTCGAAAGTAGAGTTATTTATGTAGGTGGAATATAAATATGGTTTGTGTCTGTCTTCAACCTGTACTGGTTGTCTGGCCTGGAGGATGTTTCATAAGCTTTCTATAAATTGCCAGTAAAATGGCAATAAAAATCTTATATACAATACAGGAATTTTTTGAAGACAAAGTAAGATAACTCAAAAAAAAATCTTAGCACAGACCCAGGCACATGACAAGCATGAAGTGATATAGTTCATATTTGTTAATTATATGTATTAATTTAGAAAAGAGGAAAGGACCAGTAAACTTAAGATGTTCAACTTTATTGCAAACTATAAGTCACAAAGTTTCAACCTATCCAACTGGCAAATATATATATTTATATATACATATATGTGTATATATATTATATATATATTTATATATATAAACATTGATAGCAGTCAATTTTTCAGGGATTACATGGTGAAATGGGCACTCTCATATTTTTTTAAATAATTTATTTGTTTGGGGCGCCTGCGTGGTGCAGTCGTTAAGCATCTGCATTCGGCTCAGGTCATGATCCCAGGATCCTGGGACCCAGCCCTGCATCAGTCTCCCTGCTCTGCGGGAAGCCTGCTTCTCCCTCTCTCACTCCCCCTGCTTGTGTGTCCCAGTGTTCCTCACTGTGTTTCTCTCTGTCAAATAAATAAATAAAATATTTTTTAAAAAGAATTTATTTGTTTATTTGACAGAGAGCTAGAGCCAGAGAGCACCAGCGGGGGGAATGGCAAAGGGAGAGGAAGAATCAGGCTCCCCACTAAGCAGGGAGCCCCATATGGGGTTTGATCCCAGGTGTCTGGGATCATGACCTGAGCTGAAGGAAGATGCTTAACGGACTGAGCCACCCAGGTGCCCCGGCACTTAATATGTTATTTGTGGTAGTAGTATTTGGGATTGTCTTTTTGGGAAATAATCTATCAGAATTCATCAATATTCAAAATGTGTATTTTCTTAAATCCATCAATCCAAAATTTAGGAATCTGACTCGTGGAAATGAAGGCAAGAGAAAGGATTTATATATCAGAGTGTTTATCTTTGTTAACACCCATAAACTGCAAATTTATGTTGTTTCAAGGTGGAAAGAGTCGTGTCTCTGTTCAGTGCAGGTGGAGGCTGGAAGCAGAAGGGAAGAGGACGTCTAGCTTTTCAGCAACAGTGGCAGCAAAAGAGAGCAAACGCCAGAGCGACAGCAGGTCAGGACGGGGCAACACCATCGGCAACTCTGGAGGGAAGCAGGGCCTGAGGTAGCTGTGCCGTAGAGTCATGTCAGAGAGGAGCTGATCATGTAATTTTTAAGACCGAGAAGACTGCCTGGGTTCAAACCCCTGCTCTGCCACTTCCTGCTACAAACTGACCTCAGGTGAGTTATGAAACTTCGCCGGGCTACAGGTGTCTTATTTGTAAATTGAGAAGAAGCAGAGGGCCTACCTCATAAGGTCTTTATGAGTATTAGGTGAGGAAATATTTTAAGTGCCTATTATGGTGCTTGGTACATATTAACCATTATATAAATATTTGTTAAATTAAAAAAAAATCACTTCCAGAAATACTACTGTCCTTCTGGTTGGATACATCTTCTCAGAATTAAAAAGTGGAATTTGGGAATTTGCCATTGGGAGAACAAATGAAATTAGAGCAAACTACAGTCTAATAATTTGCGGGTCCTCAAATAGTTTGTTGTTTGTATCCATATTATTAGCAATAAGATATATTATAAATAATAATAATAATAATAATAATAATAATAATAATAATAATATTTACCAGCTATAGAGTACTGGGCCAAATATTTTACCTATAATATCTAATCTATACAATAAACATATAAGGTAGCTATTATTATCCACATTTAATAAATGAGAAGGCTGAAACTAAGTCAGCATATTTTCCAAAGTCAATAATTTATAAAATGGCAGCCAAAATTTAGACTGAATTAAGTGTAATTTCACAGGTTTAACCATCCACTACCCTGTACTCTCTGTATGACATGGCTTGGTCTGGAAACTAGAAGTTTTATAAGGCCATTCTGTTATTGTGATATATGACCAGTACTCCACTGGGGTTTTATGGACAGAAAACACAAAGGAAGGTATATCTTCAAGCTTTTCTAACTACAGGAGAATCAGCCTTGATTTAAAAGTGATACACACAAAATCAGCCAACTAAAACAAAACTAAACAAACAATAATATTCTGACACATGATAGAAAGATGTGATCTTATAGAAAACAGTATCATTAACAAGATGCTTGAAACCAATTAAATGGTCAAGATTCATAACATCAGAAAGACTGAACTTGTCCATATTTCATGGATCACTAATCCATATCAGGCGGGTTTAATTAGAGAGGGAGAGTCAAATGATTTCCAGTTGCCTTTCTACATCATTTTAAGTACATTGAAATGTCCAGATTATAATAAAATCAGGTTTGAACCAATACTATATCCATTCTCATGTACTCTCTGCTTATTTCCCAAGAAAGTGTGAGCGATCTCATTAGCTTTTCCTGAAGTGACAGATCAATATCACACACACATTTAAGTCTGCACTTCTAAATTCTCAGTATAATTAGCTGCACAGATTATACATTATTAAACTTCATTTTCACTGATTGTCTTTTTAAGATTAAGGTATTAAATATCATATTTAAATATACCAGTTTAATACTACTAGGTGGATAACATTTCAAAAGCTATTTAACATCTTTATATTTACCTAAGAGACATGTAAGTCATTTAGATCAACCTCTACCTATAGGAAAAAACGTGTTACCAATTGGATCCCCAAAATAATTGCGTTTATAATATGCATTTAAAATGCTAATATTATCCCAGCAGAAAAAAATTCCATTAAATTAAAAAATCTATGCTTACTATCCTTAGCTTACTCTTTATTCCAGGTTTCTTAAACATTAACTATGCTATTTTCAAGATTTTTATGGAGATTTTATTAACCTTTGATTGGGAAAAGGTCTATATTTTTTAATGCAGTTTATAATTCATAACTACACTAAGCTATCAAGTAAAGACAGTTGAAAAAATGTTTTTGACTTGTCTTCTCTTTCTTCACTAATTAATTGTAACTACTAATTACTTATTTTGGAATTATACCATTGGTTACACCTAGAACTTTTTATTGCAAGTCATGTTCTATTCTAAATATTTCTGTGTGTACAATTTGACCAATATTTATTAGATTGTCACATTTTTTTGATGCATCTTTTATTTAAGGGACATCAAATATCAGCTTGTTGGTTCTGATCTGAAGACAGAATTATATGAGTTATTTTATTACATTCTACTTTAATGAGAGAATGGAAGGCAGAGCAGAGAGAGAGATTTACTATACACTTTATGAATATAATTTAAAAGAAAACAAGACTTTCTTTTTTCTTACTATGTGTCATATGTCATATTATATTAAACACCAGAGAGTCAAAGAAGTAAAATACCTAGTTTTTCTGAAGAAATTCTAATCCAAAGGGAAAAGTAGCATAAGGTAAACTATATGGATTAAAGTTATAAGGAGTTTAAATATACAAGAGTGAGTATTTCCTACCTGGGTTGTTGTAGTTGTGTGTCTTTAGTTCTTATAATTTTAACAAAACAATAAAAGTGCTTTTTTTAAAGATTTTATTTATTTATTTGACACAGAGAGAGAGAGAGCACACACAAGCAGGGGAGCAGCAGGCAGAGGAGAGGAAGAAGCAGTCTCCCCATTGAGCAGAGAGCCTGACATAAGCCTCGATCCCAGGACCCTGGGATCACAACCTGAGCCAAAGGCAGCTGCTTAACTGACTAAGCCACCCAGGTGCCCCAGTAAAAACACTTTTAAAATGCAAGTGTGTGTGGATTACCAATGGTAATTGAGAAAACAAGAATATTTTGGGGGGAAAGAGTAGGAAATACAGATGAAAGTAGCATATATGTATATATAACTACAGAGAGACATGGAGACAGATAATGTGTCATTAAAATGCATTTTAAATTAGGCCTCCATAGCCAATCTACATAAAATATGATGGAAAGGATGTTTTGTTTGATTGTTTTTAAATGAGGTTTCTGAGAAAACAAATATCTACTTCCTCCTGTATTACACTACTGGATTATTTTTTAGTCCCAAATATCTTGAGATATATGTGGTAGTCTCCCCTTATAAGAAGAAAATTAATGTTTATTTCTCTACAGGCACAGCAAAAATTGGATTACAGCTTTATTAATTTATCTGTGTTTGTTTTTGAAAAAAAAAACTTATTTCCATCCAACTTTCATGACATATGAGATGGAAAAAAGCAATTCCTTACCCCATCTGTATTGTATTTGAAATTGGTAGTATCAGAAATCCAGTTAGAAATCCAGTTGAATGCCTTAACCAATCAAGCTAAATATTCCAGGGGGCTTTTTAACATGCTGCTCTGATGAAGCAAGAGTATTAAATTTATTCAACCATGAACAATTATTTGATTATCATACACCTCAACTGCTCTGTTATATGTTGACCATGAGAAGAACAAAAGAGAAAGTGAAATGTGATTAGTTCTTGATGAATTGAAATTTCTTTAATAGATATCAAATGGAGAAAATTTATATTCATAGTTACAATCAAGCTTTTAGTTTTTTTTCTCATTGAGAGTAATATTCAATAAATGTACTTGATATATGATAATATCTTTGTAGATATATAAATAGTTGCATATGGAAAAGTGGAATTATTGCCTCTGTATTGTTTGTTCCATTAAGGGGAGTGTACATTATGTAATAGGAAAACTCATAAATAACCATGCCAGTTATACCTTTTTTTTGAAAACTGTGTCTACAGTTGCATACCTACTATTTGTCAATAAATTGAATGTAAAGATGTAAAAGGTGATAAATTATAAGATTTTAAAATTATTTTGCTGCTGAAGCCTAACAAAGGGTTGCTTAAAAAGCTTAGTTAAAGGAAAGAAAACATATAATTCAACTGAGTAAGACATGATTATATTATGCTTAAGCCTTTGTCAGCATATGGAAAAATATGGGGAAGTTTAAAAAACCTGGTAATTATAGCATCACCTCGTTTTGGCAGCCCTATAATATTCATTTTCCTGCTTCTTAGACAGATGCAGAAGTCTATAGCGTTGGAATTGAATGTCAAATAAAAAAAAGTCCCGTCAGTGCTCATATACCATATAGACTTTTTTTTTAACAGATGAATTATTACAACTTCATGTTTTGCTTCTCTGTCTTCACAGTTATTTCACACATACTTTTTGTGAGTAGCTGGAAATGATGAAGCATGGAAATTTCACAGAACTCACTAAGAAGTGTGAAATCAAGGTTGAGATGTTGAACACTGTTAATTTATTTATATCATTGGTAAAGGTAGGACAATACAACTAGGATAAAGATATACATCAAGCAAGGGGAGAGGGAATAGTATCTAGACCTTACTAAGACCCACCTCTCTCCTCTACTCAAATTGGTGTCACTTTTCTGGACTAAATCCAACATATAACCAAAAGTCAGCAATACAAGTTTATAACATATACCTGCAGGAAGCTTACAGTCTAACTAAAAGGTTAACATACTTAGGCACATCCATAGAAACTTCAATGTAAACTAAAAGGGAAGAATGCTCTGACCACAAAGTAAAATTTCAACTCTTCCATCTTCCAGCACAGCTAAAGTCACTCAGACTTTTCTGTGTGGATGAGTTGATACTTTTGAGAAATGAGTCACAATCTCTCTCTCTCCCTTTTTCTCTCTGAATCTATGCATCTATCATTTGTGATAATTAGATATATTAAGACTACTAACATTACATATTCTGTATATCTTATATATTATATATTTTTTCTGAAGATTCAAAGATTCTTCTCCATTTTTTTTTACAAATTTGAAGGATGACTATAAAATAATTATCTTCAGGGCATGAGCTTTATATTTTGTCATCACAGTATCTTTCCTATATAAACTTTATAAACTTTCCTATATAAACTTTCTTCTTCTGATTACATTTATTTCCACAAACATCTTTCCTGAAAGTAAAAAGTATTTATCTTTTTTCAGATATGTAATATAGTGTTAACTCTTCCTTAGTTTATAAGGGAATTTGAAGAATGGACAGTCAGACAACTTGACATAATGCCCTCTTTCTTGATTAGGGTAGTTTTTCTATCTGCTTTTCAAAAAGGTATAGCTTTAGAAAAGCTTACTATGTGAGCATGAAAATAGAAATGTGATAGGAAAAATATAGTGCCTGAAAGTATTCCAGGAGTTAGAAGCTAAAGAAAAGAAAGCAAGGACTTGTCTTAATAATAGTCAAATATATACAAAGAGAGAAAGGGATTAAATATTTCTGTTTTCCAAAAAAAGTAATTTTTTATTTTGTTTTCTGTTAAAATATAGTTTCAAAAATACATATATATACACACAAAGGGAGTTTTATAATACTGTTGTCTAATTCTCTGATTTCCCTTTAAGACAATTGCTCAAATTCGATGTGAGGAAACCAAAAAATCATAGTGTATTATCTTTGAGAAGAATGTGAAGGTCAGGGCGCCTGGGTGGCTCAGTGGGTTAAAGCCGCTGCCTTCGGCTCAGGTCATGATCCCAGGGTCCTGGGATCGAGGCCCACATCGGGCTCTCTGCTCAGCGGGGAGCCTGCTTCCTCCTCTCTCCTCTCTCTCTGCCTGCCTCTCTGCCTACTTGTAATCTCTCTCTCTGTGTCAAGTGAATAAATAAAATCTTTAAAAAAAAAAAAAGAATGTGAAGGTCATCTAGGCTAACCTTCACTTTTCGGATAAAGCAAAGGAGTCATCGATCAAGCAAATGACTTACTCAAGATCATCTGGTGAGTTCAAAACACATAATGAACTTATAATGTATATGTGGAAAGGGCACTGAAATAGGATTCAAATTTTTAGATATTTAATATCTGAATATAATGGCTACTTTGGTTTATTTTTAATATGAAAGCAAAAGCATTGCAAATTTTATTCTTAATTTTTATCACACATTGAAAACATACTAAAATATTTATACCACATATGTATGGTGTAGATAAGATCTATAAAATGAATGTCTACTTTTTCATCACCAAGCTTGCAGAGACCTTCCTAAAGTTCATTTCTCAAGCTATTTTTTTTCCCTCTTATTGCCTATTCATTTGAAGAGTTATTAACTAACAAACTGGTCCCCAAATTGTAAACATATCAGAATATATATGATGGAGGTGTTTTTTCCAGATATTATAATCCACTTCTGAATAGTCAAAAGTTATTTTGTTGAATTCTTCACTTAATCACCTTTAACTAATCCAAAGACAAAATAAACCTGATCTTTATTTTGTTCTGAAAACTCCATGGGTTTTTATGTCATCAAAGACAAAAAACTACAAAGTTACATGTGAAGTCTTGATTTAAGATAAATAGAACAAAGTACTCTGGTATAAACAAAAGGCATAGTGAATCACTAATGTAATACATAAACAATTGTTATTTAAGTATGAACTATTCTCTCATGTTTCAGCAAATGACTGAAAATATAATTTTAATTTCTATTTATTGAAAGCCAGTTTGCTATCCACTTAAGCAAATATAAAGGAGAAAATAGTGAATCATAACCTGTAAAGCCTATGTATCTAGAAAAGAAAACCTCAGCAGGAGGATCTAGCTATAGAATATTGTCCAGGTCAGCAGAGTTTTTCACATAAAGATGAGTGATTATACAATAAGTATCACAGCATGGTTGGTAATATTTCAATATTAGGTGAAATGGTATTTATTTTCAGTTCATTCCATCACCATAATTATTTGAATGGCTCTGTCCTTTTTTTGTTCTTAGTTGAACTGAATTTAAGCTAACCTGTAATTTCACCTATTGCAACAGACACCCCCACCCCCGCCAAAATACCCATTTATAACAGTGTTTTTGAATATCTATAAAGTGTGGTCCATGAATCAGCAGCAGCAGCACCTGGGACATTGTTAGAATTGTTAGAAATTCTCAGGCAGAACTCCAGATTTCCAGAAAAATAATGTCTAGAATGGGTTTTACCAGCAATCTGTTTTACCAAGTCCTCCAAACCACATTGATCAGAGATTAATGATAACAAACACCATAGTATCTCAGAGATTGCCTATGAAATGTGATCTGAAAACTGACAGTTGTTAGAGTCCATCAATCTAACATCCTTTTGGGAGATGTTTGAAATTGCACCCTCAAAAATGCAGATAGCTTTGGAAGTTGTTGTGGTCTAAATTTCCATCATTCTCTTCTTTTTTATTAGTCAAGTGACATATAACTCTTGTTTATTTTTACTCAAATTCCACTTATATATTTTTCCCCTTCATACTAGGCTCTGGAAGATGGCCAATGATCAATTAATTGCCAGATCCAGTGGTTCATGTTAGTCTCATACTACTTTACCTATCTATGCAATCTCTGTCAGGTTTGCTATGCAAACCTGTTTTAGGGTTATATCTAATGCCCTCCTGTAAATCCCTTTATCTGGGTTCCTCTGTTTCCCTGGAAGATGGGGAAGTCATATTAGAAATAGAAGGAAATTTCTTAAACTGTGATATGCATACCCTAGGAAGTTATGTAACATGATTTTAGTTGGTATATGAATAAGTCCAACATTATAAAGTCCTAAATTTCATTTTCCATGAATACAAACATAATAGTCAATTGTGAAGTGGAGTAAAGAACTAAAAGGAGAGAATACAATTCTACCAGGAAGATGTAGGTAAACAAATTACATACAGTTTATTTGAATGATTAGTTTAACCATTTTTTCACTGAATTTCTTTGAATATTTATGTTTTTCTCCCCAATAAGTATATTATAATTTCTAACATTATCTTTGGTAACTAGAATATACTGTCATAAAATAAACATGTTTTGTTATTTAATTTTATTATGAGTAATTATTTTTAATGAATTATTTCATTAAATTATTTCCACAGGGCACCTAGGTAAGACCAGGTTTAATAGCATCAAGGTGAACAGGAAATAGAAATTTAGAACAAATGTCTACTGGTCAAAAATAGAGACTAGCAGAAGACATTCTTTCTAACCAGAAGGAAGTAGATCTCTGTAGTTCTCTGTAATGAGGCAATACAATAGCAAAGAAAGATGGTAAGAAGGCAAAAGGTTAATGAAATGAGCATCATTTGTCTATATTCTACCTATAAGAGGCTTACATTTATTAATGAAGTTATGCTGCATATACACAAATACACATACACCTTATAATCGCAAAAGAGTCCAAGCTTATTCTAGAAAAATGTATTTTTATGATCAAGGCTCCTTTGGGAGGGCTGAACTCTTTAAAATAGCCTGTTGATCTCTAACTTCTACCCATAACTGAGCATGACAGACTCTCAAGATTGGCAGAGCAGCAGTCAAAATGCAAATCATTACCCTAAACATGGAGACAGGACTGATCACAGGTGTCTAGCACTTCCAGTTCAGGTAGAAAAATACAGTTAGGTATGTCTTTGACCAAAGCACTAAGCACTGCCAAAGGGCAACTTGGTAACAGAGAAAATGAATGAAATAAATTATGTAAATTGCTGAAGGGGACTGCAGGGTCAGGAGAGACCATCCCAATGACAGAATGGGAGAGAGAGATGAGCCTAAAGGGACCCAGTGAGGACCTTCTCACTTACTTTATGTGTAAATAAAGGTCTTAAAAGAGGCCCTGACTAAATCCATTTGCTTCTTTTCTGACTCAGTATCACAGTTATTACTCCCTCTGAATTGATAAGACAGAATCTATTAGAGTTTCAAGTATTTCAGTGAAAGAAATAAAAAGAATAATTAAGTTGTTACTTGACAAATGAAGGGAAAGATTTCAAATGGCATCACACTGCAGAATGTCTTCCAAGGGAAGTGTGAGAGCTATTTACTTTTCATTGAAAGTCCATATAGATATATATAGATACACACACACACACACACACACATATACATACATACACATACACACACACACACACGTACACACACACAGAGTAAGGAGATCTGCTATAGTAGATGCCTGAGAGTAACAAGTCCATCAGATATTCAAATATAATTGAAGTAAATTAAGCTAGCCTGAAATTTTTATATTTCTTACAGTTCAGTCCTGATAGAAACCTGACATTATCTTCTCAAAGTCAAACTGTCTATATACACATCCATTTATTTTCTGTTATATAGAATATGATGCTATATATTTCCATTCCTAAATCAGCACTTACAACATATTTGCTTAGTTCTGGTAGAATAATTGCCTAGGGTTAATTAAACAAGGAATAATATTTTATAGGCTTCTTATATATGTAAAAGCTATAAAACTTGAAATGTAGTGCATGTGGTGTGATACCCTAAGTCTTTATGGCTTATCCCATGTTATTGTAAATCTTAGGTTAAAGGATAAAATAGTATCTGGACAAGATAACCTCAAGAATGACTTCTCCTAACCCATATGTTAAATGGTGATAGCAGTGAGTGGAATTGGGTGTTGACTAGAGAATATATTATAATATCCTAGAAAAATGAGGTTGACTTTCTGTATTTGTACAGTCAAGTCATTGCCTGACTCTCACAGCTTATCAATGTCAAGTGGTCAGTGAAACCCTCTAAGTTTCTGAGAGTCAGATTATTCTCTGTCTTCTAGTAAATTACCTCAGGAATTTAAGGGGCCAGGGAAAATAGGATGATGGACCTTGTCACTGATATCAGATATCTTTATACAAAAATAAGAAATTTCAAAAATGAAATCAGAGACTACTAATCCATCCAGTGAGCCTCCTCCTGTGTCATTCAGATCCCATTCAGCATCTCTTTCCTATTACTTATCTATCAATAGGCAGGTCAATGCCTCAAAATATCTTGGCAACTATGGTTTAGGTTTCCCAGGCATAAAACCTAGCCCAACCTCCTGTGACATTTCTGATACTGAATGCATTTTAGCAAACACCTGCATATAGTACAAAACTGAAACTGATTTCTTATTAACATTTCACCTCATTCAAAAATGCATTTCGTATATTCTCATTGACAAGTGAAGCCATTGGTTTTCTGAAATGCAATACAATTCAGAACATTTTAATCTTTTGTATGCTTCAAGTACACTTCATACTAGTAGGAGTCTACTCTCCCACTTAAGTAGGAACTTAATGTGTGAAGGTATTCTCTGCATCTTAATGGGACTTTTTTCTTTCATATCCCTTTTACCACAAAGAAAATCAAACTTCAAGAAAAAGAAAATCCTACCTGTATGTATGAATGTGTGTGTGTGTGTGTATACACACACACACACACACACACATATATATCCACACACACATACGTATACACACACATATACACACAAACACATAATGTGGCAATGCATATATTAGAAGAAGTCTAAAGCACGGGATACAATATATTCAAAAAATATATGTCCTGTTACAGAATTGTATTTTTCACTGGCAATAATGGAGAAGACAATTGAAAACTAAGATAATTTTGTTTATTTTAACTCAGGACCCAAAAAGAGCTACACTAGCATCTGACTTCAAGAAAAAAAAATCAGTATAAGCATTTTCAGCCCATTACAAACAGAAACAGCTGCATTACCAAACCCTCAGAGATAGAGCTGATAATGAAAATGTTACAGACCTTTAAGTGGAGCATCTCTGCCAGACAAGGTTATAATAGTGAACTTACATTAGGGAAGAAAGCATTCAGTATTTATGATTTGCAATTTTAACTTGTGTTTAAAGTGGTACAGGAGGATTCATGGGGGATTTAATGTTCTAGCAAATCTATTTGGTCAGTACTGTAAGATTTTATGACCTTTCATTAAGACTTGAAAGTTTAACTGTTCAGATTCTGCATTGAATGCAAATCATGCTATTTTGTGCTGCCTGTCCTCTGAACATCTCTAATGCTATAGATGAAAGAGGTAGTTAGAAAAGCCTTGTATTTTAAAGGGGCTGGCATCAGAGGCTATAAATACAATATTCATCAAAGGACTTCAGAGGACAAAGCTTTAAATGAAAAACCCAGAGAATTGTTTATTCTTTCAAATTTATACTCTGTAGAAACCGAGAGAATTACACTTAAAATGTCTAATATATAGCTTAACATCAAAAATCCTTCTCTTGTGAAGAATATTTTAAATTTTAGGAAATTGGTTGATTTTCACCCAATTTTTACATGAAGCCATAACTTATTCTTCAACCATTCTCTCAATATGCATCACAAAGTTCATAAAGTTTATCAACATCATTCAAATCACATTTAGGTTTGAATAAATCTCCCTGAACAAATCAAGTAATCAAGAGGAGCTTTCATAGGGGTTTTCTTAATTCTCACAATAACACAGTGTTTTATGTATCAGTAGATACATTTTACAGATGGAGAAGTGGAGCTTAGAGATGAAGTAACTTGACCATCTAATAATAATCTCCACGGACCTCCAGGGTACTACTGGTTTGTTTGTTTTTTCCTGTTACATCCTGCTCTCTTTTTTAATCAAATGCCCCCAAGTTGTATTTCTAGTATTCTAATGTGTAAAACATTGTTTTGATATATATATTTTTTTACTTTTCTAGTGAACCCTAGTAATCTTTGCAAGCCAAAACTCAATCTGTATCCACTGACAGCATCAGGTTAAGCAAAGAGTGGGACATTTATTCATATAATTGTCATTTCCCAGAGACCACCATAAGATGCCAAAAAAAAAAGGGCAAATATGTGCCAAAACAAACAAAATGTAAACTATGGTGTTAAAATCTAGAAAAGTTGTTGTACTTGTGGGAGGGGAAGGACTGGAAACAGTTCTGGGATTGTTCTAGAGTTTCATTTCTGGTTCTTGGTATATTTTCCACAGTGTATTCCCTTTAAGAAAATGTAGTGCTCCACGCCTGTGTTAGATAGCCTCACATGTGTTGGAATATTTCTGGCTTCTCTAACGTGGTCTTTATCTTAAAAATGTAATTACCTTGGGGCTATGACCATCATCTCCTATAACTTGTAACTTGAGATTTTTTATTTAGAATCCCTACAACCACACATGGCTTCAGATAATGATCCTGATTTGTGTTTCTTAGACTATGTTGAATAAGAAGAGACATAAGAGACAAGATATGGATTAAAATATCATTTCACCTCTATAAGTAGTAAAGTTAAAGTAAGAAAATCAGTATAAACCATATCCCGAACCATAAACTTTCTATTACTTTTGCAGACAGAAATTAGCTTTTCATATAAAATAGAACTTGGTTTCCTCATATAAGGGAAGGAGGGCTGTAGAATCTTTCGGAAAAATGATAGGGTACCCACTGTCAGCCTCAAATTTTATCAAGTCTGAAAATAAGATTACAAGGAGAAGGCAATCTTCCAGGCTTAAGAGGCAGATCCTGGGTTCATTTCCAACTATGGTCATCATGAGGGGGTTAAGAGAGCACTATTCATTGTGGTCAATATTGCAGGGAAAAGACACAAGATTGAGCCAATTTTTGAGCTAAATTTTTACTGGTTT
The DNA here is from genome assembly GCA_002007465.1 of Ailurus styani. Taxonomy (NCBI): domain Eukaryota; kingdom Metazoa; phylum Chordata; class Mammalia; order Carnivora; family Ailuridae; genus Ailurus; species Ailurus styani. Next base: position 29,003 of record LNAC01000339.1, read on the forward strand.
TTTTTATAGACAATGTTACCAATTTGATAACATTCATTTTTCTCTAGGGGAAAGACTTTAAGGACAATGAGATTCACTAAGAAAAGTAAAATATTCATGCCTCATTGCAAATATAAAGAATAAAATAATAATTGTCACCCTTTTCCTAAAATTTTATTTGATATTTACCAACTGTTACACTATAGCTGAAGCTTTCGTATCACTTAATATGGACTATATTCTGTATTTTATAGCTAGGAAATACATTAATATGAATTTTATACAATTGTGTATATTTATTGTTCTTCCTGTTGTATTACTACATAGCTATTAAACTACGGATAAATTATCTGTGAGCATTACACAAGTGGCTTAATTCTCCATTTTGGAAAAAAGACCAACTTACCGGACAATGCTATTCTTATCTGCAGATAGCAGACCCCTTAGTGTATTACTTTTCCCTAAAGTATCCAAAATATTTTATTTTATTCAGAATTGTCCTTATACAGAAATTAGCATTTAAAAACTAAATCCTTCTCTCAAGAGAGTACAGGGCACACTTTCATTGGAATGTTGAGCACTTGTTTCAGAGCAAAATAATATATGGCCATGAGAACCTATTGAAAGGAAACTATTTAAATTATTTTAGAAATAAACCCTGTATGGAATGAGTTTCAGATGTATCCCTCTAAAAAATCTTAATCTAAAGTATTTTTATCTCATCTGTTCATCAGATATATTAGTATCTTTTGTGTGCCAGGAAGACAGAAGAAACACACACACACACACACACACACACATGTATATGTATACACACACACACACACATATATATATATATATGCTAAAGGTGAAAAAGATATGAAAATACAAAGTTACAATTCATGAAGACCCAGCTGCAGTGGAGATTTGTACGGAGAAATCTGGGAGGTTAAGCACTTGCAGACTTCCTGGGGAAATGGAAAACAAAACAAAACAAAACAAAAACCTTCTGAAGAGGTTATTTTAGTACAGGCAAAGGATGAAGCAGCATTTACCCTACAAATGATGGGAGACAGTGAGACTACTAGGGAGGACATTATCGGCAGAGTGGATAACACTGCTGAAGTTATATGCTTATTGCATATATTGCCCACACATACATTCACTCAATGAATATTTACTTAGTGCCTATGATGTGCCAGAACTTCTAGGTTCTGAGAACATTTAGAAAGTGTAGACAAGAGTTGCCTGGGTGGCCCAGTCGGTTAAGTGTCCAACTCTGGATTTCGGCTCAGGTGATGATCTCAAGGTCGTGACATCAAACCCTGCATCAGGCTCCAAGCTGAGAATGGACCCTGCTTAAGATTCGTTCTTTCCCTCTCTCTCTACTCCTTTGCCCCTCATGCACTCTTTCCCTTTCTCCCTCTTAAAAAAAAATATATAGACAATGTTCTTGCTATCATGATGCTTATATTCTAGTAGTGGAGACAGAAAATAAATAAGTGAACTGTTAAATATATACTATCATTTCAGCTAATTATAAATGTTATAATGATAAATCAGAATAAGTGATTGTAGTGAAGCAAAAGATGGGCAGAGGAGTTACTTAAGGCAACCCCCTAAAGTAACCTCAATAAGAAAAGAATCAAGGATGACCACAAGGTCTTAGCCTGGGAACAGGGTGAATATGGTATCACTTATTCTGATACAGAACCCATTATTAAAAAGGATCAGGCGTGTGTGTTTGTGTGTGTGTGTGTGTATTCCTGTGTGTGTGTATGCACAGATGTGTATTTATATGTGTGTGGTGTGGATGAGAGAATGAAGAGCTTTTTCTTGAACATGCTAAGTTTTAGATGCCAGTTTATGAAGAAATGTCCAGAAGACAGGTCCATATATCAGTCTGTTCCTCAGTATAAATGTCATAGCTAGGGATCTAAATTTGTGAGATGACATCAAATCCATGGGGCTGGAGGAGATCACCAAAAATTTCTGTGCAAATATTATGTAGAATACAAATGGGACTAAGCACTGAGACACTCCGATGTTGTGATATTGCAGAGTATCCATCTAGCAATGGGCACTGAAAGTGGTTAATATTTGGAGATTGCACTGTCTTAAAGGGAAATTGAAGAAAGTGTCTCAAGCAAATGGTGTGAAAAACAGGGGTACAAGTTAACTAATAACAGAAAGTATTAATTGCTAGATTTGCTAAAGTGGAATTAACGAATTAAAGAAAATTGACTTAATGACATCTGATTGGATTGGACTGTGGAAATAAAGAAAAATGAGGAAGTTGGACCAAAGAGTCTTTTTCAAAATATTTTATTTATTTGAGAGAGAGAGAGAGAGAGACAGAGAGAGAGAGACAGAGAGACAGAGAGAGAGAGACAGAGAGAGAAACAAGCAGGCCTAGGGGCAGAGGGAGATGGAGAAGCAGACTCCTCAATGAACAGGGAGCCTGATGTGGGGCTCCATCCCAGGACCCTGAAATCATAACCTGAGTTGAAGGCAGATGCTTAGCTGACTGAGCCACCCGGGTGCTCCTGGACCAGAGTCTTGACAAGATTTTCAAGGAAATGTTAATTATGGATGAGGCAGAAACAGATTATTGCAAGGTGGTTGGGGGGTAACAATGTAAGTGTGGACTAGGTAAAACACCACCAAAAAGGGATCATAATAAGATTTTGTGTGCCTAGAACATACAAGAAGTCTTAATCACAGGTAATGAGAAAAGTTGAAGTGAGAGAGTTGAGATAAAAAAAGAGAAACAATAAGGCAAGAAAAATGAGGTACAGTCATAGTCAGATATGGCCTGAGGCAAAGATCTAAATGGTAGTGTGAAAACAAATATTTGAAACCAAGAGGAAATTTAAAAAACAGGGAGTGGGTCTTTTTACCCCCACCAACATATTGTGTACACTGTCCACATAATAGGAGTGAACAACTCTTTGTTAAATGAATGAATGATGAAATGTATATGTTCTGGGAGTGGGAGACTATTGCAGATATTTCAGCAATACTGGGAAAGTAGGGCATGACTCCAAGTACTGGAATTCAAGTGAAACTTCCAAGTAAACCATAAAAAGCACATTGAGTACACGGTGTCAATTTTATGCATAATGAAGATATTCTTTACATCTCCTTTAAATAGTGAGTTAATGAAATTCTGTGTCTATTTTCTCTCTCTCCCTTTCTTCCTTCCTCCTTTCCTCCTTTCTTCCTCCCCTTCCTTTCTTCCTTCCTTTTCTTTCTTCCTTCCTTTTCTTCCTTCCTTCCTTCCTTCCTTTTCTTTTTCTCTTTCTTTCTTTCTTTCTTTCTTTCTCTTTCTTCTTTCTTTCTTGTTCTTCTCTCTGTGTGTGTCTTTCTCTCTCTCTTTCTCTTTCTCTCTCTTTCTTTCTTTCTTCTTTATACTGGGAACCTTTGTCCAAAATGAAAATGAAGACTACTCAATACATAAACGTAATTAAAGTTGGGTAAGTCTGTTGTGTGAAGGGAGAAGCCTGAAGCCCTGTAGACACAGTAGTCCCCTCTTAGCTACTAATAATGGTCCCTGAGAGTGTCAAAAGATCCTAAAACACTGGGAACCCTTTAAAAACATTTAAATTATAATATAATGAAACTGTAGAAACATTTAATTTATGATATAATAAAACTGTATTTTCTACATAAACTTTCTGAAACACAATTCTAGACACATTGTGTCTAGTAGCACATATTTGTATTTATCTGAGAGAGAAGAAATTATCTGATAAACTAGATCAAGGAGAAGACTTTTATGAATTTACATGAATAGTTGATGAAGACCATCTTTAGTGATTGATGAAATTCCCATTTCCACTGGGGACAAAAATTGTAAACTACATAGTGAATAGATACTAAGTATGGTGTCCTTAACCAACCCTGACTCATCCCTTTACCAGAGGGACTATCTCACTATTCTCAAGTACTTCTTCCTCTCTTGATCCCCTTCTGGTGGCACTTCTCATTTTCTACTATTTATTACTGTTATTTAAGTATTTTTATGCATCTCCTATTATGATTAGAGTCTTTTCAAGGGAAAGAGCCATAATCCACAGATTACATTCAACTAGCATTTGCTGATCGTGTTATTAATGGAAACTTTCCATATGACAGGTAGCAAAAGGATGGACTTTTCAGTCAATTAAATATCCTTTATGTCGCATCATTTTATAAAAAACTGGGAGAATAATTGAACTCCCTCAATAATTTTAAATATTTCACTAAAAAATTTGACAGTGTATTTAATATTTAATCTATTATAAAATTCAGATTGTCAGCATAAGAAATTAATCAATACCTTAATAATATCAAGAACATGTGGAAGTTTCTTATCAATTTTCCTTAATCTAAGTGTGAACAGTGTTTAACAGTTAATTGTGTACTGACTCTTGCTATCAGTTGTTCATACTTCATACTAAGTGGTGTATTGAATATTACAAATGTAATCTGCTAAGATGGCTTGTATACACATTTTTTATTAAATAAGATGCTTGGTTAAATGATAGAAGACATTCTCATCTAGTTTCTGTTCTCAAAGGGAGAGTTTTCGGTATTTTAAAATAAATATGAATTCGTTACAAATTTTTGATACATTTGCTATAATTTTGAAGAGAAGAAAGTTCCCTTAGAACTCTCATTGAAGAAATATTGCTTAGAGTATTTTATTATGAATGGCTGTTGAATTTTATTTTAGAATTTTTCTAAATCAATTGAAATAATCAATTTTTTTTCTCCTTTATTAAGTTAAGATGGGTTGCTTGGTAAATGTTTGAACATAGTGTTGATCTGGAATAGATGCAGCTAGTCTAAGACATATTTTTATATATTCAAGACTAATTTTGTTGACTTTTTTTTTTAAGATTTTATTTCTCAGAGAGAGAGAGCACAAGTGGAGGGAGTGGCAGGCAGAGGGAGAAGCAGGCTCCCCACTGAGCAAGGAGTTGGATGTGGGACTCGATCCCAGGACCCTGGCATCATGACCTGGGCTGAAGGCAGACACTTAACCAACTGAGACACACAGGTGTCCCTGATTTTGTGGACTTTTTAAAAGGTTTTTGCACCTATGTTCCTAAGTGTGAAGACCCTATAATTTTCTAGTCTCCTAACATTATCGTTAGGTTGATTGATATCACGATCACAGCTGGATCACAAAATAAGTTGGAGAATACTTTTTTTTAATTTATCCCCAAGGAATTTGGATAAATTTCTCCCTAAACTATTGGTGGAATTCACTAAGATAGCCAGCTATCCAGGTCCAGAGTTTTCTTAATGAAAAGAATGTGATTACAGATTCCATTTTTTTCCACAGGTTAACAAAAAAAATGTTTTCTTGTGTTTGTTTTCGTATGTTTTATTTTTCTAACATTTTTCCCATTTTTAATAGTCAAATTTATTATAATGAAGTTGTTTATCATACTTTTGTTATCATTATCATCCTTTTAAACCTCTGTAAGATACAAGAGTGTGTCCCTTTTTTTACTTATACTAATAATTATTTTTGTCACTTCTCTTTTTTATGGATTTTTCTTGCCAACAATTAATCAATTATACTGCATTAAAAAAACCTCTGTTATGTTGTTCCTTCCAGTATCATACAGGTTTTCTATTTTATTAATTTCTGTTTTTTATTATTTCCTCCTAAAAAATAAAAAATTCTTTGTGTTTAATTTACTGTGTTCTCTAAGATCTAAGATTTGATACTCGTTATTTAGACTTTTAAGTTACTTAATATTTTTTATTTTTAAACATAAGAGGATTATCTACATTTTTACTTTTTAGTTATTTGTACTTCAATGTGTTATGGTCAGAGAAAGCCAATTTATAAGTCCATCCTTTTCTATTTGTTGAGATTTTCCTAATGGATGAGAACATGATCATTTCATAAATGATATCTATCCTACCTCCTAAACAATATAGCATTTTTGTTATATATATCAATCCTATAATTAGTAAACATTATTTTTTACATTTAATATTCATTCAGGTTTATCGTCTATCTGAAATTATTTTTCTCTTTCCATTTTAATTTTATTTTGTGCTGCCCAATACCTTCAAAAAGATAATCTATCTAGAAATATGGATATAAATATATATGTATACATAAATATATAAATAGATACCTATATATACTATATATACATCTATCTATATATATATAGGTATAGATGAATAGATATAAACATAGCTTTTCCAATTTTTTTTAGTGGTGATTTAGCCTCTTATTACTTGAAACAAAAGACTATAATTCAGAATCAAAAAAGAGTGTCACAATTTTGGATCAAATTTATGTTAACTGGTTTATGCTAAAAGCTTCCAATGTCTTTTTTTAAATATTTTATTTATTTATTTGACAGAGAGCAACATGGCAGGAGAGGGAACATAAGCAGAGGGAGTGGGAGAGGGAGAAGCAGGGAGAGTGGGAGAGGGAGAAGCAGGCTTCCCGCAGATCAGGGAGCCCAATGCAGGGCTTGATCCCAGGACCCTGGGATCATGACCTGAGTCGAAGGCAGATGCTTAATGACTGAGCCACCCAGGCACCCCGCTTGCAATGTCTTCTTTATAAAACAGGGCATCTATCATCATTTGGCCATCAGTGGTTCCCATCAAGAAAGATTTTGATATCTCTCTCTCTCTGTCAAATAAATAAATATAATCTTTAAAAAAAAAGAAAAAAAAAGGAAATATTTTGGCCTCTGAGCCATGTGAGGGATTTTCTAACTTGATTCTGATTTCTATGTTATTTTTTTCTGTTTATCAACAATGTATACAGTTTCAGGGAAATTTCAAGATCAAAACACTTTCTGCATTTCTCAGAATTTTAACTTTTTTTCCTGTAGAGTTGGGACCCAATTGTTATGTTATATCACCTTCTAAAACATTCACTATTTAAGTAAGATTTTCATGGAAAGATAAAGAATAAAAATATCTTATTACTAAAAAAGGACAATTTGTACTTTTATATAATAGGATGCATTTATCCTAATTCCTTTAAAGTTCTTCAATTGACATGCAACTAATTTTAACCTAAATGGAGAACTTTTGACAAGCTGTATATCACTGAGGTAGTGAAAAGTGTGAAAATAATAATGCTAATTTCCAACAATGACAGTTTTAAAATTATTCACACTTTATTAAAAACTATCATGGTTCTAACATCTTGCCTTGAAACTGCCCAAACAATGTGGCCTGACTATATCGTGTATTCCTTTATGGGACAATTCTTACATACTTAAACTGCCCAAATAAAATGTCCTGTATTAGACATAATTGCTGTATTAGACAATTTTACATATTTCCCCTAGCATTGTTTTAATTTTGAGACATAAGTGCTAATAAATTAATAATACCTGCTTGAAACACATATGTCACACTTGTCAGAAAATATCACCCGTAATAAAAAGGAACCTGAGTAAGATTTGTAAGAAAACACTGACTTTATCTCATAAAATGACAATCCAGGGGATTCTGTAGAATTTAGATCTTTATATATTATCTAAAATATCACGTACATATTGGACAGTGAAAAGAGGAAAGACACTCTAGTGTAAACCTACCAGATGAGAAAATACAGTCCTGAAATATTCTACCTTAACTATAACCAAGGTTGTATGTTATGAGAAATTTGATTTACAGTATTTTTAAAATGGTGTATTCTTTTTTCTCTCAGAAATAAGATCTTCCCTACAGTGAACTTCCAAGTGACTGAGATGTCTTAAAATACAACCTTCACTCTAAGGGGACAGTGAAACATACATAATGGGGGGGAGGAAGACAACATAGGCCTGAGATGAGACATTTATGCCAAGCTACTAGAATACCAATATCCTAAAGCACCACGGCAGCTTCTACTGGTGCACAAAAGAACTAAAATCTCTGACAAGTCCATTGACTTCAGACTGGGAGCATGCCTTAAAAAAATGAGTTTAAGACTTTATGATTATGTAAATGTATCATTATGATAAGATCAATACTCTGCACACAAATAGGTCACAGTTAAGCACAGCATTTCCCAGATGATTTCATGGAATTATGAGCTATTAACATGAGCTAATGATACGGTCCATTAAAAGTTATTAGTAAGACACAGCAAAGAATCATTTGGTCAAAAAGTTTGGGAAATGGTAGAATTGATAAAGAGTTTCCTTTACAATAGAATTTCTAAAGCCTTTGAAATGCTCATCTGTATTTTGAATAACCAAGGAAGGTAATATTTCACTTTCCCCAAGTGTCTATCTTTTTTCCTCCCCTTGAATTTCAATTAATGAGATCTGTTTGGAAAAGATCAGATTGCAGGCCTACTTCTTCAGTATCAGTGACCATGATAACATGTCTATATGGAAGGAGGTTTGGATTAGGCTTCACTGTTTTTCTCTTATGTAATTATTAAAAGTAATGCTTAGAAGATGATGAAAATATCCTGCCAGCATTGACTCAGCATTTTGTTTTCCAAAACTAGATAAATTCGTTTTGAGAAATTATCTCTGTTGGGGGGATCTTTTAGAGTAGACTTGACAAGTGAGGCAGCTCACAGAGAATTTTCCCTTTTTGATCAGGTTTATGCTTATTTTCTTTGCTTTTTAATTTTTTCCTCAGCAACTGTGTATAGATTCAGAGATGTATCTAGAGACATATTTTGAGAACCTGTGGGAGAATTTGGGAGATAGAAGGTAAAAGAAAAGGAGAACATGGCCCTAACATAAAAATGGTAAAAAAACAAACAAACAAAAAAACCGGAGCTCATTCACACACACACACACACACACACACACACACACACACACACACACACACACACACACACGCGCGCGCGCGCGCGCGCGTTTCCTGAAAGAGTAAAGAGAACCTAGGTTTTCTGCTTAACAATAGCACTTTCTTTCCAGTTTCAAATAACCTTTTACATTTTTCCATATATTTATTTGGCTGATATGTTTCAGGAACAATGTGCTAGACACAGCACTGGATGTCAAGTACATAACAAAGAACTATTAAGTTTATAATTTTCTGGGAGAAACCTACATGAAACAAATAACTAACAAATAATAAGTACATCATTGACAATAACAGGGTGCCCTAAGCAAGAATAAGACATATCTAGTTTAAAAAAAAAAAAAAACATATCTAGTTTAGATTCAGGATATAGACAGAGGTCGGAAAAATGAGATCTGAGCTGACAATCTGAAGGACAAGTAGAAATTTTACCTCTAAAAGAGCCTGGAAAATAGGAGTTTTCCAGCCAGAGAGACCAGCATATCAGAGGCCCATGACTAGAAAAGGTTGATTCATTTGGGGAACAGAAGTAATGCTCATTATATAGTGATAATCACACAATGTAAAGAACTTAAAAAGAAGTCACATTCTGTGTGGTTAATGATGTGCAAGCTGAAGGGTTTTGTGTACCACTATTTGCAACTTACTTTAAAATCCATCAAAGAGATGGATTAGTGAACAGGTAAAGGAAAGGATAGATTTGTCAGAAAGCAATTATAGCAAACTGTTAATTGAAAAACGGTACTGGAGTATGAGAGCTCACTATATAATTCTTCAATTCTTTCTGTGTGTTTGAAAATTGTATAAGATATTACAAAAAAAGAAAATAACTTTGCATTATTAACATATGTGGTTCAGGGAATTTAAGGAAAGAATTCATTGGGTTAGAACTCTGGATGACCTCCAAGGTGCTTTTAGTGTCTAATTATTCTATCCATAAAAATATCAAGAATTTAGTTTTATTTAAAAATATAGTTATCTCCATCATTGCAACAGAACTACCTGACACAGAGCTTTTTAAGTTTGCAAGAACTAAATAAATTGGCAATGCATATTCCATTTTCTCAAGATGTGAATTAGTCATTTCAGCTACCCATTTGTCCCAAAGCCATCCAAGAATTGTTCAGTGATTATGTTCAATAATTAAGGGAGAAAATCAGTAAAATTGAAGGATGTTGTTCGAGTTAGCCTATTTTTAACAGAAATAATTCAGACTATAAAACATACCTACTTTCTGTTACTAAGTGTGACTTACAAGGCAATAAGTATAATTTTAAAGAAATAAAAATAGGGATAGCATTTTTCTTTCTTTTTTCCTTTTTCAATTTTTTTAAATTCCTGTTCATTAACATAGAGTAGAATATTAGTTTCAGGTATGAAAATTAGTGATTCATGACTTACATACAACATCTAGTGCTCATCATAATTGCAATCCTTAATACCCATCAATCGTTTAGCCCATCCCCACCTATTTCTCCTCCAGTAACCCTCAGTTACTGTGACTGTACTGAATTTATGTATCAGTTCTAGCAGTTTTGATGGGGTCTTTTGGGTTTTCTATAGAGAGTATCATGTCATCTGCAAATAGTGAAAGTTTGACTTCTTCCTTGCTGATTTGGATGCCTTTGTTGTTGTTGTCTGATTGCTGTGGCTAGGACTTCAAGTACTATGCTAAATAATACTGGCAAGAGTGGACATCTCTGTTGTGTTTCTAACGGCAGAGAGAAAGCTCTCACTTGTTTCCCATTGAGGATGCTATTAGCTGTGGTTTTTTCATATACAGCCTTTATGATGTTGAGGTGTTTCCTGTATTACCACTTTGTTTCTGTTGTTGTTTTCTTTTCTTTTCTTTTTTAGATAGGGAGAGTAGGGGGAGTGTCAGAGAGAGAGGGAGAGAGAGAATCTTAAGAGGCTCCATCCCCAGCACAGAGTCCCATGTGGGGCTCAGTCTCACACTCTGAGATCATGACCTGAGCTGAAAATAAGAGTCAGGCGCTTAATCGACTAAGCCATCCAGGCACCCCATCCCCACTTTGCTGAGTGTTTTTAACATGAATGGGATTGTACTTTGTAAAATGCTTTTTCTGCACCTATTGAAATGATAATATGTGTCTTCCTCTCTTTTATTAATGTGGTGTATCACATTTGTTTTTTTGTGGATATTGAACCACCCCATGCAGCACAGGAATAAATGGTGATTATGGTTAATGATTCTTTTAACATACTGTTGGGTTTGATTTGCTAATATTTTGTTGAGAACTTTTGCATCCATGTTCATCTGGGATATTGGCCTATAGTTGTCTTTTTTAGTGGAGTCTTTGGTTTTACAATCAGGGTAATGCTGGCTGCATAGAACAAGTTTGGAAGTTGCTTTTCCATTTCTATTTTTTGGAATAGTTTGAGGAGAGTAGGTATTAATTCTTTAAATATTTGGTAGAATTCACCTTGAAGCCACGTGGCCCTGGACTTTTATTTGTTGGGAGATTTTTTATTACAGATTCGATTTTTTGCTGGTTATCAGTCTGTTCAAATTTTCCATTTCTTCCTGTTTCAGTTCTCATAATTTATATATTTCTAGGAATTTATTCATTTCTTCCAGACTGTCTGATATTTTTGGCAAAGAATTTATCATAACATTTTCTTATAATTGTTTGTATTTCTGTGCTATTGGTTGTGGTTTTTCCTCTCTCATTTGTGATTTTATTATTTGGGGTCCTTTCTTTTCTTTTTTGATAAGTCTAGGTAGGGGGTAAGAACCAACTGCTGTTTTCATTGGTCTGATTTACTGTTTTTGTTTTGTTTTGTTTTTATATTTTTTATTTATGCTCTAAGCTTTATTATTTCCCTTCTTCTGCTGGCTTTAGGTTTCATTTGTTTTTCTTTTTTCTAGGTCCTTTAGGTGCAAGGTTAGGTTGCTTATTTGAGATTTTTCTTGCTTAATGAGGTAGAACTGTAATGCTATATACATCCTTCTTATGACCATTTTTTCTGTATCCCAAAGGTTTTGGACCATTGTGTTTTCATTTTCATTTCTTTCCATGTCATTTTTTTATTTCTTCTTTAATTTCCTAGTTGACACATTCATTTTTAGTAATATGTGTCTAACTTCCATGTATTTATGGTCTTTCCAAATTTTTCTTGTGGTTGACTTCAAGTTTCATGGGGTTATAGTCAGGAAATATGCAAGGTATGATCTCAGTCTTTTTGTATTTATAGAGGCCTGATTTCTGGCTTAGTATGTGATCTGTTCTGTAGAATGTTCCATGTACACTCAAAAAGAATATGTATTCTGCTGATGAAATGTTCTGAATATATCTGTTAAGTCCATCTGGTCCAGTGTGTCATTCAAAGCCATTACTTCAGGACTCCTGGGTGGTTCAGTCAGTTAAGTGTCTGCCTTCAGCTCAGGTCATGATCCTAGGGTCCTGGGATCAAGCCCNAGGACTCCTGGGTGGTTCAGTCAGTTAAGTGTCTGCCTTCAGCTCAGGTCATGATGCTAGGGTCCTGGGATCAAGCCCCACATTGAGCTCTCTGCCTGCTTCTGTCTCTCTCTCTCTGTACCCCCTTCCCCACCCTGCTCATGCTTGTGCTGTCTATCTCAAGTAAATAAATAAAATCTTAAAAGAAAAAACAAAGTTACCATTTTCTTGTTGATTTTCTACTTAGATGATATGTCTATTAATGTAGGTGGGGTGTTAAAATCCCTATCATTGTATTATTATCAATGAGTTCCTTTATGTTTGTCATTAATTGTTTTAAATATTTAGGTGCTCCTAATTTGGGGGCATAAATATTTGCAAATTTTAGATCTTCTTGTTGGATTGTCCCTTTATTATTATACAGTGCCCTTCTTCATCTCTTGTTATAGTTTTTGGTTTAAAATCTAGTTTCTCTCATACATGTATTGCTACTCCAATTTTCTTTTGACATCCACTGGCATGATAGATATTTCTCCATCTCCTCATTTTCAATCTTCAGGTGTTCTTAGGTCTAAAATGAATCTCTTGTAAGTAGCACATAAATAGGTCTTGTTTTTTGATTGGAGTGTTTATTCCATTTACATGTAGAGTAATTTTTGATATATATGTATTTAGTACCATTTTATTACTTGTCTTGTCATTGTTTCTGGATTTTCTGTTCCTTTATAGTCTTTTTTGCTCTTGGTCTTCTCTTCTCACTCAGAAAGTCCCCTTTGATGTTTCTTTTTTTTAAAATAGATTTTATTTATTTATTTATCAGAGAGAGAGAGAGAGAGAGCGTGCACAAGCAGGGGCAGTGGCAGGCAGAGGGAGATGCAGGCTCCCAACTGAGCAAGGAGCCTGATGCGGGACTTGATCCAAGGACCCTAGGATCATCACCTGAGCCAAAGACAGACGCCCATCCAACTGAGTCACCCAGGCATCCCGCCGCTTTAATGTTTCTTGAAGGGCTGGTTTAGTGGTCATGCACTCCTTTAGTTTTTGTTCATCTGGAAAATACTTTATCTCTCCTATTCTGAATGATAGCTTTGCTAGATAGAATATTCTTGGCTGCAGATTTTTCCCATTCAGCATATTAAATACATCATGCCACTGTCTTCGGCTTGCCAGATTTCTGTGAAAAGATCTGCACCTAGCCTTACAGGTCTTCCCTTGTACGTTAGGGACTTTGCTTGTCTTTCTGTTTTTAGGACTTTTTCTGTACCATTATATTTTGCAGATTTAACTACAATATATCTTGGTGTTGGCCTGTTTTTTGTTGATTTTGATAAGAGTTCTCTGTGCCTCCTGGATTTGAGTGTCTGTTTCCTTCCCCAGCTTATGGAAGTTTTCAGCTATTATTTCCTCAAATAAACTTTATGCTTGCCCCCTTTCCTCTCTCTTCTTCTGGGACTCCTATGATACAAATGTTATTAGCTTGATGGAGTCACTGACTTCCCTGTGTATCCTCTCATGATCTGTAATTTTTCTTTCTCTCTTTTTTTAAGCTTCAATATTTTCCATAAGTTTATCTTCTCTATCACTTATTCATTCCTCTGGTTTTTCCATCCTTATGGTCATTGCATCCAGTCAGTTTTGAATTTCAGTTATCACATTTTTCATTTCTGTCTGATTGTTTTTTAGCTCTTTTATCTCTGTGGTAAGATCTCCTGATGACTTCCATGCTTTTCTCAAGCCCAGCTAGTATCCTTATTATTATTGCTTTAAATTTTCCTCAGGCATCTTCCTTATATCTGTTTCAATTAAATCTCTGTCCTTTTCATGTTCTTTCTTTTGGGATAAATTCCTTTGTCTAGGCATTTTGTCAAGGTTTTGTCTTCTTCTCTGTGTTAGAAAAGCTCATTATATTTTATACTCCTGGGAGTAATGGCTTTATGAAGAAAAGGTCATATAGTGTCCAGTCCAGACATGACATTCTTGGAGAATTTATTTATCAATTTTACAAATATCCAATTTCCTAAAATGTATTAGGCTCTGTGTTAATTTCTGAGGAAACAAAAATGAATAAAACTCTATCCCTACCTGCAAGGAGCTGACAGTTTTTTTATGAAAACAAATAAGAAACAGATAGTTACCTGACATTTGATACATAGAAATATGCCTAGGCTGACATACACATACATGAGGAAGAAAAAGATATAGATTGTAGAAGTATTACTTTTCACAACCCAGATTACTTTGAACCTCCTATCTTCTATAAAGATTACCCCACATCTCATTTTGGAGATGCCTTTTACTCTATTCCATGTGTTTCTGGTCAGCCTGTAAATCATGGTACACCACTGTCCCTAGCTCCATGCATGGTTCTTCATGATATAGGCCTGGCCAATTAGAAAGTCTAATTTCTATATACAAAAATTGGTATATAATTAGGTAAGTAACTCAAACAGAATATCTTTCTTAAGGTTTTTACTAAGGAAATACTGGAATTGATAGTGATCAGTATTGAATTTTGAAGAATAAGGAGAATGAAAGAGAGGGCTCTGAGGAGAGTAGTATAAAGTAAATAATCCTATTAGCATTTGCTGTGTAATAAACCACCTCAAAATGTAGTAGCTTAATGCAACAAACATTTAGCTCAAATTTTACAGTTGAACAATTTATGCTGGTCTCAGCTAAGTGGTTCTCATATTTTAGCTTATCTCAGCTGATCTTGGCTAGGTTCACTCATATATCTGTAGTCACTTGTGGACTGACTTGGCCTGACTAGTTTATGATTTCTCCCTCTGAAAAACTGGGAGCAAATGTGGTCTCTCTCTCTCTCTGTTATCACTCATATTCCAATAGGCTACTTTCAAGATTTCAAGAGCAAGGGTAGAAGAATGCAACACTTCTTGTGTCCCAGATTCAGAATTCACAATTATTGCTTTTGTTGAATTCTACTGGCTAATGCAACTTACAGAAACAACATAGGTTCAAGGGATAGGGAAATAAGCTGCACCTTTGATGACAGGAACTAAAAAGAATTGTACTCACTTTTGCAAATTGTCAAAATTCATAAGTGTGGCATATTATAGAATGGCAAAAATAATCAGAGATGAAGCTGGTAAGTTATGCAAAGGCATTTGTTTGCCTTTAAGAAAATTTTATTTCATCATTGAGTAACAAATCATAATTTAAACAATTCAGGCAAAGTATGAGGTTTATCTAAGTATGGGATGGGATGAAGAGATTAGTAAGATATTAAGTATGCTTTCAGTAAATGATAATTGTTGTTATTTCTGGTTTGCTTAACTTTTGATCAAAGAGTCATAATTTACATATTAAAATTTGGTATTTTTGGTTTAGAAGCTAATGATAAAATTTGCCATGTTTTATTTGACAGGTGAAACATCTGTATTAGGAGCCTATAGTGCCACAGATTTGATAGTAAATTATAGAGATGTATGGCAGTAATCAAAGCTGAACTGCAGGACTGTAATCATGCTAGGAAGCCCAAGATACAAATATAATTAAAAGTGCTAAAACATCACTGGAAGAATACTGAATTGAGAATCCTGTATATAGGGAAAATAGAGTATATAGTTAGAGATACATAATGTGGGATCTCTTTCAGTTACACTAAATTATAAAATTACAACAAACACTTCTTGCCTTTTAGAAGAAGTCAAATCTAGTCCAATGTATTAAGTTTTCAAGAATTCAATTATTCAGGCCTACATGTGTCAGTTGGAGCTAGCATAATCAAATACCATAGATTGGGTGCTTAAACAATAGAAATGTATTTTTTCATAGTTCTAGAGTCTGGAAGTCTGAGTTCATGGAGACAGCATGATCAGATTCTGGTGACAGAATCTTCAGAGTTTGCAGCTAGGTGTCTTATAGCTGTGTCCTCACCTGCCAGAGAGGTGATGGGAGGATGGGGGACAGAAAGAGAAAGCTCTCGTTCTCTTTTTAAAGGGATACTAATCCGATCAGATCAGAATCCCACTCTCATAGCCTTAGCTGCCTAATTACTTCTTTAGAAGCCCTATCTCCAAATATAGGCACATTGGAGGTTATGGCTTCAACATATAAATTTGGGTAGGGGTAGAAAGATGTGGGACACAATTTAGTCCATAGCAAGACCAATATATGATAGAAAAGCTCTTCTACCGGGCACCTGGGTGGCTCACTGGGTTAAAGCCTCTGCCTTCAGCTCAGGTCATGATCTCAGGGTCCTGGGATCGAGTCCCACATCGGGCTCTCTGCTCAGCGGGGAGACTGCTTCCTCCTCTCTCTCTCTCTCTGCCTGCCTCTCAGCCTACTTGTGATCTCTCTCTCTCTGTCAAATAAATAAATAAATAATCTTTAAAAAAATAAGAAAAGCTCTTCTACCAATACATAGCTCTTCTTTGCCCTTTCCTCATGTAATGCTCAATTTTTTATCTAAATATAGGTTAGACAAATATTTAGTAAGTGATGCCATATTATTAGCTTGCATGAAATCCTGCTTTGCATTCCTTGTTTGGTTTTATATAAATACCTTATTCCTTTAGATGTTAACTTATAACTAGAGGTAGCTAATAAGTATGTGTGTTTCTCTAATTTTGTAAGCAAACATTTTACTACTTTCAGCCATTCTGAGAATCCCAGAAGTTTATAAGAAGTAAACACATATTCAACTATGAGTAATGACTCAAGCATATATTATATATTTGAAATCATTAAGATATTTATTTTGACTAAGACCATTTATCAAGTGAAACAGGATGGTGATTACATGTTCAGACATTTTAAGAAAGTAAAAGTGTAATAGTGACATTGCAAATTTAAATTTGTTTTTGTGCATTAGTCATTTATGAAGATTGATACACTTTAATGGAACAAATATCAACTTATAATCAACTAAAATATAATTTTATATTGTGACTGGAACCATGAGGATTGAAAACATCTAAATGAAAAAGGCTTTACATATTCCCTGTAATAAATAAATGACACACTGGAATTGATTATTGTTTATTGCTCAGGGGAGAATCTTCAAGACAGAAAAATGCAATATTCTTACAACAAATTTATCGGATCATAATCTGATTGTACTCAATTTTAAGTTGAAAAGTAAACCTTCACCAAGTGATGGGTCCATAAATAATACTTTAATTGTCCAGAAGAACTTGAAACAATTAAAATTAATATTGAATAATGTCTCTAAAAATATTATAGATCTACAGAAATACTTTAATGAGGTCAAGTATATATAGGGTACTCTAATAAAGATGCATAATGATATGTTTTTTATAGAAAAAAATCAGAGGGGAAAAATGGAGCTCAAAATAACACAGGTAGGAAAAGAGCATAGCAGATACAATTTGTACATATGAAAAAATTACTGAATTACTGAAGATAAAATATAAAATAAATATTTGCTTCAAAAACAAAACTTTTTTCTAAAGGCTCATAGTACAGTTAACATGACAATAAATAGAACAACCAACTCTAGGACTGGTGAAAAGATGAAAGAGCCCAAATTCCAAATCGCAGGAAAGATATAAAGAAATACCAGATATATAAATTCTATACTTCTAATTGCACATCAGCCTCGACAAAGAGGTTGAAGCTTCAACATCTGAGAAAATTAACCATAATTTTCAAGTTTTCTTACAACCAAAATAAGGACATCTATCATTAATGAAAAAATAAGGATTTTATTTTTTACATCTACAAAAATAAAAAGGACATAGTTCTGGATTGATTCAGTGTCCATTTCCAGTCAAATCTATCAATAAAATGGTATGTACTAAATTTAGTTTTGCCAAGAGATCATGTGCCTTCTCCAGCTGAACACTGATAATATATTTTAGAAAAACAAGCTCTTCTCTCTTGCTCGCTCTCTCTATTGCTCTCTTTCTCTCTCACACACACACTGAAACTAAATGAGAAAGAGAGAGAACTTCATATTTCCCAAATCTATGCAGTTATACACATTCTAATTACTTGGCCATTTTAATGTTCCTGTATATATTTGACTGTCTTAAACAAAAATAAACAGTCCTTTAACCCTCCTTACTCCTCTACCGAAAAGCTACAGACCCAGTAATAGACTTCAATTAAATAAGGAGATATGATAGTATCTTAAATTGACAGAATACTCCTCCTTGAATCATGGTACCATATATTCTCACTTTAAGATTTTACTATTTTAGATCTGCCATTCATATCATAACAGATGGAGAGGGGATGGACAAAAAAATAAAACACAAATTAAATACACATAAAAATATACTACCAAGAGCATATATCTTTATATAAAATTACTACTTTCTTGTTGAAGATCAGAATAGAATTAAAGGTTGAGTTATACACTCTTCAGGATAGATTCTTAAGATATTTTTCTGAATTATTCAGATAAGAGAGCTCACATCACATCAAAATAAAACACTGTTGATCCAAACTGGGTTTGTAATCAGAGCTCCTTCATTATCTACCTCAAACATACATCATTCAGGTTGTATAAAACATGAAAGGTATTCTTTGGTTCTGTGAAATATAGCAGCTCTGTTCATGAACAGATTCCACAAGCTCCATTAGTCTTCATGGCACACTTTTATATCATAGTGAAGATCATTGATCATTTATAGTACCTAAACAGTGGCCCTTCAAGTTTTATAAACTGGTCATGTTAGTTTTACCACTACTTCAAATTGTCATGATCTATTATGAGAAATTTGGATATTTTATTTTTTTTATTTTTTTTTAAGATTTTATTTATTTATTTCACAGAGGGAGAGAGATCACAAGGAGGCAGAGAGACAGGCAGAGAGAGAGAGGGGGAAGCAGGCTCCTCGCTGAGCAGGGAGCCCGATGCGGGCCTCGATCCCAGGACCCTGAGATCATGACCTGAGCCGAAAGCAGAGGCTTTAACCCACTGAGCCACCCAGGCGCCCTGGATATTTTAAAAATTATATTGGGGGTGCCTGCCTGGCTCAGTCAGTATAACATGTGATTCTTAATCTCAGGATTATAAATTCAAACCCCACATTGAGTATAGAAATTTTTAAAAATAAAGTCTTGAATTTTTTTTAAAATTGTATGAAATGTAGCAATTAATCATCCATTATATCATATATATATGATAATTCTTTTCTTTCTCAAGCTGAGGACATTTAAATACATGTAAAGATACAAATTTTAGTGAATGTCCTTATTTTAGGGTTGCCCAGATAAATAACTCATTTGGTGAAAGTCATCAACAGCTACTTTAAATACATTGCACATGTACTGGCAATAATAAATGCACCAAAATGCATTCCTTTGACTGGCAGCTGCTGCCTTACTTTGATATCAACAGTAAGAATCATCGACATTTAAGAAAAATTAAATCTGATTAAATGTAATTTTATAATCAAGAAAATATATTAAATGCATGGTGTGCCCTCTCTACAGTAAAATTCTTTTACTGAAATAAAAGTAAATTTTTTGGTTGATAAAACTGATTGTTAGCAGGAAACCCAATAAGAAGAAAAACAGAAGTAGAGAATTTCTGTCAGAGACTATGATAATAGCAACACAGTTTTGATAAAATATAGTTTATAAGTAAATTAGTAATTGGAAATAATGCTAGAAGTAAAGTTAAAGCCAAAGAGTTTGGACATTATTCAACAGAGAGTTGGGAGATGTTACAAATTTTTCTCCTTCAAATGTATTCAGTAACAATTAGATTGCTGTGCTGCTATGAAACTACCTAACTTAAGATAAGTTCAATTATTTCTCAAACACATTTTCTTGCATATCAATTAGGCAAATCATTACCTCTAGTTGAGATGATTTTTTTGAGCTCTATGTCAATTGAGAAATTACCTACTGACGATTTCTCTTGGCTGACAACTTATATACTTCCCTTGGCCATTATTCATCCACTCTGATTTTTATTTTTTTTTATTATTTTTTTTAATTTTATTTTTATTCTTTGCCCCAGGGGTACAGGTCTGTGAATCATCAGGCTTACATCTTTCACAGCACTCACCAAAGCACAAACCCTCCCCAATGTCCATCACCGATCCACCCTATCCCTAAATTGTTCTCCTTCATGGTTCCATTATCTTCTTAATAGGACAAACCAGATAATTGTGTTCTGTTTTTTTTATTTGCTTTTTAATAGTTACGTTACTACATAACAAATTGCTTCAAAGCTTGGCAGCTTAAAACATTGTGAAGAATATTTTATTGTTGTGCGGTATTGCCTTAGGACCTTCATGATGTAACTATTGAATTGTTGGCTGAACTCTCACTCATCTGAAAGCTTGAATGGGATTGGAGGGTTTGTGTTCAGGATGTGCTCCATGAGACTGATTGCTTTGTGGTGTCGGTTCCTTACCAGTTGGACCTCTCCATATGCTTCTCATGACATACAGCTGACTTCCCTCAAAGAAAATGATCTGACAGAGAGACTGTGTGCTCAAGTGGGAATATCTTTTATAATCTCATTTTGGAACTGATATACTATCAACTTTTCTGTGTTGTATTGGCCACACAGACCAACCTCAGTATAATGTGGTAGGTAACCACACAAGGTCTGAATACCAACAAGGAGATCAGTCAGGGGCTGTCTTAGAGACTGGCTGTCATATATACCTCATCTGCCCAACTCCTACCTCATCTGCCCAAGTCCTACCAATTGTGGCTATAAAGTAATTCAGAAATCTGTACCCTTTTTCTCTAATTCCCACTGCTACTTCATTTTAGATCTTACTTCCCCTCCTGAATTATTGCTTTGGTAATTGGGTCCTGTACTTAGGTTTCTCTGTTCTCCAATCAGTTATTTTCTTTTTTTTTTCTAAAGATTTTATTCATTTATTTGACAGAGAGAGAGAGAGAGAGGGATCACAAGTAGGCAGAGAGGCAGGCAGAAGGAGAAGGGGAAGCAGGCTTCCTGCCGAGCGGAGAGTCCGATGTGGGGCTCCATCCCAGGACCCTGAGATCACGACCCAAGCCAAAGGAAGAGGCTTAACCCACTGAGCCACCCAGGTGCCCCAGTTCTTTATTTTCTATTGTCAATTTTTAAGCTGTATTTCTGGTCATTCAAATCTCCTGCTTAAAACCACTTAAGAGCACCCCATTAACTAGGGAGGAGTGTTCAAATTGCTTTGTAAGGCATATAAATGTCCTCGAAAATTTGGATTGTGCTTAAGTTCCAACCTCATTTCCTGTTCATAGGTTATTTCAGTCCCAACTTCCCTTCAACATAACTGCAATATAAAATTACATACAGTTCTCTGACCATAAAATGCTTTACAATAATTCTGAATAATTGCAAGTGTTGTCCCTCTCATTGCAATGTCCTTTCTTAAAAAAATTATTAGACCCCTCTTATCATTCTTCATTTATCTGAAGCTTTTGCTAAGATTATTTGGTCCCTTTTCTATTCCATTACCATTGCCAAACTCATTGCAATATATTGAGGATTTCCTCAAGCTGCGTGGCACATCTCTGGTATATAGAGAATGGGTTTACAGCTGTCAAGTCTCAGGTATTGAGCTCCCCAGGTCCTGGGCCACTTGCCCCTGGGTGGCTAACACCCTGTCTATCGTAAGTGTTTTTACAAAAATAGAGTCATTGGTTTTCACTGAAAGGATATGAAATGATACAGGAATATTCTTAAGTTAATATTTAGAGCTGAGTATACTCTGTGTTTAGTAATTTGAAAAATTAAATAATTCTGACTGATGCTCAACCAAAATTCTAGTAATAATCTTTAGAAACTAATTATCTTCATCTAAAGTTACTTATTTTAAAATGATATAATTATTAAAAATAAAATCTTATATATATTTTACTATTATTCCCAAATTAATTTATTATTAACAAAAGAAACATAAAGTGTAGCCTAGAAACAAAACACAGAAGCATTAGGACCATAATGTGTTTCTAAGAAAATTTTACCTTTTTTTCTGTTTTTTTAAAACTTTGCACCATTTTTTTGAGTTTTTTAAAACATATAAAATATAAGCATATTTTAATATTGTCTTTAAAAACCTCACTTTTCTTTCTTTAACAATCAAATGAATCTCAGATTTTCTCAAAGCACTCTAGATTCTACTATGTTTAAATTATATTAGATAAATTGTTCTTGAAGCTTTCATTGTAGTCAGAAACACCGTTCCGTCATTTTCATGTTACGGTAATCAAGAATGTGGATTATCATATGATACATTATGTTTTCAGTAATGAAGCTGTGAAAGAAAACATATTGCACACTGCTCATAGTCTGTCTTTTTCACTTATTATTCAAAGGGTATTTTCTTTATTGAGCATCAAACTTAATTACTTAATTATATGACAGACCAGAATGGCTTTGAAGAAGCTATTCCATCTATGAAGTGCATAATATGTTATGAAAAAAAAATGCCCTAATTACATAATTAACTGATAAAATGGATTGGCTCCAAAGGACATACATAATACAGATGTTTAAAAAAATGTAATCACAGAACGGCACTATAATCCATATTGGCCAAATACATAATTAAGATTTTGTTTTATTTATAAATTTACTTGGAAAGGCCTGGAAACTAGGATGTACAAAGCTAACAAAATTTGTAAAAGGGCGCATATACAAGGTATTGGAATAATTAGAATTATGAGACAAAGATCAACATAAATGCTATTCTTAAATGAAGTGACACTTAGAATAAAATGTGTACCCTTTGGAAAAAGTGATAGTTAAAATCAGCAAATATTTACTGAGGTGCCACAGAGAATATGGCAATGTAGTCCCTTTCAGAGGATTAGAAGTCTTTGGTTGCTTGGAATTCCTACTCCTAAAAAATGGTTGGTTGAATTTACATAGTCTGGGACCCTCAGGGTAACTCCTTATGAAGTCATATCATCTCAAGATGTCAGTTTCTTAATCTGAAAAATACAACTTTCAGTCTGGATGGCCTCTGGGATTTTTTTTTTTAACGTGTCTGCCTTTTTTTTTTTTCCATTTTCTTCTCCTGAAAAAGAGGAATCAAATTGTGACAAACACAACCTTGAAAAGGCAGCTCAAAGACATTATTCGTTAGGAGATACATGTATGTAATCATCCTACTTACAAATCAATTGTTCAAATCTATGATGGAGCATTTTTGCAGATGGGACTAAAAAAGCAGGAAGTAAAATAGTGCTCAGAATAGAATGTAGAAGAATGGCAGCAAGTTTAGGGGGAAAAAAGGAAATAAAGCCAAGGTAAAATGCCAATACTTGTATTTTGAAAAATTACAAAGTCTTTTTAGGCCAATTTCTCTTCCTGTGTATCACCCACAATAATATTCTATTTTTTTCATTATTGTAATTCCTGATGTTGAAAATTCCACAGGCTGACAAATATAGTTCAATAGATATACTTAAATGTACTTGTGTCTACAGGGGCTTCTAAAAATGGCATAAAAAATAGACATTTAGGGAATCACAGCAGGGTATATCATGGAAGCATGCTTGATTAGGCGATCTTTTCAGTGTCCTTCAAATTACACCACGTTGATAGATAGCAGTACTCCCTGAGATCTTCCTATTTTTAGAAACTCCTAAGACCAACAAGGCTGATAGAGGATAAAAGAGTGGTGTTCCAGTCATCTGCCCTGACTGAGCATGGTCTATGTAGGTAAAATGATATAAAGACTGGATTCTACATGAGGAATTTAAGGGGCAGGGTAGGGGGTCGTGGGGCATAGGAAGGGAAAAAATGAAATAAAGTAGTATCAGGAAGGAGATAAACTGTAAGAGATACTTAATTTCACAAAACAAACTGAGGGTTACTGGGGGGTGGGAGGGTAGGGATAGGGTGGCTGGGTTATGGACATTGGGGAGGGTTTGTGCTATGGTGAGTGCTGTGAAAGGTGTAAGGCTGATGATTCACAGACCTGTAACCCTGGGGCAAATAATAATTTAGAAAAAGAGTGGACTTTAGTTTTTAATTATTTAAGAAAGGTAAGATGGGAAAATAGTCAACTAATAAAAAAATAAAAGAGTTGAAGAGGAACTGAGTCGGTCTGATTGACTGTATTGAACTTACTCGGTAGTAAGCAACAGATTTTGCAGACTACACTAATGAAATTAATACAAGTGTGATACCAAAATACAAATCATATCAGAGAACACAAAGTCATATTTCCAGAGATGAATAGAAGCCACTGGATCATGGAAATCACACCTGGAAGATAATTCAGGGTCCCATGAAACTCTGGAAATAGAGTCTGTCTCAGAAAATGTAGTTCAGTTCATTTTCCCCTTAAGCAGGTCTCAAAAAATAAATTAACAAAAAATGTCTCCTCCTTTCTGTGTCAATTTTCTAATAATTGGATTCTCTCAATATTTCCCATATTAAATTCCTAAAAGAACCCCACCAGTCTAAGAAATTTTTGATAACCTGCTTCATCCAGAATTTTGCATCTGCTACCTCTTAGACTAGTTCCCTAATCTCCAGTGTCTCCCTACGCAACCATATTCATTTCTTCGGTTATCAAATATTGAGCTCTTACATAACTGGGTTTTCTAATGCTGGGAATAAAGCAGTAGGTTGTAAAGAAAGATCCTTGCTGCCATTGAGTTTAATCCTAGAAGTGGGAGGCTAACAATTACCAAAATGAACAGTTTAAAAAATAACAATAATTAATTGACAAATAGTGTCAAGTGCTAGGAAATGTTAGACGAGATTACTTAGCTACTTTTTATTAGCAACTGGGAAAGGCCAGGGGTGTTGAAACATGGCGTGGAAGCAGGAAAAGGAGGAAAGTTCCTCCAGCATGGCAGGAGGAAAGGTCCTAGACATAGGCAGCATCCAGATCATGAAGTCTTCCCTAAACTGGTAGGAAAGTATTTCCTCACTCCAATGCATTTTAATTTCTTCTAACCCTTTTCACTTTTAATCTTGACTTCATTCATTCATTTAAAAGTTTTGTTGAATGAATGTCGGGCACTGTTTTAAGCTCCAGGGATACAGTCTTGACAAAAACAGATAAAGATCCCTGTCTTCGTGGAATTCTCATTCTAGTAGTCAAAGAGAGGCAATAACCAATAAATAAGCAAAGTAAATAATTATTTATCCTATTTTTGCTTAGAATCTAACTCTGGCTACTTATCTTTTATCCTCTATAGACTGTAAACTCCTCAAGGTCATGGACAATATTGGTTGTAAATTAATCCATAGTCTGCTACATCTTGTATATGGAAGAATAGAATACTAGGAGATACATCATATTTTGATATATAATGTTTTTCATTTGGTCATAATTCTGTTCTAAAAACCTTTTGGGCCTAGAACCAGTTAATTCATATCTCTGGATTTAGTTTGCTCA
This sequence comes from Ailurus styani, assembly GCA_002007465.1. NCBI lineage: Eukaryota > Metazoa > Chordata > Mammalia > Carnivora > Ailuridae > Ailurus > Ailurus styani. The sequence continues at coordinate 54,489 of LNAC01000339.1, forward strand.
GCTATATAGCAGGGACAATAATCTATTAGTATCCAATATACTATAAAATATAGTTATAAAAATTTTATGAAAATCAAGTGTTCCTCAATGTCCCTTCTAAACTAAAAAAGATACATATTTTATTACAATAAATGTTTATTGAAATGGATTGATAAAATTGCATTTACTACAGTAAAGTCATTTCTTCAGAATCATTTTGAATATGATGTTAGTTTCATATTGGTGTGTATTAAATGAAAGAGCGATCTAATTGTCCTCAAGACTTTCTATTCCACATAACCCTAGTGAAAACTGCTAGTATCATGTTTCATAAGATCAGACAAAATAAAATGTTAAGCACAGAAGTTTCAAGAGTAGAAAATTACTTTTTATGCCTTTTGGGAGGATGTCTAAATGAGAAAATGTACTTCCATTTAAAAATGGATGGATTTTTTTCTGTAAGATGATGATAACTCCAAACTGAGTGAAGTTAGGGTCAGAGATTTTTGGAAATTGAATACTGCTGGCTGATAGAGAATCATCTGAATGAAGGACATAGAGAGTCCCTGTTGGTGGTATGCTATTGTGGAAGAGCTATTGGAAATTATATCTATGTTCCTTAGAAGCAATATTATAGTAAATATTAATAATGCTGAGCAAAAGAAGGAAGCTACATCATACATGTGAATGCCAGTTAATATTGAAATAAATATTTTTCAGAAGCCAAAACTTGAAAAATATGGCAGAACTTTTAATCATACAGCATAACTAAAGAAATAGAACCTACAACATAACTAAAGAAATTGATACTTTTAAAATAAAATGTACCAGGAAAAAGCACAAAACGTCTCAGTAAAAAAATACTTCTTTTCTAAGACAAAGGCATTAAATAATTAAAAACACAACTGTGGTGATATAAATGATTATTATAATCATATTTAATTTTTTTTTAAAGATTTATTTATTTATTTCACAGAGGGAGAGAGATCACAAGGAGGCAGAGAGGCAGGCAGAGAGAGAGAGGGGGAAACAGGCTTCCCGCTGAGCAGGGAGCCCGATGCGGGCCTCGATCCCAGGACCCTGAGATCATGACCTGAGCCGAAAGCAGAGGCTTTAACCCACTGAGCCACCCAGGCGCCCAATCATATTTAATTATTAAAAGGGTTTTTATTGGTCATTTTTGTAATACTTACTTTTAGACACTCTGGTCTTCCTTGTGTGGAAAAAAAAATCCCTTACTGTGGTTGACAAGAATTTTAATATCAGCTACCAAATACCAATAGGAAACACTTCACAAATAAATTACATATTAGGAAGCTTAGAGGAAGAGTAATGGTATTTCTAAGCCTTACTTAAATTCCACTAATAATGTTTTTGGAGTACTTAGGTGCATGTTATTCCTTGAAACACTGGAAGTAGAATATAGTGGCTTAGAAATTATTCAGAAAAAATTATCATATTGAGTCATTTTACCTCTTTCCTTGACATTGAAGTCATGTAATAAATTAGAAGTATAAGAAGATGAAAGAATGATAATAAAATAAATCATAAGTGTAGTTAGTATACTCTCTACCTGAGGCTATATTTATCTCCACAATAAAGCAGAACCCTGGCTTGTGATATATTTTTTTGTTAAAAGTAGACATCTAAAAAAAAAAGTAGACATCTAGTAGATACATATATTTCATTTTTTCCAGATGTTCAACTGTTATCTCTATATCTAATAGTTGTCAATTTCCAAATGCATTTTAGACTCATACTACACCCATCTTTTAAAGCTCACTCTAGTTCTATAGTGTCAATTGCTTTGCTATTTTTCTTAACTCTGATTTCCTTGAAGATATTATATTTAATACCCCTCTCTCTCTCCCTCACTACATATATAAATATGTATGTGTATATATATACATACACACACACACACACACACACACACACACACAGTGAAAGTTAAATTCTGCCTTGAAGACATGTTGTAAATAGCTGTCCAAAAATAAAACTACTTCCTAGACATGCTACTTTTTGGAGTTTTGAGAGAAGTTTAAAAACCTGCAGCCAGAATGACAAAATATTCTGTTCCCTGTTTATGTAAAGATTTAATTTATTCTAACAACTATATATATATCCTGTACATAATTAATATTTTCTTACTTATATACATATCATCACAAAACATTTTTCAATATGTATAATGTATTGCAATGGAATGTCTTGCTCATTTTCTGAGAAAAGAAAAAGTAGTGTCCAATATCAAAGAGCTAAGAGAAGCAGCAACATAATTGGGGTCTTGAACATATAACTTTGACATTAATTAGTTAACTTATTTCATTATCTTTCATTGTATACATATATTTTTAAGATTTTATTTATTTATTTGATGCAGAGAGAGAGATTACAAGTAGGCAGAGAGGCAGGCAGAGAGCGAGGAGGAAGCAGACTCTCTGCCAAGCAGAGAGCCCAATGTAGGCCTCGATCCCAGGACCCTGGGATCATGACCTGAGCTGAAGTCAGAGGCTTTAACCCACTGAGCCACCCAGGCGCCCTCATTGTATACATATTTTGTCACTATGTTACATGGGGTGGAAGTTAATATGAAACACAAGATCTTACACTATAGAAATTAGAACCTTTGAATTTAAACTACAATTTTATTTCAAATTCAAAATACATAGTAGCTGGGTCACCATGGACAGATTACTGAAATTGAGATAATTATATCTAACCCATAAGGTTGTTATGATGATTAAAGGAGATGTTTAGAAAGAAGTCAGGATAGTGCTGAGCACATAAGTCCTTGATAGATACTACTACTTTTGCCATTCTTATTTAGAGATGGAATTTGCTTTCTAGAACTTTATAGTTTAGTCAATCAACCATCCCTACACTGTGTAATAGGAACTTAAAGAGAGGTGAACAAAAGTTCCAAAAAATTGTATAGTAGAGGAATGCAGCTCATCACCGTACCGTCTCAGGGCTGTGACTATGGGTATGATAATAAAGGTGCAAGCAAGCCCACAGTTTTTCAATATTGTGGTCCCAATAGCTGCAGGATGACTTCCCCTCAACTTATCTGGTGTTATTTGGCTACACAGACTTCAGAGTGATCATTTTTAACATCCACCCAGTAGCATAGGATATGATATGACAGTTCCCAGAGAAGGAAATATCAGTGGTTCTTAAATATGAAAATAAGGCTTTTAACTTGAATCACAGTCAAAGAAATGCAAATTTAAAACATAAAAAAAAATTAAAATGTCCTGAATACCTTTGGACACTACAGGATACAATAGCTAAAATAAAACTAGATAAGTAATTAGAATATTATTATTTTTATAATATTCAGCAGAGATTTTACCATACAAATTGGGGAAGGCACTTGAAATCTTCATTATTTGCCAAAACCACTCAGTAAAGAAGGGACTAGAACACAGATCATGCTATTTCACAGCTAGCTCATGGTCCTGAGCCTCCCACTATACTGGCAGTTTGGTTTATTTGTTGCTTATCCATCTTTTTATGTAGATCCTATATCACTTGATCTTGCAATGTATACACAGATGAAATCTTTTCTTTTCATCATAAACAAGACTTTATTATGACTTACTTATAAAGTAAGGCTTGCCATTTTCAAATTGGTTTTGACACAAAAGTTGAGAAATAAGAGAAAGGGCCATATCAAGAATAGTGGCAATGCTTTTCTCAGGCTGGCAGTCACCCCTGACCTCCTACTGCTCACAGGAGAGCACTTTCAGACAGAGGGGTCCCCAGGGACACTCAGCAAAGTAGTAATAAGGAATGCATTATGGACATCTTCCACTTTGTGAAGAGGGTGAAATGCTGAAGGCCCAAAGAAAAAAGAGTATGCAGAGAAATGGAATTAAAATGACTGACATTATCTAGCCAACTGAGGAAAATTATAGGTTAGTCAAATAGATAACGATTTACTGCCCAAGTTTCTGAATCTTAGTGATTGAGAATCAGAAAATGCCTTCTGTGGCTGGCTGCAGTCAGCCTCAACCATACATTTTTTTGAAATAGGGGATCATCTAGTCTGTGGGTTCAACCCTCATGAACATTTTTAGTCAAGTCAGAAGTCAGTGTAAGACGAATATCAGGTACTACCATAAAAGTAGGATTGGCAAACAAAACAGTACGTTCAATTATATTTGAATTTCAGATAAACAATGAGTATTATTTTTTACTATAAGTATGACCCACATATTGTACAAAATACATCCATTCAAGGGGTTCCTGGCTGGCTCAATCAGCAATAGCAATACAACTCTTGATCTCTGGTTTGTGAGTTGGAGCCCGATGTTGGGTGCACAGATTATTTTAAAAAAAAAGACTAAAGTATTCATGGGGCATATTAATATGAAAATCCTAAAACTTCACCTATTACTTATCTGAAATTCACATTAACCCTGTGTCCTGTATTTTTATTTTAAAGCTGGTAACCTTACTTAGGAGACACTATGTCTTAGAGGGATTCCTATTTAATGTGTATGGAAAAGTGAGAAGCATTTTGCTATCTGCCTGGTGATGATACCATGGATGGGTGGGAGGGGAACTGATAGAAATTATGTGATTCTCTGTTCTTTTAAAATACCACCTGGAAGAGCCATACTCTTTTCCCTCAATAACTGCTTTATTTAATTACCAACCTCCAGGTTTTGTAGGATAATAATTATTTTCATTCACTGAAATTGAAGGTAATAATTATTACAGTTTTGAACACCAACTTTATACCAAGTAATGTGCTAGGTGCTTTAAAGTGTTCACTGTTTTATGTATTTGCCCTATAGTTGTGTGAGGTAGGTCCTTTGAGTATAATTTATAGATAAAGAAACAGACTCAGAAATTTCCTGTAATTTGTCTAAAGTAACAAAGCTAATCAAACAAAAGTCATTTGCTCTTGTCAATGATGATAATGTTAACACTGATTGAGTACGTAGTTTCTGGAAAATTTTAATAGGCCCTGAGATGAATCATTTTACATTCATTACTCAGTTAATTTTCGTAGTTGACCTGTAAATTGACCACTAATATTATTATACCCATTTTATAGATGAGGAAAAGGAGGTTTTTGAGGGATTAAGTATTTTATTTTTCCCATGGTCAGACAACTAGTAAATCCTGGAATCAATATTAGATTCCAGGTTTGCTTTAATCTAAATCCCAGTCACAAAGGCAGGGGTTTCAGTAATTTCTAAAACACTTAGAATGCTGTTTAAATATAGAAATTCCTACTGAATCAGAATCTCTGATGTCATGACCTGGATGCTCCATAGGAAATGTGCTTATCATTTTCCCAATTCATTCTGATTTTGGGAAGTAATGAACATGTAAAAATGCTATGTTTCAGACTTGTGATAATTCTGCCTTTGACTCTGTTAGGTAACTTGGATGAAACTCATTGGACTTCGGGCAGTACCATGGGTAATAATGAGTTTTATTCTTTAAAAAACAAACAAACAAACAAAAGTGTAATAGCCGTCTCAGCTCTTTTGGATTATTTCAAAATAATTCTGTCACCACAGATTAACAGATGAACTTCTCCAATTTGTGCTTAATAATACTCACTTTGCCAAATAACATTTATCTCAACTGTATTACTTGTCCCTAAATTATTACTTTCTGTGATTCCTCAATGACATTCTTCTCAAATAAGAATAAAATAATATTTCAAGATCTATATATTATCTAGAATATCATTGTTTATATTATACAAATTTGAAACAAATGTAAGTCACATAGAATTAGGCAGACATAGTTGAACAGAAAAAAACTCAGAGAGGGAGCAAACTGAGATGTTCAAGTGTTTTTTGATGGTAGGGGACAGGAAATATGGAATTCAGATTTTCTGAATAAGGTTAGAAGAATTTAACAGGCCCACTTAACCCAAGGAGCATTGCAAAAACCATTAAACTATATCCTGTGAAGACTCACACACACACGGTGATTTGTAGAAAGCATTCATAGAATCCTGGCAATTCTAGGAGATAAATACCTAAAGTATTTCATGAATTTCTAAAATAGAAAACAAGAACAGTAATATTGGAGGTATTAGGAAAACTGTTCATTCATTTTAAAGAGTGAGCTCTAGATAATTTAAAATAGAAACTGAGAAGTCTTTGTACTTGTTCTTTGATTCTGATGCAAGGATATGAATTGTGTGGCTTGTGATAAGGAATATAGTCAAGGATAGGTTAACTGTCCTAATATGGCTTATATAAAAATGGTTGAGAAGAAATTGATATGTCAATTATCTCCATTTTAACTTAATGTGTTCTACTATCCTTACATCCCCTGGACCTAGTCAACTCTGTATCATATGACCCTCCATTTCCAGCTAGAGATGATTCTATTTCCAGCTCACTTTCTATTCAGACATAAATGTGTTCTCTGGATTTAGAATGAAGAGGTACAGGAACAGGTGTTCAGTCAGAAGCAAGTTAGGGGGGAAAAAAGCTGCATTGGGTGTAACTGGTTGATGTTAATTCCCCAGTATTAGCACACAAGCACATAAACTGCTGTTGGGCTCTCCCCAGAAATGTCCACAGTTGTTCCCTTTGTAATGTCGAAATGCTCAAAATTTCCTGAGTTTCCACAAGGTCTATCTTTACCCTTAAAACAACCCCATTTCCTTTGATTTAGCTAATTTGAGTAGATTTCTCTTGCTTAAAATATAATAAATTATAACTCAAAAAATAATCTAGTAGTCCTACCCTTCTTCTATCCCTCTTTCACAACATCTATGAATTGGAAAACAAACGGGGAATGAAGTTTCACTTAGTGTCAAGTTGAAATGAGTATTAAATGTGTGCATGATCTCTGAGAGAAAAGGATCAGAAATTATCCCTATCTTCCCACAGGTCTCCTTCTTGTTGATTGTACTAAGAAAATCTTCATGCTACAGTCTATACTATATCTAGCAAGGGAGCTGAAATCTTTTTGAGTGTTTTATGATTTCCCTGCACAGTCTTTCATCATGACTGTTATGTGAACTTTAAACATTTTGTATACAAGACTATAATCACTCTAACTCAAAAAAAGCTTGCTTTGCCTTTTTTTTTTCTTTTTGTAGATCTACCTGCCTGTTGTCAGAATGGAATTTGGAATATCCAATTAAATGGAATTTAAAATATATCAAGCAATTGTGAGCAAGCACACGAACCATTGCAGATCATATTGCACCTTGCTATCAAGACAAAAATAAAACTGCTTGCTTGTGGTTGTTGCCAATTCAGGAAGTGGCATTTATAGAAACTTTGAAGAAACAGCTGTGATTTGCCAAAAATGACTCATTTGTTAATGTTGTAATAAATTATAATTCACTGACTTCATTGAACCTGACTCATGCAATATAAAATGAGATGGTATTTTGGGTCTCAAAATATAAAATCAAATCTAAAGTCAGTGAAATTTATGGTTGTCCTTGTATATGTATAAACAGTTCAATTAAATCCCTAGAATTAGAAGTTGAATTTCATATTTTTGTTAGGAGATAATTTTGGGTAAATGTGAATTTTTTCATATACATTGAGAATTTTAATGTTCATCATTTGTGTTCGAACTCTGAATGGTTCATATATAGCACATTCAATTTGCAGGTAATTTCTGGACACAGTCTCTAGAATATACCTTTTTTAGAGAAAGCTACTGCTATTGTGGTTAATGTTATCTGGTCAAATTTCTATACTGTAGGCTATAAACCTACTTGCCAGGCAAATGATATCTGTTCCCCATCACTAGGAGTAGAAGTCTGAACACTTCTGTTCATTGCATCTTAGTATCAGAGTCCAAGGAAAACACAACATATTCAGGAAATGGATAGAAAAACTCTTACACACATAGAAAAGAGGCAGAGCAAGATCAGTCCCAATAGTGGGCATCAATCCCTGATATCCAGTAGATTCCTTCTGACAACCAACACAAAGCAATTGGCTTGCATGCACTCCTTTTGTGCTGCTGTGGAAGGATTCCATTTCCTCCACATAAGGGACAGACATAGTTGTGAAGTTGATCAAGTGCCATATGATATACACACTTAAGCAGAGCTATGGAGTTCCCACTGAATTTGAAAAAGAGAAAGATATTCCCAAACAAAGCCATAGGCCTGGCATAGGGCTGTTGGGGCTCCTTATCTCTTGGTAAGGAAGTGTTCTGAGACCTAGGCTCTGATTGGGCAAGCCCAAGCAGGAAAAGCACATTGCACAATGGCAGTTTTTCCGACAGTATAATTTTCATTCCTCAGGAAAATAAAGCTTTAATAGAGACACAAATCTGTCACTCAAAGAGGTAACATATAATGGTATGCAATCAAACAAGGCTTTCATGTGTGTATATTTAAATATGAAATACTTGACTACCTTTTAAAAATCATCAGATAAGAGAAAGTGAGGATGAAATTCTAGATTCAATTTAAAAATATAGTTCTATATTTTAAAAATTAGGTTTACCATATGCTTTTATTTTCTTGTAAAATAGTATTGATGTTCTAGTTCAAGATGATGACATAGGAAGATACTAAACACAACTCCACCTATAGACACACTGAGTCTACAGCTGCACATGGAACAATTTCCTTTTAAAAAAAAATCCAAAGTCTAGCTAAGTGATGCTACACATTGAACAAATGAGTTGAAAACCACATCGAAGAAGATAGGCAAGCCTGGGATACAATCTTACCAAAACTTTATGCCCAGCATGGCAACCCACATCCGAGAGGGAACTCCAAACCTGGAGCTTTCCCTGAGGAGCAAAGGGCTTAAATTCTACATTGGGTACCCCAACTTTTAAGACATGTGCTTGAGAGATGGGACTCCAAACAGCCTAACTTTGAAAACTACTGGCAATCATGTCCCAAGGTCTGTAAAACCACAAGCCCCAGCAAATAGAGAAACAGCTCTCAGAGGGCTCACATGCCTGGACTTACCTACTCCAGGGCCCAGTTCAGAGGCAGCCAATCATAATTATTTTTTAGTACTTTACTACTTTTGTCCTTTAACCTCGATACTAGCTTTATAATTTATTAACCTACCACCTTTAGTGTATATTTACCTTTCCAGTGACATCTATTCTTTCATATGTGTTCTTGTTATTAAGACCCCTTCTTTTCAGATTAAATGTTTCCCTATAATATTTCTTGTAAGGCTAAAAAGGAAGAAATAAAACTGTCATTATTTGAATATGACATTATATTAAATATAGAAAACCCTAAAAACTCCATCAAAAAACTGTTAAAACTAATAAATGAATACATTAAAGACATACAATTCGAATTCAGTACAAAAGAATATGTTGTGTCTCTATACGTTAACAATGACTTATCAAAAAAAAATTTTAAAAACAACCTCACTTACCATAGCACCAAATAGAATAAAATATCTAAGAATAAATTTAACCAAGGAGGTAAGAGACCTGTACTATGAAACCTATAGGATAATGATTTAAAAAACTGAAGACAACACAAATAAATTGAAATATATTCTGTTCTCATGAATTGGAAGAATTTATATTGTTAAAATATCCATACTATCCAAAGCAATATATAGATTCAATCCAATCCCTATCAGAATTCCAATGGCATTCTTCAGAAAAAATAGAAAAAGCAATCCTAATATTTGTATCAAACCACAAAAGACCCCAAATATCCAAATCAGTCTTGAGAAAGAACAAAACAAAAGGCATCACACACCCTCATTTCAAACTATATTACAAAGCTATAGTAATTAAAACAGTGTGGTAATCAGCATAGAAATAAGCAAATAGATCAATAAAAAAGAATAGGGAGCCCAAAAAAAACCCACGCATATATGGTCAATTAATTTATACAAAGGAGCCAAAAATATGCAGTGGAGAAAGGATAGTCTCTTCAATAAATGATGCTGGAAAACTGGACAGCCACATACAAAAGAATGAAGCTGGACTACTATCTCACATCATACAAAGAAATTAACTCAAAATGGATTAAAGACTTAAATGTAAAACCTGAAACCAAAAAACTCCTAGAAGAAAACATAGGTGGTAAACTTTCTGACATAGGTCTTGGTGATGAATTATTTTTTAAAGATTTTTTAATTTATTTATTTGACAGAGAGAGGTAACAAGTAGGCAGAGAGGCAGGCAGAGAGAGGAGGAAGCAGGCCCCCCGCTGAGCAGAGAGACCGATGCGGGGCTCAATCTCAGGACCCTGAGATTACAACCTGAGCCAAAGGCAGAGGTTTTAACCCACTGAGCCACCCAGGCACCCTTGGTGATGAATTTTTAACCTGTCATGAAAAGCAAAATCAACAAATCAAAAACAAACAAGTGAAACTACATCAAACTTAAAAACATTTGCACAGCAAAGGAATCCATCAACAAAGTGAAAAGACAACCTACTAAATGGGAGAATATATTTGCAAATTGTCTATCTTATGGGCGCCTGGGTGGCTCAGTGGGTTAAAGCCTCTGCTTTCGGCTCAGGTCGTGATCTCAGTGTCCTGGGATCGAGGCCTGCATCGGGCCCTCTGCTCAGCAGGGAGCCTGCTTCCTCCTCTCCCTGTCTCTCTGCCTACTTGTAATCTCTCTCTCTGTGTCAAATAAATAAATAAAATCTTTAAAAAAATTGTCTATCTTATAAGGGGCTAATATCTGAAATATATAAAGAACTCATACAACTCATAGCAAAGAAGTAAGCATTTTTCTGATTAAAAAATGGGTAGAAGATCTGAATATACATCTTTCCAAAAGAGAAATACAGATGGACAACAGGTACATGAAAAGATGCTCAATGTTATTAATTATCAGGGAAATGCAAATCAAAACCACAATGAGATAATCAATTTACATCAGTCAGAATAGTTAGCATCACAAACACAAGAAATAAGTGTTGATGAGGATGTGGAAAAATGGAACCTTTGTGCTCTGTTGGTAGGAATGTAAATTGGTATAGCCACTATGGAAAACAGTATGTAGGCTTCCCAAAACACTGAAAATAGAACTACCATATGAGCCAGTAGGTCCACTTCTGGTGTTTATTTGAAGAAAACAAAAATACTGACACAAAAAAGATACTGCACCCTCATGTTCATTGCAGCATTATTTATAATAGCTAAGACATGGAAACAACCTAAGTGCTCACTGATGGATAAATGTGGTATATTATTCAACCATAAAGAAGAATTTGTGGTATATTATTCAGATATAAGGAAGAGTGAAATATTGGCATTTGTGACAGCATGGATAGAACTTGAGGGCATTATGCTAAGTGAAATAAGTAAGATAGAGAAAGAGAAATACCCTATAATCTCTCTTATATGTGAAATCTTTAAAAAAAGAGAGAACAGATCATTGATTTCTAGAGGTAGGAATTGAGGTAGAAGAAATAAACTTTTTTTTCTTAGTTTAAATGAACTAAATAAAATTTTCAGTAGGTATATGGAAATAGACATCTTTATTATTAAGTATGAAAAATTATCCTGGGGAAGGGAATTCATTAGCCCCTGACACTTGAGGGAGCATCATATATTGGAATTTTTATATAAATATTGTCAAATTTGATTATCACATATGTATATTGATATACTTTTCTATACTTCTAATTCTCCTCTCTCCCTCTCCCCTGCCCCCCTTTCTCTGCCTTTCCTCTGTCTCTTTTGTGCTCTGTTAATTAGGTTTGAGACAAAAACACTTTAAACACCATTAAACTTTTTTCCCTGAATATTTCTTAATGGGGTTTTACATTTGTAACTCCTAAAGAGGTACACTGAATGCTGCAATTTCCAAATTATATATATATTTTTTGCTTGAAAGTGATTTTAATAAATGAATATCAACACATGAATACTTCGTGGAATGGCATCTGGGTAAGCACAGGTTAGTCTATCCTGTAATATGGTTCCATGTACATTAATAAATATCTTCATTTCCAGGACATTCAAGGTACTTAAAATTACATCAAGGTACTTAAATTTATTTATTTATTTATTTATTTATTATTATTTTTTAAAGATTTTATTTTTATTTATTTCACAGAGGGAGAGAGATCACAAGGAGGCAGAGAGGCAGGCAGAGAGAAAAGGGGAAGCAGGCTCCCTGCTGAGCAGAGAGCCCGATGCGGGCCTCGATCCCAGGACCCTGAGATCATGACCTGAGCCGAAAGCAGAGGCTTTAACCCACTGAGCCACCCAGGCGCCCAAGGTACTTAAATTTAAAGTACTTAAAATTTACTATGAAGTGAATATAATTTCATCTTTACATCAATTTATTTTCACGTATTTCACAAAATGAAACTGAATGTTGTAAAATGAAAATTCTCTCCTACATATAAAGAAAACTTAAAGTGCAAATTTTAATTAATTTCAATGATTTTGTAAGACACATTGTACAAAATTTAAACAGTACAAAAAGTATACAATAAAACTTCTGCCCTGACCCCAAACATTTGGTTCCCTTCTCCAGAAGCAATGAGAGTTAAAAGATTTTTGTGATTACTTCTAAAGATATTTTGTATACACAAAAATATTCATATATACACTTTTCCCATTTTCTTTAAAACACAAATTATAGTTGTCTGAAAAATTAAATAGTATTGGATTCCCGAAGCATTTGCCTTTAATATATCCATATGTTGATAAATTACTCTAAAAATATACCAATAAATAAATTACAGAACAGAACAGCAACAACAACAATGGCAACAAAAGACTGGAAGAAAGTTGGCAAAACCCATTAGAAATTATTAAGGAGTTTTCAAAAATATCAAGATATGATTATGGTAAGTTGTAGCTCCTGCAAATGTTTATCACTGTATGTGGTAATAAGTATTAAGAATAAGTATTAAGAACATCCAGTTTCTATTATTTAGAAGGTATCTAAAGAAGTATAGGAATTAGCCAGAATTTGTCATTTTTAATATAACCATAGGTCCTAGCTTGCATGCCACAATCCTTCTTTGAGTCAGTTGTCCCATTGTAATTATGGATAGTGCTATCTTCTACTCTCAAATTTTTCTGATTCAGATAATTAGTTTATAGTCACCATTAATCATATGGGATTTGGTACTTGGGATTCAGGAGAAGCCAAATTAGCCTCAAAATCAGTACAATTACCCATTCCATTCCAATCCCACCTAGTGGAACTGGTGAAGATAAACTGGTCTAAAAGACATGAGCCATTGCTTCCAGGTGTTGTTTTCCAACCATTTTGTGCTAAATGACCCACAGTGAGCTGGCCTGGGGTTCAGTGTTGGCCTGGAAGAGATCCACATAGCTATCACTAGGCAGCTAGTCCACATGACTTTTTCTCCCTAATCTTTCTTCTCACTAAGTTGCAAAGAGAACTTTGGGGACTTGCCTTGTTTGTATTTATTGACTATTCTTAAAATGAGTTATTGCTTAGAAAACATTACTCTTGTTTGCTTTTTATTGTTTGGAGGGTTGCAGAATGCTTTTAAACTACTTTTAAAAGAATAAACCAAAATGCAGGTCACTGGTTATAAATTCAAGTAGACAGGAAATGTACTGAAAAGTTAAAGAAAGAAAGGTTCAACAATGAAATGAAAATGTATATTGAAACTACAGGCAACTTTTGGATACCATAGGTAGGATCTCTCTCTCTCTCTCTCTCTCTCTCTCTCTCTCTCTCTCTCTCTCTCTTCTTTCCTTGGTAGGACTTTTGAGGACAAAGCTATTTAGACCATAGACCATTCTTCTATATGCTCACAGGCAATTAACTTATGGTTTTTACTCCACAGAACAATGAAATTTTAAGCGGACAAGTTCCATTTAATTCACCCCTCTGAGTTCAATAAGACAAATGCAATATGAAAAGATTCCAGAAACTAAAAAAGGTATTTTGTTTTTAGCCCTCCTGATGTAGAAAGGAAGAAAAGTATAGTGCATTTATCCTCAAAGTTTCCCATGATGATTCCTTAAAATTATAAATAGAAAGATGAATTTTACTGTTCACCAAATAGGCTGAGGTGAGCGAACTAATTACATCACTTTCTCATTATAAAACTATAAACAAATTATTTGGCCAGTTAGAGCCCAGAGCCCAGAATCTTCACATTAAAGTGGTTGTTTTTCCATTTGTTAGTAAATATTGACTTCTTCTATGTGCCATGAATCATAGATGTAAATATAAATTGATGAACAAATGGACAAGATTTCTGCCTTCATAAAGCTTACAGTCTAGTGGATATTCAGTTATTCTATCATCAAGAAAACGATAGTACCTATACATGGGTTTATTTTAAGAATTCAATGAAACAAATTTTGTAAAGCTTTAGCTTCTTGCATGGAATAATATAAAAAGTTATTGCTTGTCATACTGCTAAAGAAATAAGTGGGGTATTGAGTCAAAAACTGCTGTTGAATAAACAGAAATACAATGTATGGACTTCCTATCCATTGTTTATCAATCACACACTCTTATGCATGGTTGATTTCCCTGAATTTGGAGGGTAGTGACTTCCTGTACTATAATAATCCATGAATTTAGGCAGGATTGAAAATTTTGTGAAAGACAACCTTCTGCTATCCCTGAGGGACACCTTGCTTTTTGATATCAGATTTTTATTTTTCCTCTTATCATTATGACAGAATAGTCTTTTGGGTTGCCTATTCTTAAATATAGAAAATTAATACATGTAACCTGCAGGTATCATACTAGATCAAAACAATTTTGCAGCAAAAACATAATAGCATGCACTTTGACAGGCCCCTTTTTATTCCCATTCAATGATCCTTCTACTGGTATGACTCCACTGAGCATATGTCTAAGCTATGAGCAGAAATACATCACAGCATATTTATATACATGTGATAAATACAGATATCCTTAAAGATAAATAAATAATACATAAATACATAAATGAATACATTTAAATACATTTAAATACAATTTGTATTACTTTTTCAAATTGATGAACATTTAAATTTTAAAGTTTAAGCAACCATTTAAAATTCAACATGATGGTACGCTTATAAAAGCGTACACTTTTATACACTTCTAATGATGTATTTATGAAAATTATGAACAAGCTTTCATTTAACACTTTCAAATTTTGATATTATAATGTGTAGTTTATTCTCTTATAAAGTACTATGAAAGTACTATTCTTCATCAATAGCCTCTTCACTCTGAAAGACCAAAAGATGATTAGTTAATATAAAAATACTTTAGAGGAACACAAAATATCAAGTCCCTTGATGTCACACTGAATTAAAAAATAAAATCCCACTTCTAAAAAAATAATTTTAAAAACAATATTTTGTAATGTTGTAAAATATGTAAATCATACAACAGAAATAATCATCTAAAAGAAAAGAGAAAAAAATTGGCAAATAACCAAGCAACCTAGTATTGAGAATCCTATGCTAGATTTGAATGAGTAACCTGTGTTTCAACTTTAACTTTTCTCTAATTCATTTTGACTTTGAATCTTACTCTTATCATAAATAAAACAATCAGGTTGGTCAATTCATGTGATTCTCAGAGTGGGTAATATATACAACTTCCTCTGTGTTGGGAAATAATTCTCTATGGGTCTGGTGTTTATGCACATCTTCTGAGCAGAGCGTATTAACAGCTGTGTTCAGACACGTTTACCTAACAGCCATGGAGACATAAAGATAGTGGTTCTTGGAGATCTTCCAAGCTGTCTCTCCTGGACACATCCTAGGATAATTAAGTTAAAAGCATCTCCTCCCCCTCTCCAGAGACATTCTAGGATAAGATAATGTTTCCTTCTCAAGAAAAAAAGACAGGAATGGAGAGGAGAGGAGAGGAGAGGGAAGGGGAGGGGAGGGGAAGGGAGGGGACTTTGCCAGAAGCACCTATATAAGAGCAGGCTCTCGATATCTTAGAGTCCAGAAGACATAATGAATCCACTGCATGCACATCTACCTGGGCCTGGCTGTGCATCAGCCCTATGGGGCCTGAAGGACACAAGAAACTGATAGAAACACGAGGTTCAAGCTGTCTACTATGCCATGAGTAATAAACTGTTTAAACCATTTGAGCTAACTGTCTCCTTACTGGATGAATCTATGGAAGTGGGACAAGTCAGTCTAGCAGCTGTGCTCATTACTGCTGTTTAGGAACTGCTTAATCACTTGACACTGATGATGGCTGAATCCCCATTAAAATCACATGAGGTAATTTTCCAAAATATGCATGTTCCCCTGGATTCTTAGTTCTCCCACACATTTTTGGGTTTTGCTATTTATTTAAAGATTTTATTTATCGGGTGCCTGGGTGGCTCAGTGGGTTAAAGCCTCTGCCTTCGGCTCAGGTCATGATCTCAGGGTCCTGGGATCAAGGCCTGCATTGGGCTCTCTGCTCAGCAGGGAGCCTGCTTCCTCCTCTTTCTCTGCCTGCCTCTCTGCCTACTTGTGATCTCTCTCTCTCTGTGTCAAATAAATAAATAAAATCTTTAAAAAAAAGATTTTATTTATCCATTTGAGAGAGTGTGTGTACAAGTTGGGGGGAGGGGTAGAGGTAGAAGAAGCTTCCTTGCTGAGCAGGTAGCCCTACGTGGGCCTCGATCCCAGGACCCCAGGGTCATGACCCGAGCTGAAGGCAGATGCTTAACTTAATGAACCACGCAGGCACTCCTCCCATATTTTTTGAAGGCTGGCCTTAAGAAGCCATTATTTTTTAGTGAAAGACATCTTACTCTTAAGCTATGTTAAATAAATAAGGAAGGAAGGATGTAGAAAAATAAAGGGATAGAGAACCACTGAAACAAGTTAATGGAACTCATTTATTAATAAAGGTAGACACTAAAGATGTAAAACTGAGGCTTCTGCCCTCAAGTGCCATACTGTCTTATAAAAAAGGAAAATGAGTTCCACATAGAGTGAAACCATTGATATTTGTCTTTCTCAATCTTATTTATATCACTTAGCATAATACCCTTTAGGTCCATCCATGTTGTCACAAATGGTAAGACCTCACCCTTTTCACAGCTCAGTAATATTCCATGTATAGATATACCACTATTTCTTTATCCACCTATTGATGGGGCTTATTGCTTCAATATCTCAGCTATTGTAAATAATGCTGCAATAAACACAGGGATGAATATATCTTTTTGAATTAGTGTTTTTCTTTTCTTTTAAGATTTTTTATTTATTTATTTGAGAGAGACAGAGAGAGAGAGAGAGGGGGAACATAAGCAGAGGGAATGGGAGAGAGAGAAGCAGGCCTCCAGCCAAGCAGGGAGCCTGATGTGGAGCTTGACCCTGGGACCCTGGGATCATGACCTGAGCTGCAGGCAGATACTCAACAACTGAGCCACCCAGGTGCCCCATTTTTATTTTCTTTGGATAAATTCTCAGTAGTGGAATTATTGGATCATAGGGCCATTCTACTTTTAATTTTTTTGAAAAAACCATACTGCTTTCCACAGTGGCTGTACCAGTTTACATTCTCATCAACAGTGCAATAGCCATTCTGACAAGTGTAAGGTGAAATCTCATTGTGGTTTTGATTTGCACTTCCCTGATGACTGGTGATGTGTCTCTTGGCCATGTCTTTTTTGGAAAAAAATGTCTATTCAGGTCATCTGTACATTTTTTAATCAGATTGGGATTTTTTGTATTGAGTTGTATAAGTTCTTTATATATTTTGGATATTAGTACCTTATCAGATATATCATTTGCAAATATATTCTCCCACTTAGTAGATTGTCTATTTGATTTATTGATGGTTTCCTTTGTTTCACAAAAGCATTTTATTTTGATGTTGTTTCAATGATTTACTTTTGTTTTTGTGTCCCTTGCTGAGGAGACATATCTAGAAAAATGTTGCTATGATCAATGTTAAAGAAATTACTGCCTATGTTCTTTTCTAGGATTTTTATGGTTTTAAGTCTCACATATGGGTCTTTAATCCATTCTGAGTTTATTTTTGTGTATGGTGTTAAAAGTGGTCATTTCATTCTTTTGCATGTAGCTATACAGTTTTGTCCAGCACCATTTATTGAAGAAACTGTCTTTTTCCCATTGTATGCTCTTGCCTCCTTTGCCACAGATTAGTTAACCATATAAGCACGGGTTTTATTTCTAGGCTCTCTATTATATTCTATTGATCTATGTGTCTTTTTTTTTATCCCACTACCATATAAAACAAATGAATAAACAAGCAAACAAAAGACAGAGTCAGACCTATAAATACAGAGAAAAAACTTATAGTTTCCAGAGGGAAGAGGCTTGGGAAATAGGCAAAGTGGGTGAAGAGGAGTAGGAGATATAGAATTTCAATTATGGAATCAATGTCATGAGAATAAAAGGTACAGTATAGGGAATATAGTCAATGTTATTGTAATAGTGTTGTAGTTGACAGATCCTAGCTACTCTTGTTTTGAGCATTGAATCACTATGTTATACACCTAAATCTAATGGAACATTTTGTGTCAACTACATTCAAAAATTATTTTTAATTTAAATTAAAAAGTAAAAAGACAAAATTTAAAAATATAAATGGGAAATGAGTTAACAATATGTAGCTAGAATGATCAATCTAGGAAAATATACATATTTAAATATATACATGAATACTCACAATAGAAATATTTTAAAATAATTCACGACATTTAAAATAATACATGACTAGTAATGTAACTGTTTGAATAAATAGGGATGAGTTTAGGCATTAATCCACACAGACTTTGTAGCTATAAAAGGTTTTAATGAGGAGATATCCATTATTTGATTAGATATAAGCATAGGTAGTAAAAATCCAATATTCATTGAGAGTTACAATGTATACATTTACTACACAGATTACTTAAGGCAACATTACACTGTGAGGAGGTAATACCGTAACTATTCATTTGGTAGAGATAGGAAAACTGATACAGAGAAAGGCTAAGTAAAACAAAACTCGAATTTAATCCCTAGAGTATGTTTATTGTTACTATACTCTATACTTTACCATTTTGTTATAGAGTATTCCCTGTGTGCCAGTACATGGAGAAAATGGGACAGAAGCAGACAAAAAACAACCTCAGTAGTTCAGAGGAGATATGATAGGAACTTGCGGAACAAGCCTCACAGTTATATAGATATGAAAGGAAGATAAAGATAAGTGGTTTAGGATAACTTTCAGATTTAGGGGTTGTGTAGTTTCTAGTTCTATCATTCTAAGATTGAAAAAACTAGTACCTTTAGAAAAAAAAGTCAGAACTCAAAGGAAAACTGGATACCCTTTATGGCAGACTGATGGCAAATGTATCTCATTGTTCTTACGTATTTCTGAGCCCGTGAGAGGGAATGGTATTTCATCATAGCACTCTTCCCAAATCATAAATCCTTTCTAGTGGCTTCAGATGCATTTGTTTTTAATTTAATTCTCAGAAAGGTTCAGAGATATAGATACTATTATTCCCATTTTACAGATAAGGGAGTTGAGGCTTAGAGAGAAAATATTTTGCCAAGGTAATCTAAATAAAAAAATATCAAAGCTGATTTTATACCTATATATTCCACCACCAGAGTAGGAGCACTTTGGCATAAAATACTATTGTCTCAAAAGAGAATCAAAGAAATCACATGAAAAGTAAATCTGTAGATTATCAACATTTTATATTATATATAAATATGCCAGTTCCCAACTATCTTATTAAGTCAAAGATCTCAATTTAGCCCAGTCTCAGGGAGTGAAATTTTGCAGGTCTTCAATGATAATAAAGGGCATTTCTTTCAGGCACAAACCAGCAGCAACTAATGAAATTCAGATAATCCTATATGACCATAATAAAAATACTTCTGTGCCATATTTGTGTTCCAGTTGGTCTACTCCTTGAATAATACATATGCCCTACAGTCAAAATCAGAATGAAATTGCATGTTTTAATAGTTTCTTATTTTGCAAAGTCTTTAAAAAAGACAAGAAGATAAGAATAAACATATAAAGCATGTAGAGAACCTCCACATAAAAGGAAATCCATAAATCTCATTAGACTGGAAAAATACTTTCAAAGTAAACCTAACTGAATACCATATGAATATTATAACTGGCTCAAATGCAACAGCTTGTTGGCCAGCTATGGAAAATCATCAGGTTCATTTCAGTGTGTAGCTTGTGTTCCTCCCCTAGAAATAAGCATGAACCAGATGGAATATAACTATCAGTTAGGCCTGCAGGGTTTATATCCTACTGAACTACTATTGAATTTTTCTCTCCTTTCCTTTTGTGGATTGCCAATATTTGAAATGTCTTCAAGTATTCCAATTTCTTAAAATAACATGCAGTATTTTAAAGTCAAAACTAAAGTAAAACTCTAAAAAATCTCAACTTTGCCAATGATTTTTCAGTTTTATTGTATGAAATTATTGTCTATTTGCCAATAGAAATAGAATAAGTTGCTTTCTAAATAAGTAGTCACTTCCATTAGTTAAAAGAATTAAGTGTTAAGTCACTCAAATATATGAATGTGCATTTCATACATATAAATTGTATTTATTTCATAAATAAATAAAATATATAATCAATTTCCACTTATAGTAAACTAAACAAATCAAAAAGATATATGGATTGAACATAACTTCAGAGTTAATATGTATTTCCAAATCCTAACAATTATAGGCATGTTAGATCATCACAGGGATTTCTTGATATCAGAACAAATAAAGCTTTGGGAGAACAAATTATCACAATACCAATTAATGTCTTAAGTCCAAAATATGAGAAAATATTCCAACTAGAAAAATGGGAGAATAAAGCGATGGTCCCAATGGAATCCTTGCACCTGTAGGATGCCAAGACAATGACATTTCCTCAATAGTAGGCTTAAGCATTATTACAGACTAAACCAGAGGAAGGGTTGCTCACTGAGACAACAACAACAAAAAAAGATAAATATTTTCTCCATTGGATATTTCCTTTTTTTTTTTTAAGATTTTATTTATTTATTTGACACAGAGAGAGAGAGAGAGATCAGATTACAAGTAGGCAGAAGGCAGAGAGGCAGAGAGAGAGGAGGAAGCAGGCTTCCCGCTGAGCCGGAACCCGATGCGGGCCTCGAACCCAGGACCCTGAGATCATGACCCAAGCTGAAGGCAGAGGCTTTTAACCCACTGAGCCACCCAGTCGCCCCCCATTGGATATTTTCCAATAACAACAGAAAGATTCAGAGAATGCAATACTTCTTCATCTCCAAAATAAAATTAAAACCTCATTCGAAACTCACTTCATCCATAATATCTCATTTATAGAACATAGCTGTGTTATACTTTTTATGAGGGATGAATATTCCAACGCAGTAAGACAATATTGATGAGTGCTAGAAGGCAAATTGCCCCTGCTTACAACATGTACTTTACCAAAGAGTAGGTAAATATGCCTGCAGCTCTGTAAATTTGTGCTACTGTCTTGTATATAAAAGTCATATGCTCTAAAAGGAAATGTGTGATATCTTCATCAAAAATCTCAAGATTTATTCTGGAGATATGTATGATAGTCATCACATTTGTGTGTCAAGAGTTTGTAAGATCACCCTCAGGCTTAATAACTCGAAGAAGAATTCAGAAACTTACACTCATGGTTATGGTTTATTACAGCACAAGGATACAGATTAAAATCAGCAAAGTGAAAGGCATATGCGGCAGAGTCCAGGAGGAACCAAGTGCAAATTTCCAGGTGTGCCTCCCAATGGACTTGCATGTGGATGATCTTAATTCTTCAGGTGATGAAGTATAATATGCATGAAGGGTTTCCAAGTATAATCTGTGTGAAGTGTTCTGAAGCTCACCCAAGCCTTGTGTAGGGATCTTTATTGGGTATCAGCCCACATGATTGAACTCAGTTACTGATATTATAGCCCTCCCCTAATTCCCCAGGTAAAACCAATCTTTTCCATAAATCATGTAGTTAGGAAAAATTATACAGCAGAGAGGCCTAAGGCCTCACACATGTAAAAACAATGTTATCAGGCCAAACATTCCAAGCGCTTGTCCTGAAGACAGGCCTATTTGGGGCATGTATATTACCTGAGCAACCCAAATCAGCTCAGTGAACTTTTTCCTGACAAATTACATTCTATTGACCTTAATTCCTTTACAGTATATAGATATATTAATAATAATAATGTTATCTTATCTAATAATAATGTTATCTTCCAGAATTTATTTTGAGAATTAATTTTGATAATTCATGTGCAAATCTCAAACACATTTTTAGTTATTGCTATTACCATATTATTGTTACCATGCCATGATTACCAACCATAGCATACTGTCACCATATTATTGTTACCCTATTGATTTGGGTTGTTTAGTCAATAAATGCCAAAGGGTAATGTGACCTCCTTAAACCATATAGCAAATATTATGTTGATATTTAATAATTAATTCCATTTTTCTATAAGAAAGCTTTAAAAATGAGGATGAACATTGTTTGTACTGTTATCCAATTATATCAACCTGGCATTAATTATCCTAATAATCCCAATAAACAATATAGACAACTAATCTTATAATATGGTATAATATATATGTATATATACATACACATATACTATATATGAAAAAATAATAGGCAAAGAGATTCAAACCATGTATTTAGGTAATCTCTTTCTCAAAAGAGACAATGATTTATACTGGTAAGTACACTTGATTTACCTCAGTGCATTACTATGGGATGGGGGTATATCTTACTGTATTTTTCTATCCTTTGTCTCCTACACAGCCTCTGCCCAAATATAAGTAAATATTAGTAATGCCTTTTATTATTTGACCTCCAGGTGTGAATCTTTGTACTAGGTAATTTATACATATTAAGTACTACATAAGTATTTGGACATAGTAGACAACAGCTCTCAATGAAAGCTGTCCACATTCTTATAAGGTTCTCTCCACATTAGCTGGCTCACTCACAGTGAAATTACTAACATTTAACCTCACAACTTCATTGTGCATCCACCATTGTACCAAAGGGTATAGACTCATGCTATATCTTCTGGTAATAAGATATATCTTCATGAATCTTCGGTTAGGGATTAAATTACCTACAGAGAGAGACAGAATGTGAGACATCCATTTGATAGTATGAAATGTGATAGAAGCAGTATGATTCTAGAATTTTCATACATATCAGCAGCTTCTGGCTACGGTAGTTTATTGATTGTAGTGAGGGTGGTATGACTCTGAAGCTGGTAGCTTTCTTTTTGCTTTCCCAATTTTGAGTGCTTCTAAATAGTAGAAGCAACTTTGTCAGGCCTGTTTGGGATTGTGACTCCAGTAGTCAACTCTGGAAATGCCCCTAGAGTATTTTTCTTCAGTTCCTCCAAAAATTCTGTGAGTGAGATTCTTTAATAAACCTCTTTCTCATTAAATTAATTAGATCATTCTGTAGTACAAGTGAGAGAAGACTAGAAGGTGTAAGAACACTCAGATAATAGTATCACTGAGATACTGTATCAGATTCCAATTCTACCACTAATTTTTATTTCTTAATAAGCTTTTCCCTCTAAGACTCACCTTTCTCTTATATAATAAACAGTACCAACAATGAAGCATTTTTTTCTGAAGATAATGCATGTTAAACCTTTCTTTACTGTATCACCTAACAATAAGCAAAACTGTTGATGTTTTTACCAAAGCCACATCATGCAGTAATCCAACTCCTGGATTATGTCTCATAGACAGCAAGTAAACATTTAGGCTTAGAAAGGAAAAAAGTTGTTCTTCAAGGACTAAACTAGCAAATATCTAATTAGAGGGTATAACCAAAGTTGTTAGAATATTAAGGTAATATACATAATTTTTCTCACAAATTTTTATGGCATATGTCTCATTCTTTTAAAGCTGCCATGGGTTACTTATCATTTAAAAAATGGTTGTAATAGGTTAGATGACACATTTTGCAACCTTCACCTCAGTAATTTCAGGATGGGGTGCATCTAACATCAGCTGAATAGCCCAAGAGAAAATATAAAATTGATCATTAATCTATTAGATTATTTTGTCAATAAGATTTTCTTAATATCTAAGGATGCAAAAAAACAAATATTTTCAGGTGACTTAAAATATAGCTTATTAATGAAAATAGTGTACCAACACATAAGAATCATAAAACACATTTTCACATGTGCACATATGTATAGATAGACGTGTTTTGTAAGTGAGATGAGGGGTACAAACAGTACCGAACTAAATTTTTTATGAAGTATATTTCACTACTAATAGTCTAAAATTCCATGAAACCGTGAAACAAAACAAACAAAACAAAAACGGATAAAGTTAATTAAGAATAGTTTCCTGATGACTTTTGGGTTGTATCTAAAGGATAGGAAAGAGGCAGTAAGGACAGCCAGTGGGAAAGGAAAAGGGCTACATAGAGTAACACATCAAAATAAGCATTTATACATTAAGCCCAGCCTCTGTCTCCTAAAGTCATATTATGCAAAAGCATAATTGCCCCTCTCAATAAAAGATAAAGATTAAGTAACTTATTTTTGCTGCTCTAGTAAGTATGTTTAGCACACTCAGGAAAAGTTCCTTATTACTCATCACTTCCTTCCTTTGCTGATATTTCAGGGTGAATACAATCATTTCATGGTTCACTCCTGGTTGCATCACCCCAGCAGCAAACATTTGCACATTAACCAATGACAACACATGCTGTCTCTATCTAACTTCATACATTTTACACTGTGAGATGCTACTGTATTATCATTTTCTTTCATGCTACACTAATATGTATGTGACACCTCAGCGTTTGAATGCACTTTTTTGTTTGTTTTAGGAGTCTACTTCAGGCTATGAAGGTAGCATGTACAGAACTGTTAAGTTTTCTCATGATAAGGGTAGTTGAATGAGGCCTGCCCTTTCAAAACTCCTTCATTGATACTGCTTAACATACATGATTTCCTAATTGTGCAGGATTGGGTTAGAGCATTTCTGTATAAATGTTTGTGGAAGTGGTGATTCACTTTAAAAAGAGATCAGAAAAGGAAATATTTATTTTAAGTGAATTCAGGTAAGCCAACCAATTTAATAAAAGCACTTTTTTCCTGTTTCTTTGGATGAATCGCCTCAAGTTTATTCAAGTAATATAATTTGTATTTGTTTTATTTAATGGAAGGCTACTAAAATCCTTTAAATCATATTCAACAACTAAGAGAAATAAAAACTATTAAGAATTATGAAATTAGTAAAAATTAGTAAATGGTAGTAATTTTTTAGTCTGTACCAAAAAATAGGGTTTTTTTTTTCAGAACCAAGGTTTTATCATTTTTTTAAAGATTTTATTTATTTGACAGAGAGAGGCACAGCCAGAGAGGGAACACAAGTGGAGGGAGTGGGAGAGGGAGAAGCAGGCCTCCCGCTGAGCAGGGAGCCCAATGCAGGTCTCCGTCCCAGGACCCTGGGATCATGACCTGAGCCGAAGGGACACTATTAACAACTGAGCCACCCAGGCACCCCTGACAACCAAGGTTTTATTAAAAGGAATAGGTCGAGAGGAGAGGGAACGAAAGACAAAAGAAAAATTGGTTTTGCCTATCAAACAAAAACCGCTTTTTAAAAGATAGTTAAAACTTACTGAAAGTAGAGTACAGAAAAAATGATAAGGTTTTATGCAGGAAATATACATTAGATTTTGAAAGTATCACAAATCAAAGTATCACTATTTTAAGATTCATTAGTGTTAAATACTATAGCGATCCAATTTTATACTTAAATGAGTAAAATTGGGGTTGTCATTTTGTGAAATTTTTATAAGTACCATAAATTATTTTATTTTATTTTTTTCAGTGTTCCAAGATTCATTGTCTATACTTTTTCAAAGCAACTATAAATTCTAGTCCTTACACATATTATACAAGTGGTGTATCTACCCAGAAATATATAAAATTTAGACACATGAGTCAAAATATTTTTGGATGGTTGATGCAACTCTGATTGGGAGGCACTGATTATTACTTTATTTGTTCTTGTTTCTTATTCTGAACATGCTGTCATTTCAGAGAACCATGACAATTTAGAGCTAGAAGAAGTCTTAGCATCTATATAGCCATATTTTATGGATTACAAAACTGAGAACTTAATTGACTTATTCAAGGCTGCATCAAAGTTATACACAGAATTAAGGGCAAGATGTTATAATCATCCAGGTATGTGTTCTATATAATAGTTTTGGCACCCAAGATCCACCTTCCCAAATCGGTATATTGTCTGAAAATTTTTCTTAGTCTAATAATTTTTTCTTAACCCCATTTTCTTTTTCCTATATAGTAAAGCATATTTTGTGCTGCTTAGATATCAAAGACACTATTTTGTTCTTATTATTTAAGTGTTGAGTTTTGTTTCCTATAATTACAGACTATGGTAAATCAAGATAGAATTTGATAATAGAAGATTTTGCCCAATGAACTTGGCCAAGGATAACTGGTGAACAGTGCTACTCTATCCATGTTATTCTTTTCAGCAAGGAAGACTTGATGCTGTTTGAAAATAAGTGAAGGTTGATACCCTAAAAACTGGAAATCAAATTAAACAATTTATTATAATCTTCTTCTTCTGTTGGCAGCTACAGTAGTTAGTGTTGCAGTGTTAAAATGTGTCCACAAACTTGGAGACTTAAAATCACACATATGTATTACCTCATAGTACTGTGGGTGATGAGTCTAGGTATCCTCTGCTTCAGGGTCTCACAAAGCTATAATCAAGACATTATCTTGGAATGCAGCCTCTTCTAAGGCTCAGCTGAGGAAGGATTCACTTCCTGATTATATGGTTATTGGCAGCTTTTAGTTCTTTGTGGTACCATTGGACTGTGCATCTCAGTTTCTTGCTGTCTGTAAACAAGGGCTACAGGCTGCTCTTACTGCCTTGCCAAATGGAATCCCTTTTAACAGAGCTTAACCGGCTAGGATTTTTTTCAGTCTAGTCTACCTGGGGGAAAGGAAATAACCAGCTTCAGCTCCCATTAGCTAACCTCTTTCACTTAAAAGGGTTGGTGACACTGAGAAACACTGGTTAAGTTTACAGATCAATGGCATAAGCTCACCAAAAGACCAGGAGATAACCATAAGACCATAGAATTCTTCCTTTCCCCATACCTCACCACTGCATTACTTTACCCATAGAAAAGCACAGCTAAGAGTTACATCAGACTTTTCCTCAGAAAACATGCAAGAAAGAAGAGTAGAATGAAATATTTAAAATGGTGAGATGAAAAAAAACCTAGAATTCTGTACTATGCAAATTTATCCTTCAAAAGGTAAAAAAAAAATAGACTTTTTCAGATATACAAAAATTGCGGGAATTTTTAATGAGTAGATTTGTAGTGCCAGAAATACTAAAATAAGTTCCTCAGACAGGAGAAAAACTATATAGGTCAGAAATTCAGAGCTACATAATGGAAGAGCATGGGAGAATAAATATATGTAGTTAAAATATAAACTTTCATATTTTCCTGTTCTTAACTAATATAACATTTAAAATTTATAATGATACAATGTATTTTATTATGAATGTTCATATATATTATATATGTTAATGTTTATATAAGTAAAATAAATAACAGCAGTGATACAATAGATGGGATGGAAGAATTTGGAATATTTTGTTATAATAAGATACTTGAAGTACATGTGAAGCAGTATAGTGTTAATTTAAAGTAGACTTGGATTGGTTATAAATGCATATTGTAAATTCTAGGGTAGCCACTTAAAAAGTAATAAATATATATAGATATAGAAATTTATATAGATATAGGTCTATACCTACATATATATATATTTGTATATATAGAGAGATAGATATATCTATAGAGATAGAGATATAAATATATAATAAATATACTATAGAGATAAAATTGAATCATATAAAATGGCCAGTTGAAACCATAAAATTCAGAAAAAGTGTGGAAGACAAAATTTAGGAACAAACAACAAAGACAGCAAGAATAAATCAATGACAAGGTAGATATTCATGAACTATATCAATAACTCCTTCAAACATTAATGGTCTAAAAACACAAATTAAAAGGCACAGATAATCAGAGTGGATTGAAAAACAAGAGCCAACTGTATGTTGCATACAAGAAATCTACTTTAAGTACAAAGATATATATAGATTAAAATTAAAGGAATGGATAAAAAGATACCATAATAACACTAATTGAAAGGAAGAAAAGGCAGCTATATTAATTTCACACAGTGCAGACTTCATGGCAAGGAAAGTTGCTAGGGGTAATGAGGAACATTATACAATTATAAAGGCTCAATATTTCAGGAAGTCATAGCAATACTTATCATGTATGTGCCTAACAACAGAGTATCAAAATCCATGAGGCAAAACTAATAGTACTACAATGATAAATAAATGAATCCCTTATTATAGTTCAAGTTTGAGACTTCAACATCACTCTAACAGTAACAGAAGATACAACAGGCAGAAAATCAATAAGGACATAGTTAATATTAACAACACCATCAATCAACTGTATATAATATATGTCTGTAAACTACTTCATCTAATAACAGAATACATATTTTTCTAAAGCTGGAACACTCACCAAACTAGACTACTCTCTAGGTCATAAAGCATACTTTAAAATATTCAAAAGAATGGAAATCATACAATGTCTGCTCTCAGACCAAAATGAAATTAAACTAGATTTAGAACATCAATAAAAACAATAGATAGCTCTTTTTAAAATCAATAAAATTGTTAAGTGTCTAGCCAAGGAAATTAAGAGAAAAAATAAAGAGGAGACATAAATTACTAGTAACAACAACAAAAAAAGGGGGGGGAACATCATTACAGATTCCTATGAACATGGAAAGGATAATAAAAGAATACTATGAACAACTCGACACCAACACATTTGGTAATCCAGATAAATTTGAACAATCCCTTGAAATAATCATATAAGAAATAGGCAATCTGAATAGGCCTATATCTAATAAGAGAATTGATCAATAATTAAAAACCTTTCAAAACAGAAAATGTTAGGCCCAGATTGATTCACCAATGGATTCTATCATATATTTAAGGAAGAAATTATACCAATTTTCTACAATCTATTTCAGAAGACAGAGAAGAGGGACTATTTCCCACCTCAGTCTGAGACCAGCCCCTAATAACAAAACCAGACAAAGATATTACAAGAAAACTATAGATCAATATGTCTCATAAACAAAGATGCAAAAACACTGTATAAAACATTAGCAAATAAAAACCAATAATTCATAAAAAAATTATGTACCACTACCACGTAAGATTTATCCCAGGTATACAAAACTGGTTCAACATTCAGAAATTAACATAATCTATTACACTGCATCAATAGTCTAAAAAAAGAAAAAAAATCATATGATCATATCACATGACACATGATAGAGATGTATCTAATCTGTATGATCAAATCACATGATACAGAAAAGGCATTTGACAAATCCAATAAAAATTCATGACTAAAAACTCTCACTAGGGTAGGATTAGAGGAAGACTTCTTCAACATAAAGAATATCTAAAAAAATCTATGATTAATATCATACTTCATCATGAGAAATTCATTCCTTTTCCACTAAAATCAAGTAAAAGTAAGGATGTTCTCTCTCATCACTACTTTTCAACATCTAACATTATGATCTAATGCAATGAATCAAGAAAATGAAATAAAAGATAAGCATATTGGAAAGGAAAAAATAAAACTGCCTTTGTTTGCAGATGACATGATTATCTGTCAAAATCCAAAAATCTAATTTAAAAAGTCCAGAAACAAAGTGATTATGGCAAGGTTTCAGGAAAACTCAATAGCTTTCCTATATACCAGCAATGATTAAGTAAAATTTGATTAAAAATACATTACCATCTATAATAGTATCCCAAACAATAAAATACATACATATAAATATATCTAAATAAATATAAGATGTATATGAGGGAAACTACAAAACTGATGAAAATATCAAAAAAGAACTAAATAAATGGAGAGATGATCCATATTCATAAATAAAAGGATTATATTGTCAAGGCGTCAATTTTTACCAACTTGATCAATTGACAGATTCAATAAAAACCCAATCAAAATTCCATCAATTTATCTTGTGGATATTCACAAACTGATTCCAGAGTATATAGCTAGGCAAAAGACCTAGAATAGCCAACTTAATATTGAAGGAAAAAATAACTAGGGAAGGGACACTACCCTACTTACAGACTTACTATAAAACTATGGTAACTAAGACAGTGTGATATTGTCAAGAGAAAAGACAAATAAATGAGCTAAACAGGAAAAAGAGCCAGGAAATAGAACCACATAAATATAGTCAACTGGTCTTTGACCAAGAGACGAAGGTAATAAAATGGAGCAAAAATAGTCTCTTTCAGAAATGGTGCTAAAATAGCTGCATGTCCACATGCAAAAAAAAAAAGAATCTAAACACAGACTTAACACCTTTTACAAAAATTAATTTAAAAATGGATCACAGTACTAAATGTGAAATGCAAAACAATAGAACTACTAGAAATAAAGGTCAGAGGAAACCAGCACAAGTTTGGATTTGATAATGACTTAAATACAATAACAAATGCACAATACATAAAATAAATAATTGGTAAACTGGACTTCATTAAAAATAAAATTTCTGCTCTGAGAGACACAATGTCAAAACAAGACAACGTCAAAATACAGGTTGAAGGAAAATATCTGCAAAAGAATCTTATAACCTTATTAAGGCCTGTTATCCAAAAAAAGTTTTTTTAAACTCTCAAAATTCAACAATAGGGAAACAATAAACCTGATGAAAAAATCGGCCAAAGACCTTAAGACACTGAACCAAACAACATATACAGATGGCAAATAAGCATATGAAAAGATGCTCCACATCATGTCATCAGAGAAATGAAAAATAAAACAGAAATGAGCTGTCACTATACATCTATTAGAATGGCCAAAATCTGGAACACTGACAATACCAAAAGCTGACAAAGATGTAGAGCAATAAGAAATCTCATGTATTGCTGATGGGAAAGCAAAATGGTTCAGCCACTTTAGATGGCAATTTGGTGCTTTCCTACAAAACTAAACCTACTCTTACTGTACAATTATCCAGCAATTATGCTCCTTAATATTACCCAAAGTGAGTTGAAAACTTTTCAGACAAAACCTGAACACAGATGTTTATAGCAGCTTTATTCATAATTTACCAAACTTAAAAGCAATCAATATGTTCTTCAGTAGGTGAATGGATAAATAAGCTTGGTACATCCAAACAAGGAAATAACAGTAAAAAGCAATGAGTTATCTAGCCATAAAAAGATAATGAAGAAACTTAAATGCATATTACTGGATGAGGAAAGTGAATCTGAGAGGCTATAAACTGTATGATTTCAAGTATACAACTTTCTAGAAATGTCAAAACACAGGTTGTTTCTCTGACTTGGCTATTGCAAATAATGCCACTATTAACATGAAGGTGAAGATATATTTTCAAGTTAGTGTTTTTGTTTCCTTTGAATATATGCCCAGTAGTGGAATTGGTAGATCATGTGATAGTTTTATTTTTAATTTTTAAAGGATCCTTCATATTGTTTTCCATAGTGGCTTTAACAATTTACAAACCCACCAACAGTATACAATGTTCCCTTTTCTCTACACCCATATTGGCATTTGTTATTTTTTTGTCTTTCAGTGATGGCCATTTTAACACATGTGAAGTGATATTTCATTGTGGTTTTAATTTGCATTTTCCTAATGGCTAGTGATATCAAACTTCTTTTCATGGATCTGCGTGCCTCTTGTATATCTTCTCTGGAGAAATGTGTATTCAGGTCCTTTACCCATTTTTAAATTGGGTTATTTAACCTCTTGCTACTGAGGTGTATGGGTTTTATATATTTTGGATATTAACCCCTTACCAGATATATGGTTTGCAAATATTTTTTCCCATTCCAATATTCACCTTTTCACTTTGTTGATGAGTTTTTGTTTTGCTTTTGCTGTATAGAAGATTTTTAATTTCATGTAGTCCCACTTATTTATTCTCTTTCTTGTGTTTTAGGTGTCATATACAAAACTCATTATCAAGACCCATGTCAAAGAGCTTTGTCCTATGTATTCTTTTTTGTTTAATATTTTATTTCTTTATTTGTCAGAGAGAGGGGGAGAGAACACAAGCTGGCAGATTGGCAGGCATAGGCAGAGAGAGAAGCAAGCTCCCCGCTGAGCAAGGAGCCCAATGTAGGGCTCGATCCCAGGACCCTGGGATCATGACCTGAGCCGAAGGCAGCCACTTAACCGACTGAGCCACCCAGGCATCCCCTATGTATTTTCAACAGTTTCATTGTTTTGGTTCTTAACTTTAAGTCATTAATTCATTTCAAGTTAATGTTTATGAATGATGCCAAATATGGTTCCAGTTTTATTCTTTTACAGATGAATCCAATTGTCCAAGAACCATTCCTTAAAGAGATTGTCATTTCTTCATTAAGTATTCTTGGCTCCCTTCTCTAATATTAGTTGATAGTATATGCTGGAGTTTATTTCTGGGCTCTTGATGCTGTTCTATTGTTGTGTTTTATGTCAATAGCATACTGTTTTGTTGGCTTTAACATTCCAGTATGGCTTGAAATCAGGAAATGTGATGCCTCCTGCTTTGTTCTTTCTCAGGATTTCTTTGGCTATCTGAGATCTTTTGTGATTCCATATAAATTTTAAGAGTAGTTAATTCTATATCTGTTTTAAAAAATGCCATAGAGATTACATAGAATCTATAGGTGGTTTTTGGTAGTATGAAAATTTCAACAATATTAATTCTTCCAATCCATTAATGTGGGAAAACTTTCCATTAATTTGTGTCTTTGATTTCTTTCATCAACATCTTATAGTTTAAGAGAAGAGAACTTTAATTTCCCAAGGTAAATTTATTCCTAAATACTTTATTGGCATGGACAATTGAAAATGGGATTATTTCTTTTTCAGAAATGTATTGTTAGTTTATAGAGATATTACAGACTTTTATATATTAATTATTAATTTTGAATCCTGCTACTTTACTAAATTTGTTGATTAGATATAACAGGTTTGTTGTTGTTTTTTTTTTTTTGGTTGTGTCTTTAGAATTTCATATATACAAAATCATGTCATTTACAAGACAATTTTATTTATTTCCAATTCTGATACTTTTTATTTCTTTTCCTTTCCTGCTTGTTCCAGCTAGTAGTTCTAGTACTATATTGAGTAGACTGGGCACTCTTATCTTATTCTTGATCTTTTTTTTCAAAGATTTTATTTATTTATTTGAAAGGGAGAGGGAGAGCATGAGCAGGGGAGACGGATAGAGGGAGAGGGAGAAGCAGACTCCCTGCTAAGCAGGGAGCCCAATGCAGGACTCCCTCCCAGGACCCCAAGATCATGACCTGAGCTAAAGGCAGACACTTAACTGACTGAGCCACCCAGGCGCCCTTGAGTGTGATGTTAGTTTTGGGATTGTTGATACATGACCTTCATTATATTGAGATATGTTACTTCTATGACAAATTTGTTGAGACTTTTTATCATTAATGGATATTGAACTTTATCAAATGCTTTTCTTGCATATATTCAAATGATATGATTCTTTTTTTTTTAATTTGATGAATTTGATGCATCACATTGATTGATTTGTACCTATTGAACCATCCTTGCATCCCCAGGATAAATCCCACTTGACCATAGTGAGGAATCCTTTTAATGTGTTGCTGAATTCAGTTTGCTAGTATTTTGTTGAGAATTTTTGCATCTATAATCATCAGGGATATTTTTCTATAGTTTTCTATTAGTATCATTTTTAAGATTTAGTGTCAGGATAATATTGGCCTCATAAAATAAGTTTGGGAGAGTTCTCTCCTCTCATTTTTTGTTAGAGTTTGAGAAGGATTCATGTTAATTTTTCTTGAAATATTTGGCAAAATTCACCACTGCACCACTGAAGTCATCTGGCCCTGGGATTTTCTTTGTTGGGAGATTTTTTTATTACTGATTCAATCACCTCACTAATAGTCTATTCAAATTTTCCATTTCTTCCAGATTCAGTCTTAGTAAGTTTTAGGTTTCTCAGAATTTTTCCATTTCTTCTATGTTTCTAGTGTGTTGGGGTATAGTTGTTCATCGTGGCATCTTATGATCTTTTGAATTTCTAGGTTGTCAGCTTAATGCCTCCTTTTTAATTTATAATTTTGTTTATTTGGGGCTTTTGATTTTTTCCTTGGTTAGTCTAGCTAAAAGTTTGCCAATTTTGTTTGTGTTTTCAAAAAACCAACTCTTAATTTGGTTAATTTTTCTATTATTTTTCTGTTTTTTATTCCATTTATTTGTGTTTTAATGCTTATTATTTCCTTCCTTCTTTTAATTTTGGGCTCAGTTTGTTCTTTTCTAGAGTTCTGTTGTTTATCTGGAATCTTTCTAGTTTCTTAATGTAGTCAATAATTGCAATGGCTTTCCTCTTAGAACTGCTTTTGTTACATCTCTTAAGTTCTGATATGTTATGTTTTCAATTTGGTTTCAAAAAACTTTATTTTGTCTTTAATTTCTTCTTTGATCCATTGGTTATTCAGGAGAATGTGGCTTAATTTCTATGTGTTCATGTTCTATGCGTCCATGAATTTTCCAATCTTCATCTTCTTGACTTCTAGTTTCATGTTATTGTGGTCAGAAAAGGTACTTGATATGATTTTAAGCTATGAATTTGTCAAGACTTGTTTTGTGGCCTAACATAGGGTCTGTCCTAGAAAATTTTCCATGTGTGCTCAGAAAGAATTGTATTCTGTGGTTGTGGAATGTTCTGTGCATACTGTGAGGTCCATTTGGTCTATAGTGTTGTTCAAATCTTTTTTTTTTTTCTTATTGATTCTCTATCTAGATGATCTATCCATTGTTGAGACTAGGGTATAAAGCCCTCTAAAATTATTGTATTCATCCTTTTAGTTCTGTTAGTTTTTGCTCTTTATATTTAGATGCTCTGATGTTGGGTGCATAAATCTTTACAATTGTTATATCTTCTTGAATGTATTGATCTCATTATCATAATATTATTTTTTTGTCTCTTTTACTATGTTTAGTTTATCGTCTATTTTGTCTGATATAAGTGTATTGCTACACCTGCTTTTTTTTTAAGTTACCATTTATTTGGAATGTCTTTTTCCATCCTTTCATTCTCCATCTATGTCTGTCTTTAATGCCAAAGTGAGTCTTTTATAGGCAGCATATTTTTGGATTTTTATCATTGTTATTCATTCAGCCTTTCTATGTCTTCTCATTGGATAATTTAATTCATTTACATTTAAAGTAATTATTATTAGATAAGAACTTATTGCCATTTTGTTAATTGTTTTCTTATTGTTTTTATTGATCCAGTTTTCCTTGTTTCCTACCTTGGTATCTTTTTTGTGTGTTTTGGTATCTTCAGGTATTAATGTGCTTTGACTTCTTAACCATGCTTTTTATATAATCAATACAGAATTTTTTCTTTTGCTTACCATGAAGCTTATATAAAATGTCTTAAAATTATACCACCCTCTCTTAAACTGCTAACAACTTTTTTTCAATATATTTTACAAAATTTACTTTTACTATTCTCCCCACCTCATATTTTTAGCTTATAGACATTACAATTTACATTTTTTATATTGGATAATTAATAACAGATCACTGAGGTTATGGTTATTTTTATTACTTATTTATAACTATTAAACTAGAACTGTAAGTGAATTATGTGCCACTATTACCATATTGGAGAATATAACTATTGATTCATCAATACAAGTAAGATTTGTGCTACTTTTTAATAATTTTACTATGTCAATTAGTTTTCTTTTACTTCTCTTTCAAAAGCTTCCTTTAACATTTCTTGTAAGGCAGATCTGATGGTAATGAACTCTCTCAGCTTTTGTTTGGGGAAGAATTTATGTCTCCTTCCGTTCTGAAGGGAAGCCTTTCTGGGTATTGAATTCTTGGCTGATAGTTTTTTTTTTTTTTTTTTTTTTTTTCAATATTTTGAATATGTCATCCCTTTCTCTCCTAGCCTGAAAAGTTTATGAGAAAACTTCCAAAAATCTTATGGGAGTTCCCTTGTATATAACTTTTCTTTCTCTTGCTGCTCTTAAAATTCTTTCTTTGTCTTTGACTATATACAGTTTAATTGTAATGTGCCTCAGTGTAGCTCTGTTCTGGTTCAATCTATCTGGTATCATTTGGACTTCATAGATCTGATATCCATTTATCTCTCCAGGTTTGGGAACTTTTCAGTCATTATTACTTTAAATATACTTTCTGTTCCTTTCTCTCTCTCTTCTTCTTCTGGAATTTTCTAATGTAAATATTGTTTCTTTTCTTTACATCTCATAATCTCCATGGTTTTCTTCACTCTTTTTCATTCTTTTTAATATTGTTCCTCTGACTGGGTAATTTCCAATGTCCTGTCCTCCAGATCACTGATTCTTCTCTCTGGTCAGGCCAACTTCTGAAACTCCATTGAATTCTATAGTTATTATATTTTCCATTCTAGGATTTCTTGCTGTTGTATTTTTTCCCGCATGGGTGCTATTTCCTTGACAAACTTCTTGTTCTGCTCATGTATTGTCTCCCTGATTTCACTTAGCCGTCTGTGTATTCTTGTAGTTGACTAAACTTCCTGAAGGAGATTATTCTGAATTTTTTCTCTGAGAGCTCATAGATCTTCATTTCTTTGGGATCAGTTACTGGAACTTTGGTGGTATCATAGTTACCTTATTTTTTATGATCTTTGATTTATTGCCTTGATATTATGCATTTGAGTAATCACGCCGTTCTTCTAAATTTTATAGGTTTGCTTTAACAAAGTCCATTCTTCACTAGTCAGCTTAGTTTGGGTTTCTGGATGTGTTGGCTGGTAATACTCTTGGGCAAGTGGGCCCTGTTGTTATAGTCTTATTTGGGGCCAAGGCAACTGTTCAAGCTCTGAGGATAGAGATGTTGGATGTGCCTCTGGCCTGAGAATAGTTGGATAGAACTCCTGGCTTCATTCCTTACCCAAAGTGAGTCTACAGAACAGTCTCCACAGTTGCCAGAATTCTCTGGTCAGGCTTACTAGATGATTATTAGGTTTGGATATTATATTCAGTAATATATGAGGCTATGAATTAGCTTCCTTGCCCTGGTAGGGCAGCATGATGGGATTCGGGACTTATAATGCTCATTGTTTGGGGACCCAAATAAGGCCCGAGTGTGCACTAAATTCCCTGGTCAGGTGTAGCCACTGATTTTGCTTTGCAAACTAGTGAAACCATGGGCTGTGTTCTCTGTTCAAGTGCCATTATACATAGGACTCTTAAATGGGCTTTGAAGCTTCCTATGTGAGCTGGTTTGCATCTCTGGTTGGACAGGCTAAGGCTACATTCAGGGATGAGTGGGTCTATGAATTAGAGATTCCCTGCCTGGACACAGCAGGAGAAGTAACTCTAAAGCCAGTAAAGCTCTTTGTCATCTTAATTCAAGTTGACCTTCACCCCAAGTTCCATAGCTGAACAGGGTCACTGGCTTTACTTTGCAAACTACTGGCTCTACCTGCCCTTTCTTGGGCTCAAGCTCCATTGGGAGGCATAGCTCCCAGTGATTCTCACTAGTTTTCCTGGTCAGACGAGGCTGGAAAATATTCCAGAGCAGGTAAGGCTATATCATCTCCCTTGTCTGAGCAGGAGGGATAAGGGTCATTCCAAGATATTATCAATTTTCAAACAGTGTCTCCAAATGGAAGGAGCTAGAAGGTACTCTCCCCCTTACCTAAGGATCAACCCCCCTGCTGGTGCTTAGCATGGGAATCCGCCCATCCTCAGTATTTGGCTTTGCTCTAAGAGTGATCATCTCTGCTTATACCCACCTTTCTGTTGGAGTCCTTCTTGGTCACACAGCTTTCAGGAGTTGTCACAAGCCCTTCTGCTCATGTAAAACTGGAAGATCTCTATAGCAAATGGATCTGTGACTCTATTTCTTCCCTGGGCATGGGCAAACTAGGCTCTAGGGCTGGCAAATCTACTTATTTGAGGATCTGAATCAGGCAGATATTTGCACTGCTAAGTTCCCTGGTCAGAGTGGCATCTGTGACTTGCTCTTGCAGATGACCAAAAACTCTGGTTGGGAGTACAATTTGGGCACTGCTGGTATGAACTCAGTCCACTAAGATTCCAGTGCTGGTTGTTGCAAGATACTTGCACTTCTCTATCACAGTCAGACTTCTAGTGGTTGAGACCCCAGAGCTCCCTAATCCATGCAAGATCAGAGTAGGTGCTCTCACAATGTGACCCCAATCCTGGAGGTTGCTGGTTGTCACCCCCTGGATTCTCTTTTTCTATTGGAGGAGCCAAAGGCTTAGGAGAGAGTTTACATGCTGCCTGCACTGACTTGGGGGAGGAGAAATGCAGTCAGTGTTAGCTTTTTCTCTTACCCTTCTAATGGAGTCTGTCTTAGCCTCTGTGATATGTGTGTGGGGAGGGGTACTTCAGCCTCACCTCCATGTTCTAGGATTCTCTCAGTGGTGTCTTATTCTTGAATAGTTGTTACTTATTCTTGTGATGGGGACTGAAGTCAGAAACAACCTATTACCAACCTATGTCATCTTGGTGACATCACTCAGTAATCATATTCTTGGTGGTAGTGTTGGTATTGTGATTTTAAGTCTAAATGTGCATTTGGGATAAAGAAAATTAATACTTATGATAATAAGGTTGATAAGTGGGAATATCAATGAGAAAAAGAAGATTAAAAAATATAATAAAACTTAAAAGGCTAAATAGAAAGATCACAGTCCTGAACCTGAAATATCAGCTTAAACACCAAGTATTTTATCTTTTAAAAATGTATGTATTTTCTTACTTTATCTGCTAAAAGTGCCTATAAAAAAATGGTCAACCCAGTACAATGAGCTCTCCTAGAACCTAAATTTCAGTCTATAACTTCCCTATAAAGGTTTCCTTGGTATAATGACCAGGTTAATTTTCTCAATTTGAATTGGCTATAGTATGCAGGTATTTGATCAAACACTAAGTGTTGCTGTCAGGTATTTTATAAGTGATTAACATATGCAATCACTTGACTTCAAGGAAAGGGGAATGTCCTCTGCTCAATTTGGGTAGGCCTCATCAAATTAGTGGTAAGGCCTTAGGACTAAAACTGAGGTTTCCCTGAGGAAGAAGTATTTCTACTATGGACTACAGTATTAGCCTCTCCCAAGATATTTCCAGCCTGCATCCTGCCTTCTGGGTTTTAGACTTTACTTAGCAAGCTCCCACAATAGTGTAAGCTACTTTCTTACAATAAGTTTCTTATATATGTGTGTATATATATGATATAATATAAATATATACCATTTATTATATAATTATATACTATATATTATATAGTAATTTTATATTGTTATATATATTAAAAATATATCTTTATATATATGTCTGTATTTGTATAAAATGTTTAAATAAAATATGTTACATTACTTTCACTATTTATTTCAATTTTACCTTTTAAAAACTTCCTTTAATGTGGCTAATAGAAAATCTAAAACCATATATGTGACTTGCTTTTGTGGCTTACATTTTATTTCTAACAGGCAATATTGATTTTTAGGCTCCCCATCCACCTTACTTTTTTTTTTCCTGTAAGTTATTTGCTGGGGAAATTAGATTGTTTATCCTATTTACTATTATTATTTACTAGCAAAATAAATATTATTTACTAGCAAAGATTCATACAGCCTAGATTTTAATGGGTGTATCTCTAAGTTTCAGTTCACATTTTCCTATATACCTTCATTGGTAGTGAGAACTTGAGACCTGATCAGATCTAGGTTTGATTTTGTTTGGGCATGAATACTTCAGCATTATAAGTCCATCAGATGTCACATAATGTTGTATTGTGTGTATCTTCATGATGCTCGTAGCTTCTGTCAATGATTGCCTAGATATTTCATTTTATTAGCTCTTTTAAAGTGTTGATAATATAATTTTGTTACCCCTAGTCTATTTATTTTGAATTCTTTAAAAAAAGAACAATATTTATCCATCAATTATGTGGAGAAAAAACTGAGGTTTTCCTATTTTGTGGAAATCACACGCCAGTGGTATCTTTTGACTGAACTGAGTTGATTTTCATAATGACAAAAAAAATAAAAATAAAAAAGGACTCTATCAATAAAACTGCTTCCTTACACATCACAAAAATATTAAGGGCAGATTTCAAATGTCACTGACAGAGAATTTCTGGCAAGACTTCAGTACACCCACTAAACACACCCACTAAATCTCTACAGTTTGAGTTAGACCTACCAAGATCACTGGTAGATTCAATTATGTGGTACAGCACAAGGAAAAGTAGTCCTGAGAGATAATCCCATTCACATCCCATTAAAGCAATGAAGAAGGCTCTTGAGGAGCAACTAACATTTCAAGAGCTCCAATGTGGGGTCCAAGGTATGCATATGATTAGACCAACCCAGCTAGAAGTAATTATCTACACTTACCTCAGGCAGCCTCTGAGGAGGAATTGCTTATGAGAGGGTACAGTGTCATTCAATCTGAAATCAGTAATTACAACAATTCATTAGGAAGGTAGAAATATACCCTCTGCTTGATAGATTAAAAGAAAAAAAAGAGCTTGAAAATTCACCACCAACTCCAAAAATATTCCAAGTCTCATTTAATATTCCAACATTATTATATTCATTATTATATTTCTTTTTTTAAAGATTTTATTTACTTACTTGACACAGAAAGAGAGATTACAAGTAGGCAGAGAGGCAGGCAGAGAGACAGGGAGAGGAGGAAGCAGGCTCCCTGCTGAGCACAGAGCCCGATTCGGGCCTCGATCCCAGGATGCTGAGATCATGACCTGAGCCCAAAGCAGGGGCTTTAACCCACTGAGCCACCCAGGCGCCCTATATTTCTTTTTAGAAGCTTT
This sequence comes from Ailurus styani, assembly GCA_002007465.1. Taxonomy (NCBI): domain Eukaryota; kingdom Metazoa; phylum Chordata; class Mammalia; order Carnivora; family Ailuridae; genus Ailurus; species Ailurus styani. The sequence goes on from LNAC01000339.1 coordinate 95,379, forward strand.
CCAACCTATGAAAGTACTCTCACTCTAAAAGTCTGTGTTATTTTGATGTACAAAATGTTTTATGTGTTGATGTAGAAACACTTGTATGAACCAAATATATATTAGGTGTTTGGCACAGAAGAGGGAGGAAGCCATTTATTAGAGAAGCACATAATAATCACATTATAAAAGTTAAATAGTATGAAATGTCTGTGAAATAAGAATGAAAAAATAACAGAAAAAGCCTCAGGGATTTGTAGTTCAGAGTTAGGCAGATCATGGTACAGTGTGATAAACGCAATACTAGAGGAAGGGAACCTACCTCAGTAGGGGTCATGCCTGAGAAGATCATTCTAGAAGTCATGAGAGTTGGGTCAAATATTAAAAGATGAGAAAGAATTAGTCCAAAAACATAGGGAGTTATTGATGAGAAGGAGTATGCATGAAACATTCCTGCCTATGAAATAAAAGATGGAATAGCATGGAAGCAAAGTTGACTTTGCCTTTTTATCTTCTTTTTAGCAGGGGATTTCTTGTTATATCCATATGCATGACATCTGGCAAATCTGGCAAAGGCCAGATTACTAAAGAATTTAGGCATCAGGTTTAGAAAGACAAATGAAAAAATATCAAAATAAAACGAAATCTTATTTACCACTAAATTTAGTGGTGAATTTAGTATACCTTCACTTCATTCTCTATACACAGCTTTTCTTTACATACACCATAGTCAACCCTCAATGGCCATGCCGACCCAGTACTGTGTAACTAAGTAACACAAAGGCTTGTTTCAATTTTGGTGGCCTGATTGTACTCCAGAATTCTATTGTATGTGATCTTGTCTTTCCACTTGATGTTAATTATAGCCTATAGCCCATGCAAATGAAATGGAGATGAAACATGTGATTTCAATTACAGGACCAAATCTCACAATTTGAAGCTGTCAATGCTACCACTTCTCTATCAAATAGGAACTTTGCCTCTATCTGGATTTTTAAAGCTACCTTTAAAAATGCTAATCACAAAAAGAGTATTGTGTTTAGCATATTTAACACCCTAGAGTTCAACTTCACTGAGGGAACACAGCAAACAGGAAGGATGGAAGGACAGAAGGATGGAAGGAAGGAAAGCAGGAAGGAAGGAGAGGAGAGGAGGAAGCGAGGGAGGGGAGGGAGGGAGGGGAGATGGAAGGAAGGAGAGAGGGAGAAAGGGATTACAATAACAGAATCATGTCATCATATCAATTAGTTTTTTTTTTATTGTCAGAGAAATTGTTGTTCATTGACTGATTCCTTAGGTAAGATTCTGCATATCGAAGCAATAGATAAACTGCAAACAGATATATAAGTATTCATTATGTAAAATAACAAAATCTCCAACATTTTACTAACTGTTCTGCAGTCTCCCACTGCACATAGATTGACCTCCAACTTAAATATCTGGGAAAATATATATTATAGTCAAGTGATGATATTCTATGCAGGCGCCCCTGAAAGCAAACAAATAAGAACACTCAAAACCAAAACACAGAATAAGTTATGATTGGGCACCTGGGTGGCTCAGTGGGTTAAAGCCTCTGCTTTCGGCTCAGGTCATGATCTCAGGGTCCTGGGATCGAGGCCCGCATCGGGCTCCCTGCTCAGCGGGGAGCCTGCTTCCTCCTCTCTCTCTGCCTGCCTCTCTGCCTACTTGTAATCTCTCTCTCGCTCTGTGTCAAATAAATAAATAAAATCTTTAAAAAAAAAAGAATAAGTTATGATTAATAATATAACAATTTGCCATGATAAAGGGATATTCTACAAAAAAACAAACTTATTTCCAGAATGCGTGTGTCACTATGTCCCTGTGAATTTTGTATGTATATACGTTTGTGTGTATATGTCTGTGTGTGTTTTTCTTTGGTGAGTAATGCATCAAAAAACCACCTTGAAAATTTCTAAAAATGGTAGACTTCTTGGATTCACCTGTGTGGTTCCCTTAACAAAACAAAACAAAGCAAAGAAAGAAAGAAAAAGAAAAGGAAAAAAAAAAAAAACAAATAAATCCTTCCAGAATCAGAAAGTATAGGCTCCTTGAGCAAGCTGAATTGCCAAAGTCACTGACAATACTATCTATCATTCGGAATAGTTGTAGGAAAGATACAGTTTGGCATATTTAACAATCACACCAGAGATCAGTGCTCCTCTACACTGAGCAAACCACAGTGAAGAGAGGGAAAAAAGAAAGGGTAATTAGACACACGGTTTTTAGAACAGTACCTAATATGTATCTCCCAAAGAGAAGCACACTCGTTGATATTACAGCTATGAGGTTGAAAAAAAAGATACGAATACAAATACAGATTTTATGTGGATATGCACAAACCTTACAAGTAGTTTTGAAAGGAACTGAAATAACAGAGCTGGAAAAAAAAAAAGGTGAGGATAGTGCTCTAGAGTGACTGAACCAAGACTGTTGGTGAGGTAATAGAATCACCCTCACTTATAACCCCAACTACAAAATACACAGAAGCCCTTGCCCTAGTAATGGACCAGCATCTCCTACCAAATGCTCAACAACCACACTACATGACATTTAGATAGGGTTATCATAGATCAAAGATTTCCCAGGTTTGTGTTCTGATTTATAGATGTTGTCCCCAAGAAATAACATTAGCAAATCTTTTAGCTGACAAAGTATATCCTGATTTAGATGATAAAGTACATGATCCCTCTACATTTAAAATAAAAGGCAGAAGTGACTGGATCTGATGCTAGATTTTTCTCAGGCTGGATCTAGAAACTTGATTTCTCTAACCCATCTGGGTTTCTTGGAACATTCAGGGTTGAGCAGATACAATAATTGTTTAGATGGGACAGCAGGAATTTAGACAATATACTAATCTTTAGTCTAAGAGTCTCAATGTATTACAATTCTTTCTCACTGGGCCTAATAAGTGTCTCTATTATCTCACATTCATGGAAATAAAAACCTAGGACTTAGTTCTTTTATTAGACAGTCATATGCTTCCATGGAAGCCTACAGACTCCGTTCCTTTATAATTACCATTCAATTTCCACACAATATGGATTCTATGTAGAAATTCATCCCTACTTCTTAATAAAGTTTCCATAATTTCCTAATATTTTCCTAACTCCTGCAGCCAAAGTGAGGGAAAAAATACATTCCATCTGCACCAACTACTTTTTCGGGTCTGAGACAGAACAGGGCAGAAAGCTCGTTTGAGAATCAGGAGTGTCTAACTCTGGCTTTCTTATTACCTTGAAAATCATTAAATTATGTAGGGCTATATATTTCTGATTTTTGCAATGATAAAGTTATAGTACTTATCTTTGAAGAACCTTTTTGTTCAAAAATGATATAACTCTTGGACTATGATATACCAGAACTGACTACATCAGCCAAATTTAATTCTAAACTTCTTTTTCATTAAGTCGACATAAGTAATTGCCTAGGAAAGTTTTCCCTATAAGGCAGATGTAAATGAAATCAAACTCCAACATTTGCCATCTGGATGACCTTGGACATGTCTATTGCTGGACATTTAAAAATCTCCCAGCCCTAGATTTTGCATCTTCAAAATGAGAGAGCTGGAAGGATGACATAGTTTTCTAAAATGAAGAATCTATTGCTTAGTGAAGAATTTATTTCTTAGAAAAACAAGAATTTTGTCTTTTTCCCTATCCTCTGTGAACACTTCTTTCATGTTCCTCTGTCAGGATAAAAGCTTTTGCCCTAAGTATGATAGGTTATGGCTTTTAAGAAAGTATAGACAAGAGAAGTCAATTATGGGTTTAAGCTTTGATAATAACTCCAAGTTTTTACAGACAACTGGATGATTTCTCCCCTTTTCCACTCTCTTTGTTTGGATGCAGCCTATAAGAGAAAATTCACTTTCAGCCAGTTGCACTTAATGAAAAGAGTCTAGGAAAAATCCCACATGCTCTGAGCCAGCTGCAGAGAGGCCTGAGTGGTTCCGCAGTCGCCTGAGTGGTTCCTTAATGACAACAGCCCCTGGAATGCAGGAGTGTGCCCACCGATCTCACTTCAGATGATCCCAGTAATCTTGTGAGACTGTGAAAATAGCAGGTCAGACACTATACTTGAACTGTTCAGCTCTTGGCCTAGGGGCTAACCTGTGTTTCTCCTCCTGTCAGGAAGGGAGTTGCAAAAGCCAGCCAATCCTGGAAACTTCCTCAGGTTCTCCTACCATGAGAATTGGTCCAGTACACATTACGGAGGTCATCCAAGGCTATAAATTTGCTCTGAGAAAAAGTAGTATTTTTTTTCAACACACTGCAAAGTTAAACTGTCAATTAATACATGCACCAGCTTCAAAATAAAGCATCATCTAACCATAAAACAGCCTATAAATGAGTATTGTTCTTTCTTTGTAGTGAGGTGATTAGAAATAATTATTTCACACATATGCTATGTTTTATAGCCTATTAAATAAAGCTTATATGTCATGTTCAACTTTATGTTTCTTCCTCTCCCAATTTATATTTTCCTAAATATATAAGCATAGTTTTGTTGTTTGCAGATGAAACATTCTTCTAAAGAATGTCTTTGTGTTCTATACCTGTGTGTATGGTATTTCTTTCCTTCATATCAGTTAACTGGATTGTTGCCACTTCGTTAGCCAGCTCTCAATCAAGCAAGGCGAACACATAAATTGAGAGATTGCTGCATATGGCAGACAGTACTGAGTAACTCTGCAGGGAATACTTTCTGCCAATTTTGGGTTCTAAATCTGTTTTATCTTCACATTAGTGTCCTCAACTGAGAAGAGAATTCCAGCTTCATTCAAAACAGTAAGCCTTGTTTTCCTGTTGGAATGAGGATGTATTCCTGAAACTGCATGCCCGGAGCAGTAAACCAGTCGCTGTGGAATGAAGTATCAGACTGAAATGCCTAACGCAGCAATTGTTTAGTCAGTATTAGGAAACGGTTTGGCTTTACATTTGAAAGTCTGGCATTTAACTTATGATTCTGTCAATATACACTAAAGGCCACAGAAAAAGGGCTATGATGAATCTGCTATCAACCTAATTCTGGACAGTTGTGTGTTTTGTTCTACTGAGTTGCTGTATATTCATTTTAATAAGATTGGCTAGATTCAAAAGAAAGTGTGAAGTCCAGTTCCTAAATAAAATAGATACACCCAACAGGAAAATCATGTGAGAAGGGCTTGAATACAAAGGTTATCAGTGATTACAGCAACCAAAAGCAGTGTGTGTATTAAAGAAACTGTTTAGTTCTTTATGGACTTGTCCTTTTAAAAATATTTATTGTGCATCTTTCTGGGCAACACAGCACCCTACATGCTAAAGAAGCCACAGGTGGGTATTGCATAGGCTTTGTGCCATGAGAATAAAATCTACTGGAATGGGTAAACATCTAAATATAATAGAAGGAACTATAAGTTACTCTTACTCCATAAATACATTATAAGGACACGTTAAAGTCAGTACAATGCTGTGTCATCCCTCATGCTTCCTCATCTTAGGTTGTCCCCAAAATAAGGATTTGAGTGCAAGTAGTTTATTTGAATGTTAATCTTAGAAAGCACTGGTAGGAGAATGAAGAAGTGAGATAAGAAAGGAAAGGAAGCCAGTTCTGACTTCATTAAATGAACAGGTTACTTCCATGGCAACCTGGCACATGACCACTGGAGATGCAGGGAGATTGCCTAGGACACACCTCTGAATTATCCTGCTAAAAGAGTAAGGAGAACCAGCTCTTGATCCGCTAATTCCTCCCTTGACATTGTTTGAGGGCTACTACAGGCTACTCTAATTCCTCAAAACTTCCAACCTACCCCGAGTATGGATCAAGCACATTTTTGTGGCCACATCTCAGATAGAGATTCACGTCCAGACCACAGTTTCTAGGAAGAAGCTATAAATACATCTGGGAATGGTGAGTGCCAAGAGGATATCTTTGGGGCAGTGACTATGTCTACTCACTCCCTTTGCTGTAGATCTTCCATAGCTTTAAGCACACTGCAAGCATTCTGGGAATACCCATTTGTGTGAGAAATAGTATACATTCTGAGCTCTATTCCATTTTCCATTCTGGCACTAAGTTAATGGAATATTTCCTTTTTAATCCCTACCTATTTATTTATCACTTGTTATTATGCAAGAGAAGTATTGTAATGGCTTCCTAACTGATTTACCTGCTTCTGGTCTGCACCTACACTAATCCTTTTTATACATTGTTACCAGATTAACAATTCATGTCTTCCTTTATGAAGGCATGCTAAAATGTCTTAGTCTAATGTACATAAAGGCTGCCTTTTGTATTCTGTAGAACTTTTACTTCATTATTTTGTTTAATCTTCACAATTTTGTAAATATTATTAACTTAATTTTGAGAAAATAACTAAAGAGTTTGTGATATTTTTCACAAAGAATTGAAGTGAATTCCTTATACCTTACACTAAGAATAGGAGTTGGAATTTGAACCCAAGTGTGCTGTTATCTTCGAGGTACATTCCATTTATCCATTTTTCAGTGTGTTTCCGTCTTACTATGTCCCCAACAAGGCCAACTTAGACTCCTTGGCTTATACTTGGTAATGGAAGAAACCCACAAGAGATAGAGGTTTCCACAGTTTTGTAAACACAGGATACCACTGGAAATAATACATCATTTTGGTATTAATGTCATCACATATGATTTATGATTTAACATTTACTCTCTCTCTCTCTCTCTCTCTCTCTCCACACACACACACACACACACACACACACACACACACACACACACACACACACATACATCAATGCGGTGCTTCATAATGTGCAGGGTTTATAAAACAGTCTTTTCTATCACACAAACACCAAATATATAAGATGAGATTTTCTATCTCAATATTAGCTTATCTCTGTCTCAGAATAAAACCTATTCTACGAGTTTCAAGACCATATCAACTTGCCAAAGAGATGGGCAAGAACATAACTGTTTTACTGCTGTTATCTGACCAACCATCTCCAGCCTGTCAGAGAACTTGGAAAAGCCAAGAGGTAAGTTGGGAATTAAAGCATTTCTTTGACAAGAGCTATTCTGTGAGTTCCATCTCCCAAGGGGGATTGGGGTAGAATGGCTGTCCTCTGACCTTAATCTTAGTGAAAGGAGCTTCAAAGAAATAACTCAGCAAGCTTGATTGTATTCCCAGCAGTCTAGTGACACACTGGATGAGGGTCAGTCTTACAAGTGAGAATTTTAAAGGGCAAAAGGCTGTAGCTGAAGCTGCCTGCTGGGCAGCTAAATGAAAAGCAGGGTATAATTGAAAATAACTGCACTCCTACTGATGGCAGATCAAAGGGGCATATTTCCTGTACTCTACATAAGAGAATTTGGCCAGAGTTGGTTTAGATCCTGCAAAGAGGGACAAATGGAGGGGCAAGTGGTCCTCAGCAGAAAGAGGTTGAGATAGTAATTCCAAATGCTTAAGAAATGAGGGAGGAATCTCGAATGGTCAGCTTGAGGAGATACGTACACACATGTCAAGGGAAGTGGAGATGAGAGAGACTCTTTTAAGGAGAGAATTTCCTAAGTAGCCCTTAAAAGTATCTCTAAGAGAGCTGTAAATGTTTGCTGTATCCTGAGGAAACAAATGCCAAATGAGCTCTATAGGTAACATATGGAAAACTTACTCTTTTTTACTTTTTTTTTTTACTACAATCAACCCAGAGGCTTTATTATTTTTGTTGTTATAATGGAGTAGACAGAATGACTACTAACCTTAAGCTCTTTTTTTTGATAAACATGGTTTGGAAGACTTTAATTTTCTAAGTGACCAAACAAAATCAGAGATCAAGTTCTAGTGGTCAGTTTGAAGACATTTATGCTCTTATGCTTGTGAAACATATGCACATTTGACATCAATAGATTCTTGAGAAAAATGGTCCTTTGTATATAGATCAATGTCCTAAATAATTTCATCTTTAAAGAAGAAACCCAAACTAGCCTGAAAGATTATGATTTCTGACATATAATTGTATGCCACATGGAATGAGATACATTTCAAAGTTTTTCTTTTTTTAAATATTTTGAGAATGAGAAAATCATGTTAAATTAATAGCATTCATTTAATCTATTTACCAGATAAATGCATATTAGTTATTTTACCATTAAACCTGAATTATAGAAAAAGGGTATACCTGAATATTGAAGATAAAACTGGTATCAGAATGTTGAAAAAAACTTCCTGTTGTTTCATATAGAACAAAATATTCATAGTATATACAACCAGATAGATTAGAGATTTAATCATATAATACGTTCAAACAAAAGTTGAAAACCTCTGATCTGAAATGTCAAAACTTTAAAGATCAAGACACAAACAAAATGAATGAACAGATGAATGAATGAATCAGTTAATCAATTAATTTAGACCCTGGGTAGGCAGTGAGAGAAAGGACCAAGAGAATATATTGCCTCCAAGAAAAATAATGTCACTTATTATTTATATTTAAAGAAAGACTTCTCTAAATAGGGCTATACAAAGAAAGTTGAAACCAAGGAAAACTGAAGACAGAACAATCATTAAGTAAGATGGTAGATAAGGGTGCAAGAAAAAAATTAGTTAAGAAATACTAGTTGGGCTTTTATGGTTTAAAGTTGCACTTAAGAGGATACCACATGTTTTCATGTGTTTGTAATGTAATTTTCTTCAACTGGAATTTTGAATATCATCAGAAAAAAATTAAATACATTGTACTCGACATACATAATCAAGACGTGCTCTCACCATCAGCAAGGATACTGCGAAACCACCATTCTGGTTTTCCTGCCCTCGGAATTCTCTCTATGGATTACAGGCCCCTAGATAGGTTTTGCAATCAATCTTAAATACATTGCCATCCTTGAATTTATCAGTGTCTGCTTACTATTTTAATTTTGTCTCCTTTGGATATGCAATCTGTAGATATTCCTTCCAAACACTCTTTTAAATACTGTCATGATGGTAGCGACAGTACACAGGAGATCTGTGTAAGAGCTCGTTAGGAAACAAAGTAGACATATTCAAAAATACAGTAGGAGCAGATGAGATATGAGAATTCATGTGATCGTAACTTGTTTTTGTCACTAACAAGGTATTTGTCACATGACTGCAGTACCTGTTTTGAAGTGGGATGTTAAAAGACATATGGCATACAGTGAGAAGCAAGTGTCCTTATGGTAAACTCTTCCCATCATTTTCTAATGACAAGGAGAATATCATTAAGGGTAAACTATTCAGGTCACTTTTGAAAAGACTTCACTACAAAGGAAAGTGAGTTAAGAAAAATCATTCCATCTACCTCTTGCTAGAACTACTATAGTCGTCTCATAGGGCAACTCACACTCTTGTTCCTTGAAATCATTTTTTCATATTGCAACCAGAGTGACCTTATGAAAGCACAATGTTAATATGATACTCATTTACTGAAATTCCTTCTGTGGCTTTTCATTACCCCTAGAAAACTATTTTTTTAATTTAAGAAAATAAAGGTTTAAGTCCCATAATAAGAAGATTTGCCCAGTCTATCTCCTGTGAGTCTCCAATCTCACGTCATTCTGTGTCCTGTACTCATTCCATCCCAGTCCTAAAGACTTGTTTTAGTACCCGCCTCATTTTGGTTACTCCTGGAATTCAGTTCTTTCTCTTTTGAACTCTTTTACTTCCTGTTTTGCCTAATTTATGATTATTCGTCCTTAATATTTATTTGTCTTTGCCATAAGAATGTTTTCTTGGATAAGCTCCTCAGATAAAATCTGCCTGTTACACAATTCCTTAGCAATACACATTTCTTTTTCAGACTCCAATTTTAAACATTCAGAGGTTTTTACTTAATGTTTATTTACTGCCCTTTGCAAGAGGGTAGTCTCCATGAGGACAAAGGGGGAGGAAATCTGTACTTGCTCAGTGTTATAGTGCTAGTGCTCAACTAGCTAAAATTAAGAATTCAGAGGAGAGTGATAGTTACTTTAAAATTCAAAAATCTTAGGAGACTACTTATAGTGAGGACAAATCAAAAGATATCAGTGTAATGTGTGCTTCCTACTCCTAGCTGAGTCTACAAACCTATTTGGGAAGCAAGAACTGTGCACACGAATGATTAGTTAAGTGTGAAAAAGTACATTGCATAGATTAATAGCATAGTAGTGGTAATATATAGTTTTAAAAAGATTGCAATTTATCTTAATGTTAAATAAATTTTAATATATTTTATAGTTACATTTTAAAGTTATAAAATATAGTTTATAAATTACATTTATATTTCAGATCTACATGTTTTGAATTATGTTTAAATAACATGCATTAAATATATCTAGTATTAATATTAATGTGTTAATATATATATTGGTTACTCCAAAATACTCAATAGACAAAAAACTAAGGCTTAGAGAGACTAACTTCTCCAAAATCCAAAAGCATTGTGACAGTAATACAAGGAAATGAACAGCAAAACAAAGAGAAGTGTTCTGACACCAAAACTAGAATTTATAATTTCCCTAAAAATTAAAAATATAGGCGAATAAAAGCATACTTGTCTTATTTGTGATAGTATTTAATACATCTGACACAGCAGATTTTTTACCTTTTCAATAACCTAATTGTGCTTATTTTGAGGATTTTAAGCAAAAGAACTGTAAGATTGCATTTTAAATACTATAGGAAAGATGTGGAAGACAGTTTGAAAGAAGACAAGATCTGTTGACAGGGAAGTCACAGGTTTTTGGGTTCTGTTTTGTTTTGTTTACATTAATAGATTTCAATTTTAGGTTTACAGAAAGTGGAGAAGTACAGAATTCCCATATATCCACCCCTTCAGTTTCCTCTATTAACATCTTGCATTGATGTGGTACATTTGTTAGAATTGATTGGCCAATATGAATACATTATTGTTACCCCAAGTCCATAGTTTTGATTAGGATTTACTCTGTAGTATATATTCTATAAGTTTTATCAAATGTATAATGTCACTCATCTTACTACATGGAATAGTTTCACTACTTTAAAGTATATTGTGGGGCGCCTGGGTGGCTCAGTGGGTTAAAGCAATCTGCCTTTGGCTCAGTTCATGATCTCAGTGTCCTGGGATCGAGGCCCGCATCGGGCTCTCTGCTCAGTGGGGAGCCTGCTTCCTCCTCTCTCTCTGCCTGCCTCTCTGCCTACTTGTGATCTCTCTCTGTCAAATAAATAAATGAAAAATCTAAAAAAAAAAAAAGTATATTGTGTTTCACCTGTTCTTCCCTCTCCCTCCACCACCCCAAATCCTTGGCAATAACTGATCTTTTTACTATTTCATTCATTCATTTAATACAATTTATAGAATATCATTCTATTTAGGTAATAGTATAGGTGCAAAGGATGCAATGCTGAAAAAATACACTGGCTCCTAATTTCCATGAACTCTCTTCTATCGCTGGGAGATGAGGAAAAAAAGATAAATGAAAAATATAATATTTAAAAGAGTTTAAAAATAAAATACCATTATGGGATAAAAAAAAATAAATGACAGATGAGGCACTCGTTGGAGATGTGTGACTTGAGATAAGCACTAAATAACAGCAAGTGTATTCTGCAAAGTTCTTAGACTAGTGCATTCCAGACAGAGCAAACACAAAATACAAAGGTTCTGATACATCAGAAGGGCTTGGTCTGTTTTAGTGCCAGAAAAAAATGTCTTCATGAAAAGACAAAGAAACGTTTATCACTTTAGTAGCAACAAGCACTGTCAGCACACAGACCACCTCTGTTTCCAAATAAGACACTTTGTAATTCCTCATTTTCCTGAACATCTCAGTGATAGTCAACTGTTACCAACTCTCCTTGAGCTGCTCTCACACGCTTCTGGATTTATATTCCCACCTCTCTGGCTTCTCCTGAGATCCTTTTTCTTTTTTTCTCTCCTCTAGCATACACAAAAATGTTGGATTTCTTTTTTGGAATGAAAAGTTGGCTCTTCTTTTTGTCTCTCCATCTTTCTGTAGATAATCTTATGCAAACCCATGACTTTAAATATGCTACTCACAAAATATTCTTGTTCAGTTTTTGTTAATCAAACATACACACAGAAATTTTAACTCAAGAATATCAGAGTCATCTTTGGCTCTTTGATTCTTCCCTCTGTTTACCTTCCATATCCAACAAATTTCAAGTTCTACATATATTAAAACTTATCACTAATCGGATCACTATTTTACAGTAGTGTAACATTGTGATTAAGAGCATGTTCTGTGATATCAAGCTTCCTGATGCCTAATCTGTCCTATTACTAATAGCATGATCTGCAGGAAGTGATCACCTTCCCAAACTGTATCTCTTCATCAATACACTAGTAGCAATTCACATGTGAGATGTTCAGCGTGTATACATCTTACACTCTGCACAGGAATTAATTGAAATGGACCTAAATGTAAAACACAAAACTATAAACTCCTAGAATATACATAGGAGAAAGCAAAGGTGACTTTGGATATGGCTTTTTAGATATAACACCAAGATATAGTCCATAAAAAAACTAATCAATAAACTGGACTTCATCAAATTTAATGGAAGTACAAACCCCTAGAGGGGAGGTGGGTGGGGGTATGGGTGAAATAAAGGGGACTAAGAGGTAAACTTTCAGTCATAGAATAAGTCACAGGGATAAAAGGTACAGCATAGGGAATATAGTCAGTAATAGTGTAATAACAGTTTTTGGTAACATGGTGACTAAACTTACCATGGCAAGCAATAATGTACAGAAATATTGAATCAATATGTTCTGTGCCTAAAAAAATACGTTGCATGCCTGAAACTAATACAACATTTTATGTTAGTTTTACTTGAATAAAAAAAATTTCTAAACTGCTCTGTGAAAGACCCTGTCAAGAGGAAAAGATAAGCCACAGAATGAGAGAAAATATTTGCAAACTACATATCTGATTAACGACTGTTCCTCCAAAATATACAATGAACTCTTAAAATTGAACAATAAGAAAACAAACTGATTTAAAAATGAGCTAAAGATCATAAAAGACACCTGAATAAAGAATATATGCAGATTGCAAATAGCATATGAAAAAATCTTCCATGTCATATGTCATCAGGGAAATGCAATTAAAACAAGATATCACTTTGCCACTATTAGAATAGCCAAAATCTGGAACACTGATAACACCACATGCATGAGGATGTGGAGAAAGAGAAATTTTCATTTATTGCTGATAGGAATGCAAGATGGTTCAGCCACTTCGCAAGGCAGTTTAGCAGTTTCTTACAAAAGTAAGCCTACTCTTAGCATGTGATAAGACCCAGCAATTGTTCTCCTTGGTATTCATTTGAAACTTATGTCCACATAAAAACCTGCACACAGATGTTTATAGCAGCTCTATTCATAATTCACAAAACTTGGAAGAAACCAGATGTCCTTCAGTAAATGAATGGATAAATAAATTGTGGTACATCCAGAAAACAGAACATTAGTGAGTGCTAAAGAAGAACCGGCCATCAAGCCATGGGAAACATGGAGGAAACTGAAATTCATATTACTAAGTGGAAGAAGCCAATCTGAAATGGCTAAACATTTTAAGATTGCAACAACATGACATTCATCAAAAGGCAAAACTAACTCTGGAGACGACAAAAAAGATCTGTGGTAGAAGGTCAGAGAGATGTCTAGGGATAGAATGCCAGTTTTAGGGTAGAAGCCCAGAGAGATGAATAGGCAGAGCACAGAGGAAAATACTTCATATCATTCAATAATGATGGATAAATTTTATTATACATCTGTTCAGCCTCAGAATGCACAACACCAAGAGTGATTCCTAAGGTAAACTATGGAATTTGGGTGATTATGATGTCAATTTAGGTTCATTCTTGGTATTTTATATATATATATACACACACACACACACATATATATACATACACATACACACACTCACACACACACACACACATATATATATACATACACATACACACATACACACACACATATATATACATACACACACACACTCACACTCACACACACACCCCATTCTGGTGAGTGGTATTCATAATGATGGAGGGTATGCACTTGGGGGAGTAGGGGTGTAAGGGTAATGTATGTACCTTCCTCTCAGTTTTGTTATAAGCCTAATACTGCTCAAAATAAATAATAATAAAATTAAAAAATAAAATCCACAAGCTTCAAAGGAAAAAACATGTCTGGACAGGATGGTACATCATAAACTCTTATTAAACATTAGCTGTTATAATTGTTTTCACAGTCATTATTATTATCACTCCATGGCCAATGTTACAACCCTAGCCCACATCACTAGCCTCATCCTCTACAATGTCACTTAACTGCTTTCTCGCCTTTCCCTGTTGCCCCTTTCCTATGCATACCTAATGAGCAGCTGGAATTATTTTTTTAATGAAATTGGAATTGTATTATTCTGATTGAAAATCCTCTGTGATAGCCTTTTGCACAAAGATTAATTTTGAAAAGTGTTATGTTCTATGATGCTGAATGCAGTCTGGCCCCTGCCCATCTTCCCAACTTCAATGCTTGAGGCTCTTTGTTATGTCTCATTCACACCCCTTAGCCAAAAGAGGTTTTCTTTTCCTAAATCACGCAAAGCTCTTTCTCCTGATTGGCCTTACCCATCCCTCCTGCCCATGTCAATCTTTCTGGAATATCCATCCAACCACTCTGCACCTTTGTTGTTTTCTTTCAGACTTCAGCTTAAAAAACACTTTCTCAGAGAGTCCTTCTCTGACTACTCAATCTGAAAAATTTCTTCTATTCTTTACCCTCATGACTTTTTTCATTTCTGGCATGTATTGTACTTTATAATTAAATACTTGACTATGTCTTACCGGCATATTGCCTATTTCCCTCAAGAAGGCAGGGTCTATGACTATGTTGTTAATCACAGTATATCCACAGAGTTGTACAGAATATTAGCACATGGTCCAAGGTGAATAAAATATTTGTTAAATAAATAAATGAAAAGTGCTCAAATAATTAATGGAAAGGATATGGAGTTTTATTAAACATTATTGGGAAAAATTAGAGGTCACATATTCTCAAATATTTTATAAAATATTATTAGCTACATTTATTGCATACCTACATCTGCAAGGCAAAGTATATAGGTTATTGTATATTCTTCACAGAAAATCTGCAACTTATATACAATTATATATTTTTTTCTAATTAAAAACATGAGGCTAGGGTGCCTGGGTGGCTCAGTGGGTTAAAGCCTCTGCCTTCGGCTCAGGTCATGATCTCAGGGTCCTGGGATTGAGGCCTGCATCGGGCTCCCTGCTCAGCGGGGAGCCTGCTTCCTCCTCTCTCTCTGCCTGCCTCTCTGCCAACTTGTGATTTCTCTCTCTCTGCGTCAAATAAATAAATAAAATCTTGAAAAAAAAAAAAACCATGAGGCTCTATTAGATTAAGTAATGTACCAAATTGTCCAACTTGTAAACAACAGAGTTTCTAGATCTTTGAGCTTCTAGGATCTTCCTATAACACCACAGTATGGCCATTAATGTAGATTAGACATTATGCATTCAAAGTACCAATTTCTCTGATGAGAAACTGAGGTACAAAGAGACAAAATGCTTTACTGAATGCCATGCAATTAGCAAATAAGAGACAAGGTTTCTGAGCTTCCAATCCAAAGTGTTTTTATCTCCCCTGTGTTGAAATACAAATAGCAGTTAAAACAATAGTTAATCATTTTAGAAAATCTTAATAACTTATCTTGTTCAAGCAGGAGGTCTACAAATAATTTACACTATTGTTAAAGAGTTTTTCTTTCTTCCTTAGAGGGATTATGCCTCTTCAGTGTTTTAGGTTTTTGAAAGGTATTATATGAGCCTTTGTAATTTGACACTTTTGAAGTACAGGGAAAAAAATCCCAAGCATATTGCAAAAAATATGTGTTCTAATTAATGATTACTTTTTGTGTCCTTCAAATTTTCTTCATCAAATTCTTTTATTATCATGTAGAAAAATACAATATTATAAAAATAGATTTTATATATTCAGACTTCACTTTATTTGTAAACCTGAAAGCTATCCTAAAAACTTTCAGGGTGAAAAAATAATAATAATAAAGTAAAATAAAAGCAGTATGATGGGAATAAGTATGATGAAATAATTACTGAAAGACATCTAACCAGTTTTTATGTGAGATCAATATAATGTCTGTCTCCATAGCATATTTACATTGTTCTGAAGAGGTTATTACTATTATATCTAGTATAACAGGCATTATATCTAGTATAAGAGGCAGTATAACAGGCATAGTGTAAGTTTTAATAAAGGTATTTTGAAAAAACCAAGTTTCCAAAAACCAAATAATGACAAAACTATGTCAACAATATTTGTAATAAATATATAACACTTATTAAGGAAATAATATGTGACAAGCCCTGTGCTCTGATAATTTTTTAAATGATCTATCTCATTTAATCTTCACAAAACCTAATACCAAAAAGAAAAGACCTTTATTATTTTTTTCATTCATGAGAAAATTGCACTTCATAGACTTTAATTAACACCAGTGACTTCCTAGCTGGTAATGAAAAAATTATCATTCTGACCTGGATCTTCTCGGATCCCAAGTCCATAAGCTTATCCAAAACAATGAAATTGAACGTTAAAACAATGCCTTTAGAAAGAACAATATTTCTTCCGGCTCGAAGGACTGTAGAAAGAACAATATTTCTGAAAACTGTTGGAATATTCTTCAGAGATTCCCCAGTGTGTATGTAGAAGCGTTGAGAATCATTAACCTACATGAATGGCTTCTTAAGTGCTTGCAAATAGGAACAAAGTAAGTTATGCAGGTTTCTTCCAAATCAAGTAAACATCATTTTATATATACTGGATCAAAGATTCATCTCAACTTCCTCGAGCTGTACAAGCATGGGTACTGAAGTGGGTTGGAAAGGAGGAGTGTTTCAAATAGAAGGAATCATGGAGGGAAGAAAAAGAAGGGTGCCTTTTAAAAATGAATTGATTCAATGTGAATAAAGCTTATAGTATGATGGTTTAGTCAAACTCTCCTTCACCTGATAACCTTCGCAAAAGCATTATCATTCCTTCTCCCAGATCTCTCATTCAATCTTCCCATCTCTAAAGTAATTCTTACCTTGAAGTAATAAAACTTACACTATAGGATTAATATGAGAATTAGGTACATCAAATGTATTACTATTTTAGCAGAAACTTACTATATAATGGTTAAATGGCTAAAAGAAAGGGTAAATGGGAGGACATTGTAAACATGAACTTGACAGGCACGGAGGAAAACAGTGAGAAGGACGAGGAAATTCTGCCATATCAGGAGTTTCAAGTTAATTCTGAACATGACTATTATTTAAAAAAAACAAAATCTTCATTGTATGACAGAATTTATAATAAAAAATAAATGTATAATCACATTTGTGTGATTTATATAAATCATTCTTCTGGGTGATTTGTGTGATTTGTATAAATCACTATTCTGTCCTGTGGTGCCAGATTTGATATAGACTAAGGGATTCAGGGAGATGAGAATCTGGTAAACAATGTATACAACTATTTCAGTAGTCAACACATGAAATTATTAGGGCCAAAAAAAAAAAAAGCCAAAGCTTTAGGGATGGAAGAGAGGACTGAAATTGATATTAAGGAAGTAAAATAATAAGTTATGATGAACAATTCCATGTGGGTATAAAAAGTAGCACTGGACAAATCCAGGTTTCTATCTTGGGTATTATATGACTAGATAATAGGACTGGAAAGAAAAGCAATGAGGTTATAAAACAGACAAGAAAGAAATAGGTGCAAGGATAGGAAGCTGCTGCTCTTTTATATGGTAAGAATGTTGATGTTTTTTATTTTGAAAAGACACATCTATGATCGTAGGGAAAAATATCTCATTCCCTATTAATACTTCTCAATATATGTTAAGTGCAAAAGAGGTTCCATCAATAACATAATTCCAATGGAATAAGAAATGAAATCATACTCATTGTGTTTATATTAAATTTGTTCACCTTAATCCTGTGCTGTTTTCCTATAAGCTAAGAAAGTTGGGGAGTTAAAAACAGGAATTTATTAATGTGACTGAAGGCGCATGTTTTTGCTTTACACTTAAGTAGGAAACACTTGTAATCCTTGAACTGCACCACAACATAGCAAGTGACTCTGATAAATATACAGAATCAATCCCTTTACTGTTTCATAAAATAGCCCTGAATTTTAATCTCTGTTCATAATGAAGTTATTCCAAGAACAGTAAGAATATACTTAACTCAAAAAATGAAAATGACAAATTTTGGGACACATCATTATACTATGTTTACACTGATGAAAAGTGACTTCAATATCCAGGATCCTGAGACTCTGACATGTAGAAGGGTTTGAAAACTTACGTTTTCTCAAACTAAATGAATAACTGATTAGAACAGTTCATAAAAAAAGCTGAGGGAAGGGCTATGAGTCTTTCACTATCCTATCAGTTAAAACTCTCTGTTGTAAATAACAGAAAATCAAATCCAAACCAATTTAAGAAAAAAGAAATCTTCAACAAAATGAGGTTGGGTGTAGCTTTGGGGTGGTTAAGTTCAGAATCATATTTGTCTGCTTCTATTAAGTTGCTGCCACTCCTAAGTGCTACTCAGTTGCCCCAGATTTCTTCAGCTTTACAGTAATAAATCAAGTAGACAAGAATTTGATTTCCTTGCAGAAAATTAGTTCTCATTAACTTTGATTGACTTTACTTGGATTGGTGCCCCTCCCTAAAGAAATAATCATAGCAAGAAAGATGGAATGTACTGATTGGCTTTTCCCTAGTCACATGTTACAACTCTGGTGACCAGAAGAAATGAGGCCAGCTTCATCTAAAACATATGAGTTGAGGTAAGAGTAATGATGTTTCACAAAGCAAAACTGAGGACTGTTTATAAATGAAGAAGTTGTTGATGCTGTACCTCAAAATATTAAATGCCCATGCAGAATAAAAAACTTGGAACTGTTCCTGGCACATAGCAAGGACAGAAAAATGTTTATTTGATCCATAAATCTTAGGATATTCTCTAGAATTCTATACCCCCTGAATTTATCGAGTCAGTGCAATACACAAACAATAACAACACAAAGAATTTATCTCTATATGAACAAGTAATTCATTCAGGTTTGATGTATAAGTACAAAATGAACCTGAAAAAAATGCCTACCTGTATATGATCATTAATAAGATACCACTTTCATTTATCAAAAGGGTAATTTTTAAAAGTTACTTCCAGTTGGTAGGGGTAGAATGACAGGATCTCATATACAGAAGAAAAAAGGAAAATTACTATAACATTTCTGCTGATCAGCTGTCAGTGTAAATCAAGATCCTCAATGTTTCACAATAGTGAAAAATTGGAAACAATCTAAATTTCAAACAATGGTTAGGTACATTATGACATACTCTAGTGATGTTTAATACTATACAATCATGCCAAGTGTTTTGACGACTATGGTGATATATGGGGAAGTGCTTGTGATATAAAGTGAAGCTAAGTACCGGAGACAATTTTGCATTTATTTATTTCTCTATTCATATATGTTGCAAATGTTTTTATATACTTACATATCTTGCATATATATGTACACATATATATTACACACACATGTGTACACATAGCAATGCACATTGACAAGAAATCTACAAAATATTACTTATGGTTTTCATTAAATCATCAACAAAGTGAGAAGTCTCTGTATAATACTTCATATTTGAAACATCCTTTAAGAAATACAATTTACTCTTATAATTAAAAAATAATTCTTGCTTCTTCTTATACTAAGTGTTAATAGTTTAGATGATCACTGTCTCAGATTCTCTAAATCTTTACAATAACCTTCAAACTATTCTCCTCTCTGACTCCCTGCTTCATATACACTCTCCTGAGTTTTGCCATTTATCGTTCTAGGGTATATCTGTTTGTAATCCTTCCACATATTAAAATCCTCAAGGTTGGGGTATGTGGATGGCTCAGTTGGTAAAGTGTCAGGCTCTTAATTTTTGCTCAGGTCATGATCTCAGAGTTTTGAGATTGAGCCCTGCACTGGACAGGGAACATGCTTATGATTCTCTCTCACACTCATAAATAAATAAATAAATAAATAAATAAATAAATAAATAAATAAATAAATAAATAAATTCTCAAGGTTTTCTGGTACTGACTATATCAGTAATCTCTGTGATATTGTATAAATAGTTCTTCACAATTTACCATCAGCCACCTACCTGTTTCATATCTTGCTCCTGTCCATCTGCATACCTATAACTATGGCTCCAATACTCTTACAAAAGCCAACATGCTTGTAAAATTATACATTTTATCACTCTGGCTTTTGGTTTATGCCGTTCTAGATCCCAAAATGTCTTTTCCTCCCCTTTCCAGTTGCCAAGGCCTCACTAGAAAATTTTCTATTCTATTAAACTTTCCCCAAATTCTCCACCCCAGGTAGACTTAGTTTAGCTTCTATAAATCCAAGAGTGGCAGGTGATGTAACCTTTATTCTGTGTCCCCCATGCACAGAAAAGCAAAACACTAATAAGTATTTGTTAAGTCAATAAGTGAATAACTACCTATAGTCTAAATGAAGTCACAAAATGCTTTCAGAATCCAAAGGAATAATACTCCTAATTCCTTCTGAGAATTTAATTAATCTGCCATTAGAACACAGTTCCTCTTAGATAAACCACCCCTTGTTTCTTTTAACTTATTGTCTATGGCATCTATTCTCCCAACTCTTTACCTTCTTGCTTTTGATTCCTACACAATATCCTTCTTTGTATCCCACATTCTACCCATAGATGCACCTCAAAATATACTCATATTCTTCTTTACCTATATTTTCCTCTAAGAGAATTATAGAATATCAGTTTATCTATGAACCCATATCATGATAGTTCACAAATTTCATTTTAGCTCTAGATTCATATTTAAATTTTACTTGACAAACACATATTAGTTCAGTGCCAAAAACTACTGCACAGCTGAACTCATCATCACTATTCTTGTTGTAATACATTTCGCTTTTTCTAGAAATAAAGGCTATCAGTGACCAACACCTTTCTTTTCTGGCTCTCTATCATTCCATACCAGTCAGTAATTCTCATTTTCCTGATGTCACTCCTATATTTTTATTTTCTGACCATCGTTTCAAATTTCTAATTTCTAGTGCCTAATTCAAGTATTTAGTTATCTAGTTTATACCCTTAAAATGCAACTTGCTTGTTCTTGTTTTCCAAATCTTTTTAAAAACACACTTATTTCTACTATATGTGTGTGCGTGTTTGTGTAGAAAGAGAGAGGGAGAGTAATTTTCAGCAAATCTCCCCTACTTCTAAATTTTCAATTGCTTGAGGATTGAATCTAAACTCCACATGTCCTTCCATTTTTATCTTATCAACAAGGTCTCATCACAGTGGACAGCATACAAGTAGTGCTTAATATATGTTTATGAAATGAGTTAGTATTCATAAATTAGTTCAACTGTATTTCTCTTTCCAAACCATCCATGTGTTGAATCATTAAAGATCACTTGCCCTAGTTCTTTCTATACCATATATTCATAATTCATATGGGTTTACAAAGTTGTAATATTGGCATCTATTTTGCTCCTCAACAAATGGTATTGGAGTTTTAAAATCAGCTATTTTTGGTCTATTATGACACCTCTCATGATTTTGGCCTATGAAAGGAGTGCTAAGACAAATGCCATTCAGAAGGTCAAGGGTAGACTTTTATGAATTTGTATTTCCTTCCCCAGGGAGATGCTGTAGAACTTTTATTAGCTCTATTCTCTCAAGCCTAAAAGAGTTGGTAAAATCTAAACTCTTTATTCCCTCTATGGAATAATATCATCATAGAGTTACAGCTGCTGTAAGTTCAAGTCTATGTAATATACATTATTTAGAAATTATTCTTAAAGGTAACAGAGAGCATCTGGCTATCCACTCCCTCACTTACTATAGCCAGATTTATGAGTTTGTGGGCTCAGGATTGCCTACATCTTATGAGTATTGAAGTAAGAGGATACATGAAGAAATACACTTTACTGACATACTATTTTGATCAGACACTGCTTCTTTAATCTTCACAGCATTCTTAAAAGTAAGGAAACTTCCAAGATATATTCCCTGAGATAATATAAATATACGCAATTGGCTTACTACCTCAGCTCAGCCCATGTTTTCAAAAAGGAGAGGGCTAATGTTCTTGTCTTCTGTCGGAAAGGGAAAGATTGATTTAGAATTGATGGTTTCATGATCACTCGGAGTTTTCTCAGTGTATCATCAATTACATGCATGGAACTTTCACTATCTTTGTTTTATGCCTTATACTGTAATGAAGATTGAATGAAAAAAATATCCTCTGTCATTAATCTGGCATTAATAATAGCTTGCAATTTACTTTGTAGTAGTTTTGGACCTCAATTATTACATTGTGGTGGGGTTTTATTGAATTACCCAGTGGTGGTCACACCCTGTTGGGGTCTCCCAACCCAAAATTTGGTTCAGATGTTGAGACTGATGACACTACACACATATGCCCACCAAGGGGATGTGAAAATATTTATTACTTAAAAGCCGGGACTTTTTCGGGGATAGCAGTGTGGGGCCCAAGCAGGTCTGAAAATGGCCCGAGAAGCAAGGATGGAGAATGAATTTGGGGCTTTAATGATACTTATAATTGGGGCTGGGGTTATAGATCCTGCATGGCTTGAATTTCCTGCCTAGACCAAAGACTTTTTTTCCCCCAGCTTGCTCATATGTGAGGAAAAGGTAAAGCGCAAGAGATGGCACTTTAAATCTGTCAGCAGTTGAACACCAAAATTGCATTTTGGTCCCAGTTTATATATTAGAAATTTTTCCATAGCTCAGAGAGGTAACTAGCTGAAGATCACAAAACTTTCTTGTCAGAACCAGAACTCATCTCAGAGGACAATTTTAAAAGACTTGTTTTTTTCCCACCATACCTGCATTGCCTTCCTCAGAAGGAAGTGACTTGATTAAAAATTAAACTGAGTTGCTTCTGTATTTCCATTTGAAAATGTTGCTGAAGACTTGCTATACTTGGAATGGATCTAAAAAGGAATTGCAATTCATCGTGTCTATATCAGGGAGTGCAGATATTTGAATTGCAATTCCTTTTCAGGACCTACTTTTAGAAATCATTGTCATCTAAACAGTAGAATATTTTAAGATATGATTATAAAACTCTAGTACTCTGGCTTTTTCACCTGTCCAGATAAGTCAAACAATTCCTACCAGGTGTGTTGCATGTTATAACAAGGAGATACAATGTCTTTGTTAGATCAACTTCACTTGTTCAGAAACAGTGGGGGTTCAGCATAGAGTCAGGGTTCCAATGTCTACGATAAGTTTACTTATCTAGCTTTTGACTCTTATTGTGTAGATCCCTGTTCTGGTGCCTGCCTGTATAAAAGACTCATCTCCTACCTCCTAGAAAGCCTGGCATTACTGCTTCTCCTTCACCTGTTATGTGCTCTAAGGTTGATGCTGGAACAATCAATGCTCCCAGGTCTCTGCTTTATCAAACATACCTTATAACAGTTTACATCATGGTATATCTTGCCTTCATCTTACACCACACTCAGAGGAGAGGCACCATTACTGAGATCCTAGGGCTTGAAATATTATTCACTGGAACAAAAAGACAAAACTCAACTCTGTATGCTATGTTCTCTCTTCCCCACCTCTGGCTTGCCTGTCCCTCAAGAGGCTTTCTTACCCCGACAAAAAAGTACAGAACTCATTTCTTTTTTATTTTTATTTTAAGCTTTTTTTTTAACCAGTACTCATTTTTTTAGTAACTACTGTCTTTCATGTCTGTATTTACATGTGCTCCTTGTCATACAGTCTTTGAGGTACTGCTTCTTGGGGTTTTCAGAGGTCTGAAAGGTTAAGCCCTTTAGAACAGTTTAAGCCCTTTAGAACAGTTTTAAGAATTTGAGAAATGGCCAGGAAGAAGCTATCTCACAATTTACTAATGTTTTGTAAACTGTGTTGGTTCTTTCTGGTTCATTGTCGACTTACTCATGAGTGTCTGATAAAAATAAATTATACTCTTATTGTCACCAATTAATTATAGGAAGTAAATTTACTATCCTCGATTCTAGAAATCTTCTCATTTGATAGAAACACTAAATCCCATCAACAATGTGTATCAATGATGGACTCATGTAATTCTTTTTTTTTTTTAAAGATTTTATTTTTATTTGACACACAGAGAGATCAGATCACAAGTAGGCAGAGAGGCAGGCAGAGAGAGAGAGGAGGAAGCAGGCTCTCTGCCAAGCAGGGAGCCCAATGCGGGCCTCTATCCCAGGACCCTGAGATCATGACCTGAGCCGAAGGCAGAGGCTTTAACCCACTGAGCCACCCAGGCGCCCGACTCTTATGTAATTCTCTAATTCACTTTCTTCCTCAGGTCTTCCCCAATGATAAAATGGAATCTGCTATCTTCGTGGGATCTATTAACTGAAATAGAATTTGTACCTTCTAATTTAGACCAACACAATATAAGGGAAACAACCAAGTGAAATACCATTTATTATTATTATTATTATTATTATTATTTATTTATTTATTTATTTGAGAGAGAGAGTAGGACGGGCAGAGGGAGAAGTAGATTCCCCACTGAGCAGGGATCCCAATCCTGGGTTCAATCCCAGGATCCTGGAGATCATGACCTGAGACAAAGGCAGAGTCTTAGCTGACTGAGCCACCCAGGCACTCCCCCAAATGAATTGTCTTTATGCACTAAGTAGCTGGAGTTCTTGGAAGGTTAATCTATACACCTCTTAGGAGTTAAGTACCAAGAATTCACCTTTTCAACCATATGTAATATGATCATCTTTTCATTGCACATGCTCTCAATTTTTCTTTTTCTGCTTGAATATGTCTCTGACATGGGGCGCCTGAGTGGCTCAGTGGATTAAAGCCTCTGCCTTCGGCTTAGGTCATGATATCAGGGTCCTGAGATTGAGCCCCACATCGGTCTCCCTGCATGGCAGGGAGCCTGCTTCCTCCTCTCTCTGCCTCCCTCTCTGCCTACTTGTGATCTGTCTCATCTCTCTCACTCTGTCAAATAATAAATAAATAAAATCTTTAAAAAAAGAGAGAATATGTCTCTGACTTTACTTATCCTTTCCTTGTCTCTATTGGTATTTCTAAGGAAGACATTTTCACCCAAAGGAGTTTCTTTCAACTTGTTTTCTTCTCCCTTTAGGACCAGGCTCTAACACCTCTTTCTACTGTGTCTTCTTTCTTTTCCTTCTCAATGATTTTTTTGTTCTTAGTTTACTAAAGTGTTTGCAGGACTCTTCTAAAACATCTTGCTGCTCCTCTGACTCCCCCTTAACCTAATGTCCCATCACCTTTCTCTTATCTTCATTTAAACTTGTGAGAAATCCTTTATGAAAAAAGATGAGATATGAAAATTGAAAATCTTTCTTTATGATATTAATTACATCTTGTAATCTCTTTGAATCTTAATTTCCTCTTCCAAGAAAAATGTTTTTTTAGTTGAAAGAATTATAATAAAATATTAATTGAAAACAAAAGCAAGAAAGATAAACATGATTTTAAAAATGTGATGGACATTGGGGAGGGTATGTGCTATGGTGAGTGATGTGAATTGTATCAGATTGATGATTCACAGAACTGTACCCCTGAAACAAATAATACATTATATGTTAATAAAAGATGAATAAAAAATAAATTTAAAAAAATGTAAGGGTAATTAAGTTTTGCCTCCTATGCATTACTTCATTTTCTTCTTGGCAGAATCAAAGATGGGTAATTCTGCTGCCAAAGGTTTGGAATGTAAATGTGGTTAAAAGATTTGAAGAAGAGTAATGGAATGAACCTCATTCCTTGGCACTCAGTAGTCATTAAATCAATGTTTGTAAAGGAATTTTCTAGCAGAGGCATTTCATATTATGTCTTATATTTTACCACAAAAGAGTGGTGAGGATCAACTTGAATACCATGCAGTCCTTACTTTGCAACTTTCCATTTTCAACTATCTTTCACTACAAATGTAAAAGAAAAGAGGTAGATTTTTCCCTAAATTGTGAATCCTGTATTCCTTTGTTAACTGTAATTTGGACCTCAAAGTAGCTAGTTTTGTTATTATTCATTATTGCCTTATGATATGATCTTCATTATCTTCATTTTGTACTCATAAAATAAAGGCTACTTTAATATTCACTGTCACCTTTCTCGGAAGAAAAGTTATACCTTCCAGAATCATGAAATAAAATCAATAGCTGATCCTGTAAGAGATTAACACCATAATGTGATGACTGTCCAAACTGCAAAGTCTCAACTAATGATATATGCTTTACTTCTAGCTGATTTAGAGATTATAGAAATCAAACTGAATGATAATTATAACCTAGGATCTATATAGGCAAACTGATAGATGTCGTCGTTATTGAAATTAGAAAAGGTATAATTAGCTAAACTTATTTTAAACCCATTTATCATTTTAGTCTTTAGGGTAATTGTAGTTCTGAAAACATCCACAAAATACCTCAAGGACCAAGAATTCATTATACATTGGTATCAATTCAAAATTCAATATGCTATATGACTGTTATCTTGGGCTCAACAATAAACGATTATGAAGTACTATGTTGGAGCACCTAGGTGTCTCAGTGGGTTAAAGCCTCTGCCTTCAGCTCAGGTCATGATCTCAGGGTCCTGGGATCGAGCACTGCATCAGGCTCCCTGCGCAGCAGGGAGCCTGCTTCCTCCTCTCTCTCTGTCTGCCTCTCCACTTACTTGTGATCTCTCTCTGTGTCAAATAAATAAATAAAATCTTAAAAAAAAAGAAGTACTATGTTAACATGTAGAATCTGTTACCAATGTGAATAGTGATCAAACAAAGTCAATGAGGGTAAAATTTAAAAAAAAATGTTAACAAAATTTTTCTCTTTAATGATATTAGCCATTAAAATTATAGTTTATACACAAATCAAAAATGTCTTAAATAATTTTGTATGTAATATTAGGAGACTAGCAAGCTGGAAAATGGTAATACTATCTTAGATTTCACACACTAAACTTACAGAGTTGATATCTTTACATTATTTTCCCATGATATCTTTAATTATGAAGACAGGTATGAAAAATATTTCTCATACATTTTTGGGGAAAAAATCAGACATAATTTTACTAAGACACCTATTTTTACTAAAGTATTATTTTGAAGTATTCTAAAATCATTTTTTTATAAAAGGAAAAGATTACCTTTGAGAACTTTTTTTTTTACAGTCTGCACAAATATAATTGAAAGGATAATCATAATATTTGGTATCACAAAAAATCAGTAGCTAAGTTATTAAACTACAAATAAAAATCACTTATTTTGTTTTAATCTTTATAATGAAAATTGTTTTCTCATAAAAAGATCAAAGTGTGCTTACTACTTCCTTGGATTTTTAAAGAGGTAATGAGCAGTAAACTTAGCAATTACTCATACATATTACTAAATGTCATTCATTGAAGAGCAGCAAACTATGAAGAAGGAAAGATATCATCTATTAAGGGGAGAGACTTCGGTCTGATTTTATACTCCATGAGTTCTCATTCTTTATTGTAATGCTTGAATAATTTTATGCACAGCATTACAAATAAAGGTAGAAAATTCTTGAAGTCTGTTTGACTTTGGTTTAATTGAAATGCCTCTTCCACAATCTTGTGTGCTAATTCAACCAGCAAACTTGATGTGCTTTTAAATGATACAAAGCTAGATAGTATATCACAATTTGCAAATGATACATCATGATGTTAAGAAAAATCTGTGTTGCTCTTACCAATCCACTGGCTTGGGTTTCTGTAAATCTTTTTTATCTGCACCAATAATTACCGTACTTCAGCAAGGCAGCTTTAATTAAATGTCATCCTTTAAAATCAAGAAACACTTACAAGGTCAAGTAGGTCTAGGATAAAACTAAAGTTTGCTCTCAAATCATGGATTACTTGATATTCTGCTATAAAGAAAAATTGTAAATGGGGCATACATAATTCTCCTCATACAATTTTAATGAGATTTTGACCAGTTCGGAATTGTTTCCTCTGTATAATTTTGCATCTGTTAGTTGAACGATAATACCTTCTCAATTTTGACTGTAAAAAACATTTTCACAGGAAAGTATTTCATGCAATAAGTCTGGTAGTTCCTTTTTCTATAAAAATCATTTTATGAGACTTATAATCAGTTTTGCCAAATGAAGTAAAAGAACTACCTGGGTTACAATTCCCTACCTGCTTTGTAGAAGTTCAGAAGATAATTTTGTTAACTGTTTCATTCTATTTACTTGAATGTGTGTGTGTGAAATTATATGAGATATGTTGTACAATTTCTAAAATATTAAAGGGATAACCAGATCACATGTTGATTTCAATTGTTTGGGAAAAGTATGAAACCTTGAAATATTCAGTACCTACACATCGAAAAACAATACCTTCATTCTTTCATTCAACTCTTCTATTTTGTATCTACCATATGTATATGGAAGTGACACATAAAGAAATGAACAATTAATTCTATAGGGCTAGTTAAACTTAATGCAGGTGCTGCAGTTCTAAAAAAATATAATAACATTTATTAATTACTTTAATGCAAAAATGACATCATTAGAACGTACGAATGGAAAATATTGTTCATTCAGCAGATGAACAATAACAACAACAAGCCTGGCCCTAGATCACTCAGCTCATTAATGGCGACAATGGTATTTGAACCCAG
Source organism: Ailurus styani (assembly GCA_002007465.1). NCBI lineage: Eukaryota > Metazoa > Chordata > Mammalia > Carnivora > Ailuridae > Ailurus > Ailurus styani. The sequence goes on from LNAC01000339.1 coordinate 124,173, forward strand.
TGAGTGGGATTCTAGAGTGTAAAATCATAAGCCTTAAGCTCTTCAGCCTCTAATAGGTAAAAATTTGCAGTTCGGACAAAACAGGATTTGAAAGGCTGTTGTATAAAATGGAAAACCTGAGCAAAGGTTTTTTCCAGCCTCATCTCAAATCCTGCATTAAGTCATATGCAGTGTTTATATGCATACACTCTCATCTCTGTATTTTATATATACTCTCACTCCATTTAGAAACCTCTCCCATCTTTGGCTTTTCTAATATCCTTTAAAACCCAACTTAATATACACACTTTCATTGTCTTTCTATCTCCTATCTCTCCTCTGTTCCCTTACGTGGCCTATGTGTATTACTCTATTGAATTTAACACATTTTCTAATTAGCTAAATAATTATCACTAGTGTCTCACACAATAACTAGCCTAGTAAGTACTGATAAGATTTTGTTGACCTAAACTGAACTAAGCATGAACCTTGTCTTTTTATTGTTTTCCCTTCAGCCTGCTACATATTAGAAATTCAGACTTTTAATGACTAAGTGAATGAACGAACGAATGAATGAATGAATGAATGGGTTATATGTGTGCTGGACATGTGCATGTGACTTAGTCTGTGAGGCCTGAGTTTGAATCCCATTTCTACCATTTAATTGGCATTTAATTTGTCCAGATGCTCAGCTTCCGTTAGCCTCTGTTTCTTCATCTACTTAGAAGGGAAAATAAAAATTAGCTTCCCATATGATTACCAATATAGAATAAGATAATGTATGTGAAATGATCAGTATAGCACTTGATGGAGAGTCAATGTTCCATATATGGTGGTTGTTAGGTATCAACTAATTAGGCATTAACCCAGCTAGGGTTTTGGTATTAGTATCGGTGGTATCATGAATATTCTTATTTTTATTCCTTAAAGGTTCCCCAAACCTGATCCTTCAACAATAGTCTAGACACAACAATGAATTAGGAACATTTACAAACTAGTTAATATAAAGATTAAAATAGGCAATATAAGATTGAGAATTTTTACTGTTTCAAAGGAAAAAAAGAAGTTCTAAAAATATGAGCATGTTTTACAGGGGGAACTGCAAGGAGTTATAAGTTGACCAAATCTGAACAAGTTTCATATGACTACCAAGCTGTCCATTGATATTCATTTCCTAGAGACTACTAAATTATTCCACACTTCTGGAAAAAAGTCATTTAAATTTCCTTTTCATTATGTATACTGCCTTTGAGAGACCAGGGACCTTCCTAGAGAGACATTCAATGTGGGACTAAAACCATTTGAACCATTGACAGAGTGAAAATGGGTTATATTGGCGCAAAGTGAGACATTTCTGTAAATGTTAAAGACTTTTAAAAGACTTTTAATAATATCTTAAAGTTATCCATATCTATTCTAGCCATGCAAAAACTTTAAATTTTGTACTTTCTTAGGATAGTTAGTAATATGCTTTAGTTAGTCATACATGAATTAGTAACTAGTGTCACTGAAAAATCAATGTAAACTAATTTTTTTCGTGAAATTTCAAAACAATTCATATAGAATTGGCATACAGACATCTGGTTATTCTCTAGTTGCACTTAGTATCATTTGTTCAAAATACAATGAAGAAAGAATGTTATTAAGTTAAAGGCTTATGTTTCCCAAAAATATCATTGCTTTACTAATCTCAGCCATATCTTAATTTAGGGACAACAAATATTTTAAAAATTCAAACAAAGCATTTTGTACCTCAGCTCTAATAAGATCCATGCATTGTTGATTATGTTTGCAAATTATACAAACATTGTTAATGCTGAAGATATTTAAATTTATAAGACAAAATAAAACTGAATTAATTTTCTTAAATTTATTAAGTTTGATGATTTAAATTAATGATTAAATGCTTTTAAATACTGATAATTATGTACAAGGACATTTTTGCATACACAATAAGAATGGAATATACTGGAATATACCAAATATGATTTGACATACTTTTTTTTTTATGTTTGAACTTACTTTTTTTTTTTTTAAGATTTTATTTATTTATATGACAGAGACAGATTACAAGTAGGCAGAGAGAGAAGAGGAAGCAGGCTCCCTGCTGAGCAGAGAGTCTGATGCAGGCCTCAATCCCAGGACCCTGAGATCATGACCTGAGCCGAAGGCAGAGGCTTTAACCCACTGAGCCACCCAGTGGCCACCCTGAACTTTCAATGTATAAGGAGAAGTACTTTATTAGTGTTTGATAAAAGATTCTTCTCTCCTTTGGAGAATGTAGGCAGTGATTCTACCTAATAAAATGTCTGAATTCTCTGCTGGACCTTCTCCTAGGTTTTTTTTCCCCCCAAAATTGCTTTACTAATATAGTTCATGTATCTTCAACTAAAAGACAACTATTAAAAATACCCTGCTATTGAGTCATTGATTCATCCATCCACTTATTAATTCCAACCTCTACAGAGTTTTTACCCTATGCAAATCACACAATTTTTGCTCATCTGGAGCATTTTATTTTTGTAAAGAAAACTGCTTTATAAATATCAGTATGACAACATTTTAACATAAGAACCACATTAAGAAATACAGAGAAAGCTGTTTAGGAATGCCTAAGGGGAAATAAAGGAGTCCTTAGAAGGAAAGAATAATTTCAATTGTGAGATTCAGAATTTCATAAAAATAGTGACATTTGAGCAGGGCCTCAAACGATAACTGGGGTCCCATCAATGGAGTCAAAGAAATGGCCTCAGCCAAGGCAGAGATCTGAGGGAATGCAAAAAGTATTTGAGGCATATCACAGGGACTGACTAGGGTGTTTACTTAGGGAAACAGCGTGAGATAATTTGTAAACAAATTTGCAAAGTGCTTGAGTTCCAAGTTACAAAGTTTAAATTTGCTTTATATTTAGTGTATTGTTACTACTCTGCCCCCTATTGAAATATATTTGATTTCACTTATAAAAATGTTGAAACTAGAATAAAAATAAATTAACAGAAATGTAAAGGAAAATACTAGCACTTCGCTTGATAAGTGTATGAGCAAGAACATGAAAGAATAATATAGAATTGAAATAAAGAACATCTAGAAGTGGAATAGACAAAGAGCAATGGCATACAGAAGGTAGATTCTAGAGGTCTTGACCCTTTTTTTCTTCATTTCTATTTGGAAAAGTATTGATGTAGTTAATGAACTACTATGGACCTAACTAGAATTCTTTCGGTCGACAGGATTCAGTGTGAAAACATAAAAGGCATAGAGGCATTGCAAAAAAATAAATTCAGATTAACTTCCATACTAAAGGACCTTCAGCAATTAAAGTAATTGAGGCCAGAGAAATATATGCCAAATTTGCTTGAACAATAAAATGAACAAATATTTTGCCTCTCTAAAAAAATAATAATAATAATAATAATAATAATAAGTTTCCTATTCAGGCTTCCACAGACCTAGACCTAATGCAGGCACATAAAGTAAGGTTAAATATATACCATGTTTCTCTCTCTTCTCACATATGGCAGACTGGAGATGATCATAAATTCTTTATACTTCTCCCATTGTTATGCCATCTATTTTCCTTCTCTTGAATCTGGTCTTATTTATGAGCACTCCAACCAATGGTATATGGCTGAAGTAAAGCTATGTAGATCTGAACCTGTACTTCAAAGAGACTGTCATGTCAGCTTTTATCTTGTTTCTTGGTAACTCTCAGCCATCATATAAAAGGTCTGACTTGCTGGAGAGGCCTTGAGATTGCACTGAGATGGAGGGAGCCCAGATGAGCCCATCCCAGTCACCAGAAGAATACCAGCAATTGGAACATAACAATCACCCAGATGATGATTCAGTGATGTGCCTGTGTGAATTCCTGACCCACAAAATCGCGGTGTTGATTTAAGCCACCAAGTGTTCTATAATTTATTACACATACATAGATGAGTAGAAAAGCCTAGTTCCCAAAATTTTGTATAAGAGTCATCCTACTTCCCAGAATTTTATATAAAATGAGTTAAAGGATTCATTTATCAAATAATAAATGTGAAGCTTTATAATAGACACTAGGATCATGCAAATGAAAAAAAAGATATAAATTCTGTTCTCTAGAGGTCACAATCCTCTAGTACAATCCTCAATACAATAGAAAGGGAAATTAATAAAATAAGTAGATAGGGTAACTTTGGCCGTATCAGAAGTTTGCAGAGATCAGCTGGGCAGAAAAAGAAAATAACATGAAAGTAGAAAAAACAAAGGAAAACTGATACTTATCATTTAAAAAGCTTATTGGTTAGGTAAACATACAAACTATAAATAAGATTTTCAAAAGCAAACTTCCACATACATTTAAGATCATAAACAAATGAGGGAATTTTTGAGTCCTTTAGAAAAAAGAAAAATTAACTTGGAATTTAAGATAGCAGAGGCTTTCCTCAGGTGTCAGGAGTTACCCAATATCATCATAGACAGTTCATTTATTGGTCCTATATCGATTTTTTTCAGAAGAAAGACATTTTTCATGGGAAAGGAATTCTTCATCTTTGTTCTTTTGTGACAAATAAAAAAGATTTCAGTGTAGAGGTGGTAGTTATCTTATGGAATTAGATTCTAATAATTTTCTTCTTTTTTGTTATGTTTTAGACAAGCATACTGGTGGTGAAATAAGCCAGCCAGTTTTTCCTAAAATTATTTCTTGAATCTAAATCTGCCCGTCGATATTCTCAGTCCATTCATTTATTGGTCCTGTGCAGTTCTTCCGTACGTGTTGACAGAAGGAGTGACTCTCAGGTCCATCTCAGTTATCCTATCTCCATCTTCCTCATTTTCCAAAAGCTGGTCCCATTTGCACACTCAGTTCTACTCCACAAGAGAGACTGATTATGACCAATTCTGAAGAACTTAAGCACGGACTGATAAAGTCTAATTTTTGAGTAGGCTTTCTAAGATAATTTGTCTTTGAATGCAATGGCCCATAGCTGACATTTTTGCCCCATCTTCCATAATCTTTCTCACTGCTAATCCAACCAAGATATGGCCAATATTGAGCAGCAGGTATTAAAAGTTACTGAAAGCCACCTCCCTCTTCCCTACTACCCCTATTAAGACAGTACTTCTCCACCCATTTCTGAAGTCAGCCCTTCCTCCTTGTCCCTTTTGCCCAGGTCCATTTTTTTTCCCCCTCAGTCATCTAATACTTAATTCTGTTCTTAAGAAGAATAGGGGAAATGACAATATAGCATCACTCCCACCCCTGAGTAAATGAAAGTTGCACTCAATCTTTTTATTAAGGAATAGATCTCCCATATGATGCTGATTCTTCTTTGACCTTTATTATCTAGTTAATTTGAAACAAGATTTTCATAACTGAATAAAACATAGTCCTAAACAATATACTTATACAGGTAGACATTTCTTCCTTAAGTATGTCCCCTCTGTTCCATATCTTGCAATGACTCAGGGAAATTTCCTTGTCAAAAATCTATATACATCTTCTTACCAAAGTCATTTTCTTCAATTCCTGACAAGAAGCCATAATATTACAAGAATGTTCATAGAGGATAATAAAATCTATTTCCTTCACTACCAATGTAAAAGAGACTGTCTTTGCTTTGGAAATTAATCTCTGAACCTCAACTTCTTTTTCTGAGATGTCAAGTCGCTCATGCATTTTTGGGAAGGTACATTCTGTTCTCTAGGGCCATGTCTTGCATTTCTGGGGGTAGTAGTAGGTTCAAATTTCTCCATGCTTCATTGCCAATGTATTCTGGAATAACCTCATTCAGAGTGATTCAACCATCTTCTGGATCCTAAGGCCTCTCCGAGAGCTGTTCAAAGTGCTATGACATTTTTGGGAGAGTAATAATTATTTTTAAAAGTGTAAGACTTCATAGAGGAGGAAAAGGACCCATGGAGGAGGTAACACTAAGGCTGAACTTTAAAAAGATAAGTAGAAGTGTGCTAGGTTAAGAAACAGTAGAAAAGGAATACCCACCAGAGGAAAGAACTTAAGGAAAAAAACAAAGTTTTGCAATAGCATACAGTAATATGGAAGGGAACACCTTTGCAATGCCCTGGGAAGGGGAAGGCAATTGATTTGAAAGTGAGATTTGGGACAGAGCAGGAAGGATCCTGAATAACATGTAAGGTCGTTTGCTTTTATGTAGACAATAGGAAAAAAGTAACAGGTTCTTTCCCAGCCTTCCAGGTTCCTGGAAGATCTCCAGTTTTGAAAGGTGCTTGAGATAATTAGCATGATAACAAGTAGAATCTTGGAAGAGAATTCAAAAGAGAAATCTTTATGTAAAGGATGCCAACAGGGGCTTTAAGGGAGAGCTATAACTTGTACAGGAGTACCAAATCCTGTATTTGATTTGCACTGGAAGAAATTTAGAGAGGAAATGGAAGTTTGGGAAAATGACCTGTGTAGGAGCCAAAGCTGTTACATACTCCCTAAATCAATACAATTGGCTTAAGCACCGGACCAGTGAAAGTGGCAGTTTAACAACTCTGAAGCAATAGATATAATGGAATGGGAATGTTGAATAGGAACAGGAGTGTGGCCTGGAAAGGGGGCTGTGAGGACAAATTTTGCATAATACTGCATAGGCAGATAGATGGACAGGGAACAATAGTACAAATAAGGAAGTACTCAAAAGCCCCAAATGCTTTTGTGAAGCATATTTGACCTTGTTTAACCAAATTCATGTTACAATTGTTCAGCTTAAACAAACTTGAAAATATAACCAAAAGGACAGAACAAAACAAAACAAAAAAAACTTTCAGAAATTAGGCTCAAAGCTCTTTTTTTAAGAGATGTCTTTGTTATAAAGCAATAAGACGCATTTCTCAGAGTCTTTTCTCACCAGTTTTCTTTTTCATTATAATCAGATGTTTTATCATTAAATTCAGACCAATTACCTTGGGGCAAAAATAAGTGTCCTGTTTGCCTCTTGGATTTTGTTTAGCTCAATTGCACCGTGTTTTGTTTTCTTTCAAGTGGATGTTAGAGTTAGCCCTAACTTTTATAGAGTTTTGATCTACCTCATGACAGCTTTCTTTTCCACCTTGTGTTAAGTCTGAGGATTGTGTCTAATGGAAAAGCCACATAAAACCACACTGAAAGCAAAATAAAAAACAAAACAAAAACAGACCCTTGACTTTTGCTTTATCACCACCAGTCCCTAAGCCATTCAGTTACACTTTGCCCCAATAGACTTCCAGCAATAAAATTAACATTTCAAAACCCAGAACCTATTACTGCAGTTTAGTAGTATTGTCAGACATTTCTCAAGGTCCAAATCCTACAAAGTTGATAGAAGGCAATTTTGAAAAAATAAAATAAACCTTCTCCTCTTTGCTGATGAAGATATTTTTAAGCAAGGATATAACATGATTTTCTAGGTGGTAAAAATCTAATGGGTTTTTCTGCCTTTAAATTAAGGTAGCAATTTGGCACTCACAAAGTAATCTTGGCCGTGTATCTAAAAACAAAAACCAAAACCCTTGTAGCTGCCAGGTGTCTAATTTTCTGCTTGTCACATTCATGCGAATGAACTAGAAAGCCAGGCTGTGTGAATAACCTCTGCAAGCCCAGTTTGTTCTTCAGTTAAGTTGGAATTTAACATGGCCCTCTCAGCCTTCTAGACTTCTAGGTGCCTTCAAATTCAGCTAATACACTATGAAAAACCAAAGCACCCCAGAGTCAGCATGGTATAAGGATCCTTAGCTTTTAACCAGAGAATGTAGATCACGTTAACGTCCAGCTTTCCTCATAGGTTCTCACTATAGAAGATGCATGCGTCAGGCGAATAGTGTAATAATGATTTCTAACATAGTCATTTGTGTGCCAATTAGTGAGTTGTGCTGATTTTCCACCAATTCAGTTAATAATTTGATAACAGACTGTGTGTAAGTGGACAGTCATGCCCTTTGTCATCTCTGATGGGAAATAACTTGATATAAAGGGAATACGGGCTGCCTCTCATTCTAAGCATAATAGGCACAATGACAAAGCAATTGTCAGAAACTAAGGAAATACATATACATGTGTGTATATATATATATATATATGTGTATATATATATATATATCCCTGTTAAATGCTCATGATAAGACCGTGAAGTAATTTTAAGTAAATAACTTAAAGACCTTGACAATCTTTATTGTGACTNCCCTGTTAAATGCTCATAAGACCGTGAAGTAATTTTAAGTAAATAACTTAAAGACCTTGACAATCTTTATTGTGACTTGCCTAAGTTTTTAACTATTAACTGAGTGAATTCAACTTCCAAAGCCCAGTCCTCAGTTGCTACTATGATTTGGTGACCTGATAATAGGATGAAAGGCTTCATACTATTTAAAAAAGAATGCTAGAAGTCCCAAACAAACAGGAGTGTAAAATATAAAAATCACTGAGCAGACAATTCATTTTGAATAAATAATTGTAAAATTGAGAAAATGGCAGTCCCAAGGCCATAAAAGTACCAGAATAATTTATTTAATCAGGCAAGAGGAAAGTAAGCAAACTAAAAAAGGGTTGATATTATCAAACGCCAATGCTACTAAAAGTTTGAGCAGACCCTGGTTTACTAACATTTGCAGAGATCTGAACAAACAAGACAAGTCAGATTAATAATTAATTCACAATTGACAAAAATCATTACGTTGCGGAGCTGTTCCTATGAATTGCAGATCCCATGTGACATTCACCATATTACCGCTCATACCAATGTAGATATGGGCAAATTAACTGTAAGCTGCTGACAATGGACAACAGGTAAGCTGCAACACAGATCAATGCCGTTATTATGAAGACAAAACCAGCACACCAAAATGCTTTCCTCCCACTGTCTAACATCATCCATATTGATGTTTTCTGTCGATATATAATAATACACTGTCACACTTGATGGGACAGGAGGAACGGATTACAGAGAAATTGCACTGGAATATGTTTTTATACATTGTTTCTCTGGAACGGTATAATCAAAACAATTATTGATTCAGGAACTTTGACTGCTTGTCCCTACGAGCTGCGTGAAGCATGGCAGGAGAAGTTACATATTTTTATTCACTTTACCATTGTGTTTAAAAGTGTTGGTTAAAAGAAAAAAAAATTGGAACTTATTCTGCTCACACTCTCCCTTTGCTTCCACTGGTACAGGTTGTAACAATTCTTGACTTCTCACTCTCTCTTAGCGAACACGAAAGTCTCCGCCTCCAGAGTCTGGTCCCAAATGAGCTTACTCTCTTCACCCACTTCACCCATCCTCATCTGAGCCACCATCGTGTTTTGCCTGGTCCTGAGTTACTGCCTTATTCTCCTAACACATTCCCCTCTGACCCAAGATCTGTTCAAAACTTGCCAGTAGTATCTCCTATTGCTCAGAGGAAAAACCAATGTCTCTAACAAGACGCAATTTTCTCCTCAAACTCAAACCCAATGCTCCAGTGACTCCTGACCTCATGTCCTACTACTCTCCTTCGTTTCTTATGCAGCTCAACAGCCTCATAGGCCAACTGGACTTTCCTAAGAAACTGCAGGGGACACTTCTGCATTAGGACCTTTTTATTTGCACCTTTCACCACGATGAAAGGCCACTTTCTCTATGAGTCCTTCTTTGAGCCCATTCTACTTATACCTGTACTTTTACTCTGTGTTTTCCTTGTCTCTTTTCTGCTTTATTTTTCTATAGCAATTGTTAAAAATACGCTATACATTTCACATACGTATTTATTCTTTATGATTAAGTTATATATAAGCTTTATCAAGGCACTGATTTTTGTGGGAGGAGGAAATAACTTTTGTTTTCTACTCAAACAGTAGAACCTCAGCAACCAGAACAGTTCTTGACACATGGTACCATCTCAATAGGTAGTTTTCTCAGTGAGTAAAGGAATCACTCTATCAAGACAAACATATATCAGAGCACAAATAATTTAAAACACTAAATACCTTATGAAAGCTTAGCTTAAAAAACAAAAATGCTCACTTTCATTTCATCTATGAAATTAAACTTCATTTCATGTCAGCCATGAAACAAAAAATATTGGGTTGAATATTTTATCATCACTTTCCATTTACCAAGGCAAATCCCTTTACAGATCTCAGTGAAATTGGTGAGGGACTTTAGTATTTTTTTTTTTTTGAGAGAGAGAATGCATGAGAGTGGGAGAGGGGCAGAAGGGCAGAGGGGCACAGAGAGAGAATTTCAAGCAGGCTCCACAACAAGTGTGGAGTCTGACACAGGGTTGCATCTCACAACCCTGAGATCATGACCTGAGCTGAAACCAAGAGTTGCATGTTTAACCCACTGAGCCACCCAGACACCCAGATTTATTCACTATTTAAGATAAATGGAAATAAAAGGAAATATAAATAAAAATATTAAAAACTTAAGAGTGAAAGTCTGAGAGTCACGTCCATTTGGTAATCAGTGTGAAATACAGAGAAACATGTCTGACTTTACATGGGGAATTGTGTGATAGAATTCAATGTATGCACAGATCTTTAGGAATAAGTCTATTAGTAAACTGAAGGATACCTGGATCTAAACCTATTTTGTATGTTTATATAAGCAAGGGAGCATATGAATTTATTGTAGGAAGTATAAGTCCTAGAGCTTGAAAAAGTGATATGTAATGCCTGTTTAAGGAGACCAGTATATCTCTACTGTGATATCTAAATATCAGAGACCATAGTGATTTTAAATAACTGGTCTTAGTCATTGTGATGGTTAATTTCATTTCACTTTGGCTGGGCCACAGACCCCAGATATATGGTAAAACATTATTCTGGATGGTTCTGTGAGGGTGTTTTTAAATGAAAGTAATATTTAAATCAGTGGACTTTGAATAAAACAGATTCCTCTCCATAGTGCAGGTGGGCCTCACCGAATCAGTTGAAGGCCTAAAGAAAACAAAAGACTGACTTTCCCTAAGCAAGAGGAAATTGTATCAGCAGACAGTCTTCAGACTTCAATTGCTACACTGTCTTTCTGGGATCTTCAACTTGATATCCTTCAGACTTGAAGTACAGATTTTGGACTTGCAAGCCTCCATAACTGTGAATCAATTCCTTAAAATCAATCAACCAATCTCATTCTCTCTAGATAGCTAGATAGATAGATACATAGACACAAATATATTCTGTTTCTCTGGAGAACCCTAACACAATTATTTTTAGAAATATAAGTATTTTAATCAATATACTAGTGAAGAAGACATACTAAAAATTTAAGCATTATGAGATAGGAGCTAAGATTATAGATCCTAAAGTCAGACTACCTGATTCTAAAGTTTATCTTCATTATGTTTAAGCTTGAATTTCCATTATCTCTAAAGTGGGGAAAATAGTGGTGACTCTGGTATATAGATATCATTAAGTAAATGTGTAAAAAGTATGCATACACACTTTAAAAGGAACCTGGCACTATATGAGTTCTAGCTATTTTAAGGGTAATAATTATTTTCTCAGACATGAAAAAGATTATAGAGCTCACCCAGTCCAAATCCATCAAAGATAAGTAAAGGAACATAGGCCCCAAACCTTATGCTCAGGATCAAAGAGCTGATGAATGGACCCAGACCAAAACCCAGGTCATCTCATTTGAATCTTGCTGCCTTAATCATACTCATATATTAGCATTAATTATGTATTCAACATAATAAGTATCTGAGGAAATGGGATATAAGACATACACGACTTTTTCTTTTTATTTATTTATTTTTACAGTTTTATTCATTTAAGTAATCTCTATCCCCTACGTGGGGCTCAAACTTATGAACCTGAGATCAAGAGTCATATACTCTCCCAACTGAGCCAGGCAGGTGCCCTAACTTTTTCCAGTTAGATATAACTGCTTTAGATGATAAAATAAACACTTGTCCATTGCTGAAATTTTGGAAATCCAAAAAGCACAAAGATTATCTGCAGCCTTTCCACCTATATATAATTTAATATTCTTTATTTTACAAATTGATATTATATATACTGTTTTGTTCATTCTTTTAATTTACTACTACATTTGAAATTTTTTCGAGTTTTTAATTATAATTTTATATTTTCACAAAAAGTACATTTTATGTGGTACCTAGTTCAATAATATATTATATATAATAATATAGTGTGTTTTCAATAATATATACTTCCAGTTTTGAAGGGTTTTCTTTTCCTTTTCTTCTTTTTTTTTTTTTCTTTTCAGAAAGTGGGAAGAGAAAGAGAGAGAGGTGGGGGAGAGGCAAAGGGAGAGGGAGAGAGTGAATCTTAAGCAGACACTACTCCCAGTGTAGAGCCAGATGCAGGATTCTACCTCACAACCCTGAGATCATGACCTGAGCCAACATCAAGAGTCAGACACTTAACTGATTGAGCCTCCCAGGCACCCCAGGATTTCTAATTCTAGACACATCATGATTCAAATAGGTCATTAGAATTGGAAGCACTGCCACATTTTCTCTGTACCTATGATGACAACCACATACCCTGCATATGGTAGATACCTGACAAAATGTTTGTTAAATCAATAAAAGCTCTTTCTCTTCATTGAAACAGCATTCACTGCAATTGCATTATTACATATTTTAATTAGTTAATAGAATTAATGATCTTAATACCTAAATAAAGACATATAATTGAAGTCAATTGTCAATTGGATTTTCTTCATTTTTATACTAATTTATATGTAATGATTGAGATCATAATGTTTGAGCACATTTTCCTTCAATTTTGTCTCTGTCATATGCCAGATTTGGTTTTTTGAAAGTTACTCTCTTAATGACTTCTAACTAATTCCTTAACAATAGTTACATTTAAATGATTGAAAAATGAAATGAGCATGTTTAAGTATAGCCACTTGTTTCACTGCAGATGTTTTAAAAGTTCCAATCATAGATAATTACTATAATTAATGGATTTTTTTGATGCAACAATGATTTTTTTTCCCAGACTTTTTATGTATTATTTTATATCTGGTGTTCTCTCTTTAGAGGCCTGAAATTTAACTGTATTATAGGTTTTTGTCAAATGGGTTTTTTGCTTTTAATCAAAATACAGCAAGTGTCCAGATGGCTGGGCTAAAGAAAAGCCTATGAAAGTCTCATATGTATTCCTAACTTGTGAATTTAACAAAAATTAAACAGCAAGGCTCTCTAAATTGTGATATTAATATATTTTCTTTCTTAAAAATAAACTCACCAAAACAACTGTTAAAAATGTTCTTTTTTATTTTATTTTTTTAAAAGATTTTATTTATTTATTTGACACAGAGAAAGAGATTACAAGTAGGCAGAGAGGCAGGCAGAGAGACAGGGAGAGGAGGAAGCAGGTTCCCTGCTGAGCAGAGAGCCCGATATGGGCCTCAATCCCAGGACCCTGAGATCATGACCTGAGCCAAAAGCAGAGGCTTTAACCCACTGAGCCACCCAGGTGCCCAAAAATGTTCTTTTTTAGAATACAAAATTGTATATACTTTATTTTCTAAAGTCTGCTCTTTGGAACTAAATAAGATACATTAAATTATTAACAAGTATTTGTTCTATAAAAGGAATTACTTTTATTTCTGGGTATTATCAGTTTCTTTAATAAGTATATGATTTTATATGGATACTATAAAATATTTTTATTTTCACTCCTTTTCTTTATATATTCTCAATTTAGTGTCCAAATCTTTAAGAACTCTTGGGGGGGGAGAAAAAAAAGCATCAATTGATTTCAGCAGGCCAGGTGCTGAATAAGAGCTTGATTATTAACACCATTACATTTCATCAGCACAATACCCTTGTTATGGATATTATTGTGCTTTTACAAGCAACAAGCCTGGCTTTTCTTTTTAGGTGGTTCTGATTCTAAAGCCTATGTTCTTTCAAATTTAACAAAATAGCTTCCTAGGAGGTATTAACGCATGCTTTCTGGTTGTTGTTTCTTGGTTGGTTGGTTGGTTGTTTTTGATGATAGCAAAAAAAGGTATATTTTGGAGAAGCCCAAGCAAAATTGTTCTTATTCTGAAACTTGTCACTATGATATTTTATCCTATTTATAAGCTAACAAATTAGCCAGTCACATATTCATAGCTGCTTGTAAAAGACACAAGAATCTTGGGTTAGGGGTAAAAGTCTTTAGCACTCATGGCACAAAAGGCAGAATAAACAGCTTTTTTGTTCCATTTCCCTTTGCTCTAGAGGAATAACATAGATGGACACAGAAGGATGTCTGCATATGCTCTCAGGAGAGGAGCCCTAAGCTTTGGGAACATGTTACTTTAAAATGGTCAGCAATCATGTCTTTTTTTTTTTTTTTTTTTCCTTTTCCCTTCAGTGGGAAACACTATCTCTGTCTTTCAGGGCTGTTAACTTTATAAACATCATTGAAAAGATTTTCAGAACAAAGAGCAGTTAGGACCTAACTTGCAAGATACACAGAAAATAGGAAACCATGGAGAATTGTCTCTTAATAATATCCATCCTTTGTTTCTACACTCTCTTGGCTTCTGATGAAATTTTTCATGATTATACCATTCTGCTGGCCACTCTGATTAATCTGGACAACAGAGGTTTGGGACTATATCTGTTCAATTTTTCTCTATATAGCAATTAACTTTATAATCAACAGGACAAGGATCAGCAAGATGAGGTTAACCTACAGTATTGACCTCATCCTTGGCCTAGGGACCCAAAATAAACCAGCTTAACAGCTTCCTTAAATCATCACAACCTACCTTCAAAAACCAGGTGACTTTTCCTTAAGCTTTTACATTGATACTGCCCTTGGTCCAAAAATTAATCCATGTAGAAAGGAATTAGTAGTAAATGTGCAGACTCTGCTTTTGCCTAAAGGGAGGAAATGTAGGGCAGTTCCTTCATTTATAAGGGCTCCGTTCAGTGGGCTGAGTCAGATCTGAATGTTTTCTAGGGTTGAGGTGGTATACTATTCTCATACGCTCAAGTCAGAAACAAATTTGGACAACTTTTTCTAATTGAATAGATCACTTTGTAGAATTCCATGACCACAAGGTCTGAATAAATAGTTGAGTCTGTTTTGCCTCTGGGAGATCTTTACAGTTATCTGAAGATTATAAGATCTACTGCTATTTTTTCCTTAAATACTTCAAGGTAACTTATGACCATGTCTAAGGTGAAAGTGATTGTATTTTGGGGAGGACTGCAAGTTGATGCCTGACACACAAAAAGTAGAGTTCAAGGGGCACACATGTCTCTGCCAAAAATGTGTCGTTTACAATTGTAGAAGCCCTCCTAGCGTGACCTTCATCAGTCTGTGGGCACAGGTTAACATTACTTCCAATGTATACCCTTGGCTAGCTGTTAGTCCTTATAGTTGATGGTTAAAATAATTGAGTTAAATTGTTGTTTGGAGGGACTGAGTGCATCTGTTCAATCTGCCCTGTTTCATCCATACCACAAGTCAAAGGGCATTCCTTTGCCCCATGAAATGACTGAGTGTTGGGTATAGGAGTGGGCACAGAAGACATCTAAAGGTGTTTTACAAGGAAGTACAAGAGCTGGGGCCATATCCCAACCTTTTGTATTGACTTCTCAGTAAAGTTAAGGGGAATTACAATAAAATCATGGTTAGTGAAATCTACCAGACGGTGGAAGACTGTATGAGGGGACCCCCAAGCCACTCTCATGCTCAATGATTTACTAGAATGACTCATAGGACTCAGAAAAACTATTATACTCAAAATTTTGGCTATTACAGTGAAAAGATACCAATTTAAAATCAGAAAAGGGAAAAAATGAAACCAAGCACAAGTTTTCAAACATCCCCCTCCTCATGGCCTTTCATGAACATACACCTAATTCTCCTAACAAAGTTTTCTAACAACATGTGTGAAGTGCTGCCAACCAAGAAAGTTAAACCAAGCCTTGATGACCACAGTTTTTCCTGGGGGTCCTGGAAAGGTATGTCAGGTGGAATCAACCCAATTTTGCAAGGACTTATAAATCCAGCATGCAGCGTTAACCCTTGCATCAGAAACAGAGCCCTTTATTTTGTGCCCAGTCTAAAATGGTTCAAATAGGGCGCCTGGGTGGCCCAGTGGGTTAAGGCCGCTGCCTTCAGCTCAGGTCATGATCCCGGGGTCCTGGGATCGAGGCCCACATTGGGCTCTCTGCTCAGCAGGGAGCCTGCTTCCTCCTCTCTCCTCTCTCTCTGCCTGCCTCTCTGCCTACTTGTGTCAAATGAATAAATAAAATCTTTAAAAAAAATAAAAATAAAAATAAATAAAATGGTTCAAATATTTCCATTTTCTGTAGGATAATGGCTTCAGGAAACAATGGTGACTTTATGGGTGGCATAGTCTCTATCAGCAGCTTGATTCCGCTTAGTCTTATCAGGAAATGGACACTTCCTAGATGCAATTGTATGAGTGACCCAGACATTTTGATCTGCCTTTAATCTGCCAGTCTATAGCTGTCCAAGTTGAAAACAAAGCAGGATGCAAGCAACAGCCCATGAGCCAAGAAAATATAATAACCTTTATTAAGGGAAGTATTGCCCAGAGTTATAAAAATGAACTTGGGTTCTGTGTACTGAGTGAAGTGGCCACTTGCATTTTTTGATTCTGAATAGCTGGTACTGAGACTGAACATCGACAACAATTTAAGAGACACCATTTGTTTTGTTTAGCCAAATCATTAGTGAAACAGGCCCAGTCTCATTGAGCCAGCAGTTCTGTTTCAGACAGCAGGATGGCTGGAAAGTTCCCCACAAATACCTAACTACTACTTCTTCATGTAAAGTTGAGGTGCTACCAGAGGTCAATTGTTTTCTTGAATTTCCATTTGGCTGAGAGTCCTTTTTGGTCCTTCCTGTCTTGTTAGTCATTGAGTCTGAACCAACCCAGCTCTAGCTGGGAATATCAGATCAGAGAATTGCACAACCTCCACAGGTTAGGCATTCTGTTTTGAACAGAACCCATTAGGAAGCTGATAGAAAGCTAACTCAAAAGATATGGAACTGGTAGCCATGTCAAAAAACTGATATATTAAACTGTGTCTCTGGGTCAGCCTCCGTTTGTCATAGGCTCCAATAAGCAAAATCATCAGTCACAGAGACCTAAAGCTCAAAGGGTCATTAGAGTTGTGATATCCCGATGGTACTGATACTGTTCTACATGTCGTTGTTCCATACCAGGATAATGCCCTCTGGCACTTTGTGAGCATTCACATTAAAAGTGTATAAACCAAAACTAAATAACTTTTTAGCACTGGAAACCATAGCAACAGTACATTCATTAAGTTGGTCCAAAAGGCTCTTCCCACAAAATCATATTTGTTTCCTTTCCCTGCCACACTATTTGTCCAAACTGTATCTGTTGAATTCAGGCATTCTTCCCACAGGATGGTGACCTGTTAGCCTACATCAAACAGAGGCCCTTGCCTCCCCCAAATTCCTCAGTTTACTCAGATGAATGTGTATGGTTGTGGTCCCTTTTGAGGAAAGAAGGATTTTGGTCTCACCCTTAATTATCTTTTTCTTAAAGCAGCTAAGTTTGGATTAGAGGGAAAAAGGAATGATGGGACACAGAGGCAGAGATTATTCCACACCAATGAGTAAGATTTTGCATTGACTTTCAATTTTGACTGTTAGTTGGATGCTCCACCAAATCAACTGATGTTTTCAAAATACCCATAGCTTTATTGGATAGGTACCCATGCTAATATCATTTATTTCAGCTTTGAAATCCCCTTGTCTCAGCAGCTACAGCCATACTGCTTTCTAACTGAGCTCTGAGGTTTGTACCTCATTGTCGGAAGTCATTGCTTTTTGAATTAACATGGAGGAGAGTAATCAAGAACCTAATACTATTTGGGCATCTAGTTCTTTCTTTTTTTAAAAGATTTTATTCATTTATTTGACAGAGAGAGAGAGATCACAAGTAGGCAGAGAGGCAGGCAGAGAGAGAGGGGGAAGCAGGCTCCCTGCCGAGCAGAGAACCCGACGTGAGGCTCGATCCCAGGACCCTGAGATCATGACCTGAGCTGAAGGTTGGGCACCTAGTTCTAATCCTATTTCTTCTTTTTGTGATATAGGTGGTCTTAATTTTTATATTTTGTTTTCTATCCTGTGACTTCACTAAATGTCCTTAAAATAATTATTTGATATTTTCTCCATAAGCAAATATGATATCAGTGAATAAAAATAGTTTCACTTCTCAATATGGATCACTTTGTTTTTGAAAAGGGGAGGGAGGAATTATTTTATTGGTTAGAACTACCAGTGCTTTGTTGAATAAAAGTGGTAAGATTGGGTATTACTACCTTGTTCTTGATTTTAAGGGGAATGTATTCAGTCTTTTATCATTTAGCAGGATGTAAACTATGGTTTTTCATGAAGGTCTTTTATCAAGTTGACAAAGAATCCTATTCCTAACTGGTTGCCAGTTTTTATCATAGCAACGTATTGGATTTTGATAAGTGCTTTTTCTGTCTATTGAGATGATCATGTGGTTTTCATCCTTTATTCCAGAGGTTGGCAAATATAGTTCATAAGTCAAGTCCAGCCTACCACCTACTAATCAATATTTTTGTAAGTAAATATTTAGTGGGCACAGTCATATTTACTCTATTTAGCATAGTTTAGTAGTTCCCACGCTGTTCCATGGACTTCAAATTCTAAAATATTTTTTATTTGGCCTGTTACTAAAAAAAAAAAAATACGAACTTTGATTTATTCTTTTAATATGGTTGTAGGACATTTATTTATTTGCAGATGTTAAATCAACTTTGTGTCACTGAGATAAATTCTACTGGGTCATAGTGTACAGTATGTTTAATAAGTTATTTTATTCTATTTGTTAATATTGTCTTAAGGAAATTTCACTTATTTTTGTGTTGGATACTTTTCTGTAGTTTATTTTCTTTTGTCTGGCTTTGGTCTCAGGATAATACTGATCTTATATAATGAGTTGAAAAGTATTCCTTCCTTCCCTGGAACTTCTGAAAAATAACTCTATATTATTCTTTAAATATTTGATAAAATTCATCAATGAAGCCATCTGAGCCTAGACTTTTCTTTATGGAAGTATTTTAAATTACTAATTTAATTTATTTACTTGTTACAGTCTATACAGATTTTGTAGTTTTTCTTAGGTCCCTTTGGTAATTTATGTCTTTTTTAGAAATTTAGAAATCTGAGTTGTTTAATTTGTTGTCATAATGTTGTTCGTAATATTTCCTTATATGGGGATATTTCATATCTATATGGTTGGTAGTGATGTCTCTTGTTTCATTTCTTATTTTGGTAATTGTCTTCTTTTTTTTCCTTGTTCAGACTAGCTCATTTTTGTCAGGTTTGTTGATCTTTTCAAAGAGTACACTTTTGGTTGCATTAGCTTTATGTATTGATTTCTGCTCTAATCTCAATTATTTCTCTTCTTCAGCTTCCTCTGGGTTTTATATATTCTTTTTCAAGTCATAAACCATATAAAACAGTGTTACATTGATTTAATTAATTTTATATGTCTTAAATACATCAAGAGAAGTAATAAATGAGCATGTATTATTTTTATATTAGTCTACATAGTTACCATTTCTAAGTTTCTTTACTTTTATTTCAATTCCATTCAGTTTTAATGATTTATTTCAGTATTTGTCTAGGGTCTATTATCAACAAATTATTTCAATCTTGGTTTATCTCTGAGCATCCATATTTTCCCTTCATTTTTGAAGGATAGTTTTTCCAGAGATAGCATTCTTTGTTTTCATGGTTTGTTTGCTTGTTTTTAGAACTTTGAATAATCTATGCCACTGCTTTCTTGTTTCTATTATTTCAGATGAGAAATAAATTAGTAATCTATCAATACCCTTCCCTTATATGTAATGAGCTGTTTTACTTTTGCTGATTTCAAGACTTTATCTTTGTCTTTTGTTTTTGACAGTTTAATATGTCTAAGTATGGGTCCCTGTGTATTCATTTTACTTGGACTTTAAGGTTTATTTATTATATTCAAATGTATCGATGAATGTTCTTTACCAATTTAAGAATTTTTCAACTATTATTTCGTAAATATTATTCTATTTTTTCTCTTTTTTTTCTTTTGGAGATTTCCAATACATATATATTGATACATTTAATGTTGTTTTACAGGTCTCTGAGGCTCTATTCATTTTTCTTCATTTTTTTTCTCTTCTGTTTTTCTTAATTAATTTCTATTGCTTTACCCTGAAACTAATTATTTGCTATCTCAACTCTGATATTGAATTATCCTAGTTAATCTTTAATTTCAATTGTATTTTTTTAAAGATTTTATTCATTTATTTGAGAGAACACAAGGTGGGGGAGGAGGGATAGGGGGAGAGGAAGAGGGAGAAGCAGAATCCTACTTGGGCTGAGCAGGGAATCCTACTTGGGCTCAATCCCAGGACCCTGCGATCATGACCTGAGCCAAAGGCAGACACTTAAGTGACTGAGCTGCCCAGGCACCCCTCAATTGTTGTATTTCTTTAACACCATTTTTTAATTTTGTTCTTTTTAATAATTTTTATGACCCTATTTTGAGTTTATTTCTTGGTTCACTTTCATTATAATTTCCTTTAACTCTTTAAACATGATTTCTTTTAGATCTTTGACCTTATTTCAGTAGCTATTCTGACATATTTATCTGCTAAACTCAACATCTACTGAACGTTTTTCCTAGTTATTCTTCCTGGTTTTTTTGCATGGCTCTTTAATTTTTTTATAAATAATGTATGGCAGCAAATCTGGATTTTTTTATACTGTAAACTTATATATTAACTATTTTTTATTTTATTCCAGCATAATTAATATACAATGTTATATTAGTTTCAGGTGATTCAACATTTCCTTCCATCACCCAGTGCTCATCATGAAAAGTGCACTCTTTAATTCCCATCACCTATTTCACCACCCAACTGATCTCCCCTTTGCTAACTCTCAGTTTGTTCTCTACATTTAAGAGTCTCTTTCTTGGCTTGTGTCTTTCTTGCTCTATCTCTAATTTTCCCCTTTACTTGTGTGTTTCTTAAATTCCACATATGAGTGAAATAGTACAGTATTTGTCTTTCTTTGGCTCACTCATTTCAATTAGCAGTATACTCTCTACCTCCATTCATGTGTTACTATTCTTACTTTTAAAAATTGTGTAGGTTTTTGTTTGCTTGTTTCATTTGGGGGGGTAGATTAGGAACTTGCTTGTACTAAATCTGTGAAATCAGTCTGCTCCACAATTTATAGTCTCTAAGAGTTATGTTTAGTTTAGTTTACTTCTTAAGTTTTGCTTTATATTTAAACCAGGTTTCCTAAGAGTCACCTCTATATCTGAATAATATAGTGGTTACTAATAAATGGAGAAAAAAATTGTGCTCAATAACACTGAGCTAACATACTTTCAATGTATCTGTTTTTGTTGTTTTTTGTTTCAAGATTTTATTTAAATTCTAGTTAGTTACTGGGTATTTACCCTAAAGATACAGATGTAGTGAAAAGAAAGGCTATATGTACCCCAATGTTCATAGCAGCAATGTCCATAATCGCCAAACTGTGGAAAGAGCTGAGATGCCCTTCAACAGACAAATGGATAAAGATGTGATCCATATATACAATGGAGTATTACTCAGCCATCAGAAAGGATGAATACCCAATTTTTGTATCAACATGGACAGGTCTGGAGGAGATTCTGCTGAGTGAAATAAGTCAAGCAGAGAAAGTCAATTATCATATGGTTTCACTTACTTGTGGAACATAAGGAATAAAATGGAGGACTCTAGGAGAAGGAAAGGAAAAGTGAACTAGGGTAAATCAGAAGGGGAGATGAACCACGAGAGCCTGTGGACTCTCAGAAACAAACTGAGGGTTGGGGGGAGGGGATGGGTGAGCGTGGTGGTGGGTATTAAGGAGGGCACATATTGCATGGAGCATTGGGTATGGTGCATAAGCAATGAATCTTGGATCACTGAAAAAATAAAATTTTATATATATATATGTATATAAATAAATTCTAGTTAGTTAACATATAACTTTTTCTTTCTATTGATCATTTTCTAATATCCTCTGTGCATGAACACAGACTTGGGGTCAACCAGGAGCATGTGGATGCTTGGACTCCCTGTGGTCTCCACTGCATGCCTGTAGCCTCAACCAAGCATGACCACAACTTCAAGCAGACAGAACCATTAGCCATCCCCACTCACACCCCACAAAGATTATCTATTTCATCAATAGTGTCAATGGTTATAGGCATCGTTCATGTCTCCCAGTAGACTGAGATCTTTTTAACAGCAGTAAAAACAACAGTCTGTCATCTCAGCTTGCCCTGTCCTGGTAAAATCTTTACATTGATTCAACTGTGAGGAAGAGCCATAGGTAAAAACACTGCAGACTTTCACTATTAATACCCCCAATTCAGCAGTTTTTCAAACATAAGTGCTTCTCAGAAATTGCCTATGATCAACATACAGAGCATGGGAATATCTGTTTTTCTCACTTTTACCCAGCATTGTAGTTGCTTTTCTGGGAGAAGATTTGCCAACCCCCTCATTTGGCCGTGGCCAGAAGTCCTTCCTGTTTCTTTTTTTTAACATCTCTAAAATAATCTGTTCTATATGAAAAAAAGTCATTTAAGTTAGCTTAGGCTGAAAGTGATCAAACATTCTTATTTGTTAGATAAAAACTTTTCTTTCTTTCCACTTTCCTTCTTTCTTGGATTGATCAAAGCAGACCCTTTTAGAATGGCATCTAAAGGAACATTTAGCTATCTTTTTTATGTATTTATTAATATTGAAATGAAATGCTCTCAGGGCACCTGGGTGGCTCAGTCACTACGCATCTGCCTTCAGCTCGGTCATGATCCCAGATCCTGGGATCAAGCCCCGCATTGGGCTCCCTGCTCAATGGGAAGCCTACTTCTGTCTCTCCCACTCATTTTGTTTATGTTCCCTTTCTCGCTGTCTCTCTCTGTCAATGTCAAATAAATAAATAAAATCTTCTTTTTTCCAGGTTTTTATTTATTTATTTGACAGAGAGACCCAGCGAGAGAAGGGAGTAGGAGGCCAACATGGGGCTTGATCCCAGGATGCTGGGACCATGACCTGAGCCGAAGGCAGACGCTTAGCGACAGAGCCACCCAGGTGTCCCAATAAAATCTTTTTTAAAAAATGTTCTTGATTTGCAATTGTTATACATATCCATTTCTAGAATTTGAAAAAAAAAACTATGACTACAGAGAATATGCTCCTTACTAGATAGAATTTTTAGGAATTGTCTTATATCTTATTTTATCCTTGTCTCTGGCTACCTACTTAGACATAGCTAGATATTTCATGAAAATTAATAAGATCTTAGCATAAAGAAACATTGTCCTCTGAAATAATTTAATGCAAATTAACCTTCTTTAAATGTTGTTGGGATGGGAAAGGAAGGAGACAAACTGTTTTATAGCATATCCTAAGAATGGACATTAAAAAAGTGTTTGTTAAATCATGTATACTGTTGGGAAGGAGACAATACTATAATGGTTTCACCCAAAGGAAATAGTATGAAAAATAAATAATGAAATAGTATAAAGTACTCCGTTAATTCTAAAATATTCAGTATGAGTATTAAATACAGTTAAAACAAAATTTGGAATGGGCGCCTGGGTGGCTCAGTGGGTTAAAGCCTCTGCTTTCGGCTCAGGTCATGATCTCAGCGTCCTGGGATTGAGGCCCGCATCATCGGGCTCTCTGCTCAGCAGGGAGCCTGCTTCCTCCGCTCCTTGTCTCTCTGCCTGCCTCTCTGCCTACTTGTAATCTTTCTCTCTGTGTCAAATAAATAAATAAAATATTTTTTTTAAAAATGTGGAATAATTTAAGAAAGTGCAATAAATTAAGAATCCTCTCTATCATCCTTGGGAATGATTTGCCTTTCAGAATGATTTAAAAATAGAATTATCATTCTTGAAATAAAAAATTCTCATGTACCATAGAAATTCTCATTGATTTGACATTATAGGATCTGTAGTCAAGTCCAGGTTTGGGATTTAGGACTAAGAATTACATTTTTCTGAGTTTTATTTTACTTATGTGAGATGAGGAATAAGAAGTATCTATTTCATATGACTTATAAAAAATTAGATAGTTTGGGACAGAATACAAAGCAAATGTGGAGGGGGAGAAACCTTTTTTTTTTTTTTTTAACATGGGATGAGGAACAAGGGAGAAGCCATTGCTCTGGGCACCTAAATTTTCTTTAAGGCATGAAAAGGAAACCCCCATGACCTAAAGTAATTATACTCTGAATTATTTGGGGCTGAATTTCCAGGAAAAGGTGGAAAAGGTATTTTGAGGGTATGAGAAAGTAAAAGTTGGAAAAATAGAAGAAGGATAGGTAGATTCAGGAATGCATGTAGTTTAAGCTCTGTCTACCTAATAGGTAGTTTAACCTCTTATGGTCATGATTCTAGAATTGCTTTCAGTTTAGCATATGAGAGGAGATAGACACAAAAAGATGACGACCCCAGCGTGTGGTGCCGATGATTGATGTGGCAGTTATAATGGCATGTCTAAACCCAAAGAGCTGAGATTTGACCTTACCCTGGCAAAATTTTATTCTATTTCCAGTCCTCAACCTCAAAGTTTCTACATAAATTATTGACAGTCAATAACTCCTCTATTCAGCTTAAGGATGCACTAGAACATGTTGTTCCATAATCTCCCTCTGCTCATTTTGCTGGCATTTTCAATATTTTTGTCATGACTCTTGATTTTAAGGAAATGTATATTTTTCATCAATGACTTCATATTTTCAGTAAAACATTTACATGAAACAGGTTGCATGACTTTGAATAAGACTGTTTGTGCTAACAACCAAAGCAGACTATCAGAATGAAACACGGCCAGATCAGCTTTCTATTTCCAGGCTTTCTTATCCAGGAACCTGGATTTGCCCCTGAAATAAGAAGTTATTATCTTGTCTCCTTTATTTTCACATTTTGTATGGTTGGGTAGCCCTATCAAATATCTTCTCCATCATTTTTGATCAGGAAACATGATTAAGTTCTGTGGTCTTAAAATCTGTCTATCCTGACCTCTAAGCACATTTTTTTTTCTGAAGCATGTTTTCAGATAATATTCTCATATTGTGTATGTACTACCAATTGCCACTGATGTATAATATAGTTCTCAAGCCTGAGTTGTCATTTCTACGACAACCTTATGAGGTCAGTGGTGCTGGCACTATTATTACTAAAGGAGAGATGACCAGTGGCACAAAAAGAAACACATCCTAGCTATAAAGTAACAATAATTCCAACAAAAAATAATGGAGGTGGAACGTGGAGTAATTTGCTAGCACTGCATATCCAGGTTACTTTATGGTGGAATTATGCAGCATCTTTGTCACTTATACTCTGTGTTCCAAATATTTACTTACTAAGCAGTAACACACTAATTGAAGTCTATTGTAAATGAATGTAAAGTACAAAATGTCTGAGTGTGTGGCTGTATGAGATTATTTATGAAAGGCAAGATGCTCTAGTGTAGAATAAGGGGCACCAACTTGAAGTGAATGTCTTTTAATAAGGAAATTACCCAAATACGTATTTTATTTATGCCATATGTTTCTAATAAGACCATTTTAGGAGAATTTAGAGAGCTTTAAATTGGAAGATGACTAGACTTTCATTCTGTATAACTCAGTGTTAATCTGACCCAATACTCTTCATGCTCTGCCTGTAGCATCTGACAGCTTCAGTTACTATGAGTAATTGTAACCAAGGCAACATGACAGGGAATAATTAATGACTAGAATGCATCTTCAAAATATGAAGAATGTTCTAAATAATAAATATTAGAAAAATAACAATACCTCATACCTCTCTTTACCTTCAACTCTCTTGAAAAATTTCTGCAAATTAATAACTGTGATTTTGCAGAGAGGAGGATGTGATTGACACGCATTTAATGTTAAATAGAGAATTAAATTGAGTGAAATTGTCATATTATAAAATTTATAGCAAAAACCTCCTTAAATCCCTACAAATATATACTAGCAGATATTCTCTCTTTATCTCTTTCATGCCCAACCAGGTTGAAACTTTTGTGAATGCAGTTTCATGCAAATAGAATATTGGAGAAAGGCTAAATTTAGCAGTCAGACCATCTTGGCTCCAGGCTGTACTAGTTTGTGACCTTGGGCATTTATTGACATTTCTAAGCCTCAGTTTTTTCCATTGGAAAATGAGGCTTCTATTAGTAATGTTAACACAATAATGAGACTGTTAAGAAAATAATATGACAGAGTTCACGTAAAGTATGTATCTCAGTACCTAACTATCAAATAATAAATGTTCAATAAGTATTAGCAAGTCCATTTACACATAGGTGTAATATATGCTAGGTACTCTCAGTGAATGGGACAGGTAAAATCACTTGCCTAGAGAAGTATAAGCTCTATGATAAAGAGCTAGACAATAAACCTACAAAAAAATTAATAAATACACCCAAAGAGAGGCAGTTTCTGGGTTCAGTGAAAAAGATAAAATAAGTGCTGACTTTGGGGAAGGGGAGATACTATCGTATTTAGGATGTTGGAAAGAAGTGTCCCTGTGGAGCTGACACCTAATTTAAAACTTAATGATGTAAAGAGTTGGAAGAAGAGCATTCCAAAGTGTTGTAACAGCATGCACAAAAATCGTGAGATGGGCGGACTATGGCTTGATAGTAATAAAACAGCAGAAAGTATAAAGAAAGATGAGTCAGGAGCAGTAAGCAGAGACTGGGTCATACTGAGTCTAAGAGGCCATGGTTAAGAGTTTGGGTTTTGTTTTAAGTATATATTGAGAAGTTATCTGAGGACTAGTTTATCACTCGTAAACAACGTAGGGGTAGTATCAATTGTAGCGGTACCAGTTTCAAGGAATTAGTAGCACCAGTATTCTTCTTGGAATACCACAAGTCTTGTTTATAGAAAATAATCCATTCCCATATGTTTCTTCAATGGTTAAGTGACTTACTATACCATGATATATTTAATAGACTAAAACTGAAAACCTTAAATATGGAACATATGAAGTCAAACTTTTGTATATTTGTCATCTTACTGACCTCCAAAGTTAATTCTAATGATCTCAATAGCAAGGATAATATGGAAAAATATTTAACAACCAGTTAATCAGAAAGAATGCTCTATGCAAACCAATGGTACCAGTAAACCAGGCTGCTGATCAGTCTGCCTACATTCTCCTTTCCCATGGTTGCTCCCTAGATTCTACACATCTGCCACATAGTAGGTACTAAATAAGTATGTGTTGAGGAAAGAACCAGGGAGAAATACTGTTAATTAGCCATAGAACATCCTGTTATTTGTATTCCCTCCTAGGACTCCCCTCAAAGTCCATCGCACATATCATTAAACAAGAGAACATAAGTAATGAAGCTTAGTAAAGCATCTAGTATATAAAGAGTACCAAATAATTTGTTCAGTGAATCTTGAGGATGTATCATCTGAAACTCAAAATCATATAGTGCTAAGGTTTCTGCCAATAGACATGTTACGCTAAAACTGGCCTAAGAAAACTTGCAAGAGAGATTTAAATAGCATATTCCTTTTGGTTAGACCACACTTTTTTCTACAGCTTATTAGGCAGCAAGATTTATCTCAGCCTCTCTCTTCAAGCTAAAACACACCACACACACATACACACACACATTCACACATGTAAACAAAACAAACAGAAGTAGAGAAGTTGCTCTCTTTATTGATTTCTGGACTATAAGAAAGTGCCTCAAGCACTGTCTAGAATAAAATGTCTGTTGTGAGAATGATTTTTAAAAAATAATTAAATCTAATAGAATTTAAAAATAGACAAGATATGTATTCCTTTTATTCTTCCATACACTCAGATGTCATTATTTTTTAAAGAGGCAATCTGGTAAGCATTTTCTTTCTTTCTTTCTTTCTTTTAAGATTTTATTTATTTATATGACAGAGAGAGACACAGTGAGAGAGGGAACACAGGCAGGGGGATCAGGAGAGGGAGAAGCAGGCTTCCCGTCAAGCAGGGAGCCCGATGTGGGGCTCAAGGCAGGGCTCGATGCGGGGCTTGATGCGGTGCTCGATCCCAGGACCCTGGGGTCATGACCTGAGCAGAAGGCAGACACTTAATGACTGAGCCATCCAGTCACCCCTAGCGACTTTTCTATAGAATAGAAGCATTTTCTATTCTGACTTTTTCTAGTATGAAATAGCATTCATTTCTGTATATTCATTTTCTACATGGTCAATTTTCTAAAATTGATTATGAAGTAACATAACTTTAAATCAATACAATTTTTAAGGTAAAAACATATTGTCATTTAAGGTAGGGGAAGACAAGTACCCCATGACATTAAGGTTACCATGTGTCATGGAACATAGCCTGTGTCCACAATTTCATAATTGTTAGTTAAGGGGTAGGTTTTAGAAGGGAAATATACAAGTCACATTTCAGCAATAGAAGTCAAAAGTCTCCCAATCTTCTCATCCCACACAGAGGGAATTGGGGCCAGGCAGTGCTGGATATAATAGAGACTGCCTCGTCTTTTTTTTTTTTTTCTCCCATTTTACTAAGATAGTGTGAGATAAGGGCTATTGTGGGAAAACAAACAAACAATTTGGGTATCAAGTATTCAGGGTTAAAATGCTAGGTGTTCATAGAAGTTATCTTGTAAAGCTAGTGGTAAATGAATTCCTTCCTAGATGGAGCGAGGTGGGTATGAGGAGCCCCCAACACCAAAGGATGAAAATCATGATGATTCCATGATGCTTAGCATTTTTTCAGTGGCAATGACTTGTCGAACTCTACAGCAAATGCTTTCACTGAGCTCATTTAATCCTTATAAGTTCTGTCTTGAACTTTCTGTCCTGCTTCTTTAAATTTAATACATTTGGGTGTGCTATTTCTTGTAGACTCTATTACAATAATTTATCTTTTCAAGATAACTATCTATTTTGGTGAAATAGCCGTGTTAGCTAAGTATACAATTATCGCATTTATTAATATAATCAATACTAGGAAATGTTTAGTAAAATAAACAACTGACAACAGTTTCTTGCATTTTAAGTAGGGGCAGCATAAACAGGTAAATATATAACATGGTATACAATAAGTATTATGAAGAAAAATAAAGTTGTTTAAAGGAAACAGCGACAGGAATATAAGTGGCTTGTTTTATACTGAGCAGCTAAAGGAGGCCTCTCTAATAAGATAAAACATGAACAGACACCAGGACAAAGAGAGTTAGTCTGATTGACAGGTAGGGGCAGAAAGATCCAGACAAGAGCAAACAAAGTGCAAAGGCCCTGAGGCTGAAAGTGCAAAGGCCCTGAGGCTGAAAGTGATTGACTTATTTAAGGAACAGCTAGAAT
This sequence comes from Ailurus styani, assembly GCA_002007465.1. Classification (NCBI taxonomy): domain Eukaryota; kingdom Metazoa; phylum Chordata; class Mammalia; order Carnivora; family Ailuridae; genus Ailurus; species Ailurus styani. Next base: position 153,508 of record LNAC01000339.1, read on the forward strand.
GCCTACATGGCTGGACTAGGGTGAGAGAAAAGGAGAGAAGGTGCCAGGAGAAGGTCAGAGACAGACCGTTAAATCAGTTGAGAGCCATGATAACTTGAGATTTTGCTCTAAATATATATTTTTCAAACTACTGACATCCTCCCCAACTTTAATACAGTCTCTATTTATTTATTTGTTATATATTTTTTCCTTTGCTCTGATTTGTAGGGGTTTGTTCATTTTAAAGATCTAAAGAGAGATACCTTTAAAATACAGAACTGGGCTTAATATCTTGGTTTTATTTTTATGATTACATCCATTATTCTATCAACTTGGCTTCCTTTAGGTCATTGGGCTTTGGGTTTTCCCTTTCTTTTTGGGGGTTGCAAGTTAAGTAATTTTGCTTCTTCCTTACCTAAGGGTAAACTATTTGATGTTCTTATTTTTTACTATTTATAAAATATTTGAATTGTTTTCTCAAATTAGAATAGTAATTTTCATTCTCTCCTTGATTTCATAGGTGTTTTTTGTTTGGTTGGTTTTTGGTTCAGCACAACTAGTGACTCAGTAGTTATTTAGAAGAACTTCTTTCCAGGCAGTTTATTCTCCTCTGATCCTATTTCCTGAATATCGGTTAATCTTTCTTCACACATACAGAGTCCATTTTTCTTTACTTCAAATCTTTAATAAAATATGAAGGCTCAAAAAAAAAATATGAAGGCTCTGTTATTTGCAAAATATCTATTTCAAATGAAAATATTTGTCTCTAAATCTTTATCTTTTACTGTTGTGCCTCAGCACGTTTTCCCACACAGGCTTCAAGTCAATTTATTTTTTTCTGTTTACTCATTTTTAAGAAGATATATCTACTTAGGGTTACTAAGAGATAACAGAACATAGATGTTTCTATAAATTCCAAAACAGGATTATTACAACTGTGTTAAGATTCTACAATTCAAAAGAACTAGGTCTGTTAAACTAGCCAGATCTTGAGGATAATCGTAATTATAATTTTAATGTATAAACCAAGGCAATAAAACTTTTGTTATTATTCCTAAGAGCAAAGAGTTCAAGAGTGCTGAGACTACAACTTGTTTAGAACCTGGTGCTGGAAAGACATTTCTTTTGTGTATGATCATGGTTAGGGTCCAAGAAATAGTAATGGCAGAAATAATTTTTTTTTAGAATAGTTTAAATTTTTGAGAAACATACTGACTCTGTGATGCTTTACATTTTTCAGTGCCTCTGATTTGCCAGATTCTACACTACATTTTTTACTTATTTCATTTACTTCCCACAAATCTTTATGGAAAATTTCCTATTTCCAATGTACAGATGGGAAAACTAAGGTTTTCAAGTGTCCACTTAGAGAAGAAAAATAACCACATTCTCTCGGATAGCCAATTCTGTTCTCTAGTTCACTTGTTAAGGAAAAAATACTAAAATATACCATATTCCATTTTTTTAATTAACTTTCTTCCTCTATAAAAGGCATCAAATTAGATGTCCTCTGAGGTCCTTTCCTTCTTCATTTTTTTCTATGGGCTTAGAAAAGTAAATAATCAGCACTAAATGGATTCTGTTTTATTTTGAAATAAGTTTTAGTATAAAATAGAACCAAATCACTTAGGAATCATTTCTAAAACAAAGGAACACATAATAGTTAGAATATTGATCACTACAATAATCATTGATCAGTTGTTACAACAAAGAAACTCAAAATAACAGTGGCTTAAAGGAAGTAGTATTTTATTTCTCTCTCAGGTTACTATCTGGTCGAAAGCAATCTAAACTAAGTATAGGGGATTCATGGTATCAGAATTATAGTTTCTCCTATCTTGTTATATCACTTTCTGCCACTCCGGGACTCTGCTCAAGCCTGGGTACCTGCATGAAAGCCATTGGGCAGGATGGCTGGAAAAGGTGAGGGCACATTACTTTCCTTTCAGGTCACAGCATGTACATTGCTCACATCATACATACATCACAGAAATAATTTAGTTTTACAGGCTAACAAAAGAAGGTTGGAAAATGTAATCTGTACCTAGACACTCAAGTACTTTGTAAAAATATTTTACAACATAATAAAGGAAGACTAGATATTGGGTGACAACCAAAGGAAATGTTTTCTTTTTTAGATAAATAATCCATAGTTCAGTCTACAATCAAAATTATCTCTGTGTCCTTCTATTTGTTTAGGTGGATGAAGCATCACCATAGAAAAACTCAAAGAAGAAAATCAGAGAGATGACTATTCAGAACCATTTAATATATTTTTTTAGGAGAAAAAAATGCTAACTACTCTGCCATGAAAACAAACAAAACAAAACAACTCGAGTCATTAAATTTCTATTCTGGAATTTTCTGGAGATCTGTGGCTGGTTCTAAATTATGTCTTGGGTAACAATATATAGGCGTTTTGCCTATTTAATCAGCTTCTTTGCATATGAATGAAAAGTTTTCTACTATGTACTACTCTGTTTTACAAATATCTTAAATGCATCTACAGTGTCTTGAAAGTACACAGGTCAATTTGAAGAATAAAATGATCCAGGGATTTAAAGAAAAGTTGATCTTTCTTACTTGTATATTTTTGTGTTTCACATATAAGCAATCATGAATTTGAGGAGGGTGAGAGTAGCATGAAAAAATAGATAGGATTGCTGTTCACATAACCTTTAACAAGAAACAGTGCTTAATTGACAATGCCAAATCATACACAGGTGCCATATTTATATTTTGACTTTCAAAATATCTGTAGAATAGGTTCCTTCTTATGTGTGTGTGTTTGAAAACACGCAAACACTCATAAACATATATATTAGTATTAGTATTGGCATTAGTAATAGAGCTCCATCTAGCGTTTACAGATATTGTAAATCACAGGTAGATTTGTTTTGATTCTTATTTAATAATAAATCATTTCAAGAGTAAATGTCTTTAATTATCTACTTTTACTTCCCCACAAGACAGAAAGGTGAGATATTTTAAAAGACTACCTAAAATGACAAAAACTTGGTATTCCCATTGTAATATAATAGAATGGATTTATAAATGCTTAGGTAATTTTAAGTAATGTATATAATTAATGCACAATTAAGGTCTTAAAATGATTTTCTGTTCTCAGAAGGAGAAAGTAACTTTATTAGTTATTAGTTAGATTTTAGAAATCCCTGTTTTTGCTTCACCTCTTACCTTTACTTTGTCTATGGAGAAACTCCCAGTTTCCACTGAAGTTAATTAAGATGGCATTCAAAATGCTAAACACAAAACACCTACATTAAGATGAAATGCTCAATACAGTGTCAAAACTAGGTCACTGAACACAACACAAAATTAGTTTTACTAGTCCTTTTGGTTTTGAGAGATCTTATTTTGTGCCAATAAACATTTGGCAAATAAAACAAGTCCCACTGAGATAAATAATCATAAGAATTATGTTCAGCTAAAATATTGCAAATTCTAAGGTACAGAATATCATTTCCTAATATTTCTTTAAATAGAAAAAATAGTTTCCTTTATGCTAATTTCTATATGTAATTCCATTTATTCACTCATTCATTTACATATTTAACAACAATCATTGACCTCCTATCATATGCCAAATGCTCTATTAAGGTACATTGGGAAGGACTACTCATCATTTCCCAGTATCCATTATCTTGTCCTTCCTTTTAGCAATAAAATCCATCCTGCACATCAGGATTTTATGTGGCACCTAACAATCTGACCACCATTTTCTACCCTATTTGGCTGCTGAGTATGGCCCTGAGACCGGATTTAAAATAGATGTGAGCATGCATTATCATGTGTATATTGTGTGCAACTTCAGGTCATTTCCCAAACTAAAGCCTCTTTCCCCTTTCTGCAGAATGTCAAGAAGACAGAAGCCACCTCCAACCATGTGGATGAAAACCACAGCCAGTGAATGGGCAAAATAAAGCAGTGGGAAAAAAATCTTGTGTCTCTTAATGATTTAAAGCTCTTAAAGGCAACTGGACTATATCATGCAAGAGAAATAAACCCCTGTATTATTCAGGCAATTATACCTTTCGATCTCATGTCTTGTTGTTAGAATGGTTTTGTTTGTACATTAATAAAGATAAGTACATGAGATGAATGAAACATAGTTCTTAACCTGAAGGAACTCTCTACTCTAATGAATGTACCAGAAAAATGGATGACTGTATGTCATACAGAATCATCATAACAATGCATGTCTATAGGAAAGATATCGTCACCCTGAAAATTCTGCCTTGAGAGATTAGAGAAGGCTTCAGATAGTATTTTTTTTTCAGTATTTAAGATTGATTTTGAAATAGTAGTTTAAGATCATCATATGAAGAAATAAGCAAAAGATAGGCAGAAGGGACACTATAGATCAAAGGACCACCATTAACAAAGACATGGGAAGATAGTCCAGAATAAATGAGGCATTTGGGAGATAGCAAATTACAAATGAATCAGAGAAAGAAGCAAGTGGCTGATATGATCCTGGAAAAATAAATATGGTAGGTTTGTACTAGGCTATGAAGAGAGGATTTTTTTGTCATTTAAATAAATTAATATATTGCTCTAGACAATGAACTTTCAGCAAAGAAGTGATGTGAGCATGCAATTTATGAAACCACACAGGGCTGATATGTTCATCACGGTATCATGATGGTCCAAGAGTCTCTTTGGTTTCTTATTATATCTGATTTTCCTGTATAATGAGAAATTTTCCCTGGTGTGGAAGATGATCCCTTCATTCAAATTAAAATATAAGCAGACACTCGGCTAGGAAGGGACAACACAAAGAGATAAAAGGCATCCTTCTCTCAAAGATGTAATTAATCCACCATTTACATTCCCCATAGTTGGAAACATGGATAGTAATCAGAGAACTCTAGCACTAATATTTCTTCTGCACTGGTCCACAGCAGTCAGTGCAGCTGAAATGCTGGAATAATTGACTGTAGTATTGCCTTTCACAATTTCAGGATCATCAGCAATTGATATTTTGAATATATTTGCATATGCTTTGCTTCTTCTGTATAAACATCAGCAGAAAAACACAGATAGAAGTAAACTTACTAAAACAATGGTAAAAAATACTAATCACGGGCGCCTGGGTGGCTCAGTGGGTTAAAGCCTCTGCTTTCGGCTCAGGTCATGATCTCAGGGTCCTGGGATCAAGGCCCACATCAGGCTCTCTGCTCAGCAGGGAGCCTGCTTCCTCCTCTCCCTGTCTCTCTGCCTGTCTCTCTGCCTACTTGTGATCTCTCTCTCTGTGTCAAATAAATAAATAAATAAATCTTTAAAAAAAAAATACTAATTACATAGTTTCAGCCACACAGAGAAATATTTTAGCACAATCTTGAGGAAATGATGACTAAATCCTTTTTCCACTGAACAGCATTAATTGTTCAAAGAGGAATGTTTCTAGTTTGTCTTCATATTTTTCACATCATAATCATGCCTCCTCACTTAATGTCAACCAAGAGAATCCTGAGTCCCAGGTTTTGTGGCTTAGTTATTTTTCTCCAAATTGGAAAACTGAGTCTGCAACAAGAGGGAATTTTTTTTTCCAGAGGGAATTTAATAATATATGGAAGTAATGATTGTCAATCAGTGAGAAACCGAAATAAATCAGAGATAAAGCCTGATGATATAAATTCCTCAAATCAATGAGTTCTCACAGTTGGAAATTTAATTGACTATTAGGCCAACTTTTTCAAAACTGTCACACTATCAAAGATAATATCAGGCACAGCAAAGCTGTACGTGAAGGCCAGACTGCAATTTCAGACACGATAATTGGCAAATAGTGCAGACCAGCTGTCTATGCATTCTTGATATGTTTCTGGGGCTTTGTGGTATAACTTTACAATCTCTGAAAGGTCTAGCCATCCTATAGGTCACAGAGTTTTTGAAGGTGTGTCTCTATCTCTTCAGACAAAACTTCTGAAAATATAGAGAGGCATTTGGGAATGCACACGAATATTGTGGCTAAGATTTAACATTCCCAAAACCATTAGACATTTTGTTCTCATTTGGAGACACTTTAAAGTTACAGACATAAGATTAATTTAAGCATAGAAAATACAAATGGTCCAACATTTGCTCTTCATTCCCTAGACAGTGATTTCCAGTGCATGATTTGGAAATAGAATATTATTCATATTTGGGATATAAGTTCAGCACACATAATTTCAAAATACTTTTGGATTAGTGGAATTAGTCTCATATTGCTAGAAATAATAGTTATGAATAAAATCACTTGCTGAACAAGAATAAAGTCACTTGGCAATCCTGAATGGGATGCAAGTTGAGAATCATTTCATTTCAAGGAGCAGGATCAACACTTTTGGCTGAATCCAAACACAGCCTTAACCATAGTATTATAACTTTCCAATTTTATACTAAAACAGATTGATTCAACATTTACAATAAAGCATGTATGCTGTTTTGTGAGGCATAAGTAGAATATAATATTTATGAAATAATATCAAAAATAACATTGCCAAGGTTGCCGAATGTACTTTTCACATGGAGTCAAGATACCAATTTGAATGTATATTGTTCCTATAATAGGTAATCATCATCCCTCTCACAAAATGGTATTTTCTTCGTTCTGTTTGTCCCTACCTCAAAAGCCCCCAAAGAGTTTAATGCCTACTTGTAGAGAAAAGTCAGTTCCCACAGAGTCATTTGTGAGCATGGTAGGTTTCTATGCAAAGATATAAGAGCAGTTAGCCCATTCCATTTCCTAAATGTGGGAGTTCTCATGAGCAAACTGATTTATCCACAGTTGCATAAGCCTAACCTGTCTGTTGAAGATGTAGATAACAAGACTGTGTCTGTAACTGCATGAATAAAAATGGGAATGGACAAAAAAAACTATTAATTTTTTAAAGAAGAAAGCAAAAAGGTAATTAAAAATTTTAACATAAATACTTGTTAGGCACTTAAAGAAATAGCAACTATAAATTGACAGGCTAAGGGAGATGGGAGAATTTTAAAGGACTGCACAAAAGGACCCCAGAACTGGAACAGAATGGAATATAGAATTACAAAGTATAAAAATTAGCAACAACTACATCGAAAACTAGAGTTTGAATACAACTATTCATTCCCTGTTAATGTTATTTAATAATTATGGTACCCCTTCATTGGATTTTGCTCTCTACTAAGCATTTCTCATACATATTCAAGTATCACAATAAACCTCTTTATACTAGAATTACCTCCTTTTTGTAGATGAGGAAGCTGACTCCCAGAACTTCTAATTGAGTTCAACAAGGTTTCCTGATGTATTCATTTTCTACTGATGCATAACAAACTACCACAAAATTAGTGTCTTAAAACAACATCTGTAGGTCATAAGCCTGGCAGGCTATGGTTGAATTCTTTCTGGTCTTGAGATATCAGCTGCCCTTTGGCTCTTATCAGAAGTCTCTGTTAGAAAATTCACTTCCAAATTTATTGAAATGTTTGGCAGAATTCAGTTCCTCATGGTTTTAGAGTAAGATGCATTTTCCCTTGCTACCTGTGAGCCTGGGGCTGCCCTCAGCCACCAGCATTGCTACATTCATTGGCATGAGGCTTCCACCATTTTCGAAGCCAACAAGGGCATGATGGATTCTTTTCATGCATCAAATCTCTTTGACTTTCTCTTTTGCCACCAGCAAGAAAAACTCTCTGCTTTTAAAGGGTGAACCTAATAGGACAGGCCTAGAAAGATAATCTTTGCATTTTAAGATTAACTGAATAAGATTATAACTACCTCTGCAAAATCCTTTCATAGCAGTACTTAGATTTCTGTTTGAATAACCAAAAGACAGGAATCTAGCAAGTGCCATCTTTAGAAATCTGCCTACTGCACTTAGCTTGCAGGGAGTAGAACCAGAATTAGAATTCAGGATACTGATTAAAAATCAAAACCATACTAGTTAAAATTAACTTGTTAATTTATGCTAAATTAGCTAATCTGTAACTAATTTTCAACTGTCTTATAGGTACCTTACTCTCCCATCATTTTGAAGTTAATGTGGCATCAAGAAGACCAAGCTCAAGATGAGTTGTTTTGAGAGCAGAGAATATATTCAAAAAGCCACAAACTGAGGAAAGAATACCAAGGATCTGATTAGTCGCAGCAGAGAATAAAAGGCAAGACCTAGTAGACCTTTGCCCACTGTCCCAACATAGGAAGGCCCTATCTCTCTTTTTCCACCTCTCTCTCCACCTACTATCTTATAATTCATGGCATCTCCATTATAAAAGAAGCCTGTTTTGGAGTGGAAGCTTATTTAAGGAAGGAGGAGTTCACCCTTGTATCCTTTATACCTGGCATAGTTTCTAGCACATATTAAATGCTATCAGAGAACTAGCACATAGTAGATGCTTAGAAAGACTGAGTTGAAGTATATTGTAGAATTAATTAGGAAAGAAGCAGTATCAGTGCAAAACAAATACAGTTGACCCTTAAACACTGTGGGGGTTGGGTACTGACCCATGCAGTTAAAAATCTTCATATAATTTAATTCTCCCCAAACTTAACTGCTAATAGCCTACTGTTGACCAGAAGCCTTATCAACAACAAAAACAGTTGCTTAGCATATATTTTTGTGTTATATGCATATATTATATACTGTATTCTTACAATAAAATAAGCCAGAGGAAAGAAAATGTTAAGAATATCATAAGGAAAAGAAAATACATTCACAATATTATACTGTATTTATTGGAAAAAGTCCACATATAAGTGGACCCACACATTTTAAACCCATGCTGTCAAGAGTCAGATGTACCTTGAAAATAATTGCTAAAACAAACAAAAATCAGAATCAACCCATTATACAAAAACAGTGCTGTGTACCTAATATTTGGTAGCAATGTAAGTAGATATGAATAAATGTTTAATTCACATAAATAGATATGAATAAATGTTTAATTCCTCCTGTGAATGTTTATAGATTCAGCCATCTTTTTTCTTTCTTCTTCTTTTTTTTTTAATTAGACTCCACAACCCATGTGGAGCCTAACATAGGGCTTGAACTCACAATGCTGAGATTAGGACCTGAGCTAAGATCAAGAGTCAGAGGCTTAGCCAACTGAGCCACTCAGGCACCCCAGGCTTACTCATCTTTAATCAAAGCACCATAACTTGGGTTTTTCCAACTGGGAGAAGTGTTACTGGGTAATGGCATTTTCTTCCTCATCCTACATGGATCAGGAATCCAAGGAAGGGGATAGAAATGAGAGAAAATCTGCACAAATTCAGGTATGGAAAACAAAAAACTATTTTTATAGAACCCAATTTCTACGTTAAATGCTAACTTCTGGGGAAACTCAGTCATATATATCATTTATTAAGCATTTCAGTTAAAAAAAAAAAAAGGTCCTATTTTCTTATTTGAGACTTCTCTCCTGCCAATATTCTTCCCCTGGACATGGCATTTGGTTCAAAGGAAGGTCATGGTAAGGGAGGTGACACATCTGGTCCTTGAGAATGGTTACCTTACACTGATGGGTGCATTACTGCCTGGCCTCTACTGTGTGATATTCTGAGCCTCCTCTATGGTATGATTCTAACAAGGACCCTGCAAGTCCCTTGACCTTCTCTCTGTCTCTCTGTCTCTGTCTCTCTCTTAGTGAAATTCTGTGTGCAACTCAGGAAGTTTGCTTCCAAGTAATTCTTCCCATATTTGGGTCTAAAATTTGTTCTCCAAAAGTTGTGTATGTATCTATAGTTGAAGAGTTTTATTCAGTATGTGAGGTTTTGGCAGCAAGTTCAAAACAAATGCTATCTAAACTAATACTCTTCCACACGAATTACTGTGCGTGTAACTTTAAATGCAGATTTTTCTTTCTTGTTTTAAATTTTTTTAAATTAAGAGTCTATAGCAGGTAACATTGTTCTTTCCTTAATATTCTCATCCCAATCCTACTCCTCACTTTGGAGTAGCGTTTGGGCATTGAACACCGCTGGTTGGTTCTATTCTCTGTGCTATGAAAATGCTCAGTCTAACTGAAAATAGGTACAGGAGTATTGTGTAATGGACACTTTCCTAACCATCAGTTTGATTCTAACTCAAACTTCTTCACCCCTAGTATTTCTGTCCTTCTACTTAACTAGGGACTAGGGAACCAAAACGGGCCTATAACCATGCTTTAGGCTGAATATGGTTTTGTTTCTCCCCAGATAGAATTCTAGCATATTTCAAGAAAATTTATTCTTTATTAATCCAATATAAGAAATAAACAGGTTAATTTTGAAAGTCCTAAATCCTCCTAATTCTCCTGTTCTAATTGTAACTTAGAAACATGAAGCCAAATCCCATTTTTGCACTGAAGATATTATTCCTTTTACTTTGTCCAGTAAACTTACCTTTCTGAAAACTAGAGTTAAAATTGTATTACTTCAACAGAATATAATTATATTCATTCTTAGATGACTAAGTCATTTGAAGAAAATATCCATGGTGTTTAACTATAGACTTCTTCAGATGGATTAATGTGAGGAAACTTTTCTCCTATAAGCCCATATTTGTATTATATGCATGTATGTGTATATTGTGCACATTAGTGTTGGAGTATTTCAGTTAATTATTGTGACCTGGCTACTTTTCCATAGATTAAAATCACCCTAGTGTCCCTACATGATCTTATTTTTTTCTAACCTCAACTAAATTCTATTTCTTCTGTGGAATTTTCCTCAATACTCATAGAAAAGAATGGTTTGGAGAGACTTGGTGTGCGGATATGTGGAAACAATTTCTTCTCCTGTGAAATAACATAGTGTGTTGGGTGTATACTTAGTATAGGACTAATAGCATTCTCTTTTTGTACTACAATTATTAATGCTCTCCTTGAAAAAAAGCAACTCTTTATCTAGTTCAAATTATCTTTATTTCCATTTTAGCAGAGAATCTACACATAGCAGATGCCTAGACAGTCTGACTTGAATCATGTTGTTGAATTACAACTGCTAAAATGTATCCATTTTAATGTCTCCCCAATTGCCTTTCAATATTCTACCCTGATGTAAAGAAGAATAGAGCCTACTTGCCTAGAAACTCTGTAACTAGTTGCCTGAGAAAATCCTTGAGTAGCTACAAATAGTCAAAAATATTCATTCTAGTTTTCAAGCAAAGTCCCTTAAAGTTATATATCTAAAGTTTTGTAGTATAGACTTATTGAGCAGCAGAGGTCAAATCAGTGACAGGAACTCAGGGATCACTTTCCTTAATTTTGGTGCCTATGATCTTGGTTCATATTGCATTGACTAAACTTGAGTCAAATAAAATTGAATTGCCATAGAGATGTGCCCCTAAATTCTGCCTCTCTTCATCTTAGGCCAAGACCTTTGTTGGCTCTGCCAGTAACTAAAAGCACTTAGGCAGAAACACAAATGGATTGAGGGATAGAGGTGGACAGAAGGTCTACTGTTAAGCCCACCCTAGTTGTCTATGTGCTAAAATCTGTCTGACCCATTTTCTTCTGTGAAAAATAATTAAACACAATATTTATTCCCAGCAAGTGTCAGGTAGAGCTGGGCAAGTACTTGAAGCTTTTCCTGCATAGCTTTTTGAGCACACTTGCCTGGTAATGGACCTCTCTCATTTTGCATCACCTGTCATTCTGAAACTAAAGCTGCCAATCAAGGCATGACATCTGGGGTGTTGCATTAGAAGATTTTCATATGTTCAAATGGGGATAAGGTTGGAGATGCCAAAATTGTACTCACTTGGTGACCTAAATATCCAAGAAAGAAAAAGCCAGTGCCATTAAAAATTGTGTCATCTCCTCTCCATGATTCAGTAATGAAAGCCTGCCGGCCAGCAGTCTGTCAAGTACGTTCTGTTTAATCATTGGAAATTGTGTGCACTGTATCTGTGGAGCCTAAATGGAAAAAGGTGCCACCGCAATTGCATCTTCCTCCTCCCAATAAATCAATGTAGACGAAGTAGGGAGAAAGAAGGCCACCTGACAGCTTTCCATCAGAACGCCAATCATAAACTAGCACTCACAGAGAACATATCACACAAGACTGTCTCTTCAGGGCTTCTGAGTTAAATAATGAAATGAGATGCTTTAGTTGAAAAAGGTCGCAATTCCAGATATCTCAGACATAGCTTTCATAAAGGCAAAGAGAACCACCCAGAGAGAAAGTTCACCCTATCTCTAGAAGTAAACCTGTCTACTTTCCCTTGGTTTTTACACTTGGGATAGATCAGAGGCAATAGGTTTTATAACTGCAACTAGACAGACCCTGATCTCTTTCACTGAGAGCATTTAAGACTCCCCATAATGTTAGGCAAGTACATTGTTTTCTCATTTTCTGAGAGAAAGCACCATTGGGTAAAATACGATTTTCAACTTGATGGCAGCATGCCCTGGTGACTTAGGTGATATTGGACTTTTGCATAAGTTCACTTCATAAAGCCAGGAAAGAAAAAATGCTGCTTTTGACAGCATGGGAAAGCAGGTTTCCTTCCTACATCATTAGGTTAGAAATATACTTGTTCAAAACATATGTTGCATTCTGTGTGTCTTGGATTTGGCATATGGAGTTTAAAAGAATTGGATACAAGTCCATATTTGAAATGAAAAAAATTGTATGTAATTAAAATCAAATTTTATGAAATCACTATTAATCTGATAAATACATAAAAACATCAGGTTTCTTTTCTTAGTTCTCTAATACCTATAGAGTTCTAAGTATCTTGGTCTTTATATTCTTTTAATAAAATGTGATAGTCTACTTTTTTTTGAAAGAATAAAAATAGTATGGGCGCCTGGGTGGCTCAGTGGTTTAAAGCCTCTGCTTTCGGTTCAGGTCATGATCTCCGCGTCCTGGGATCAAGGCCTGCATCGGGCTCCCTGCTCAGCGGGGAGCCTGCTTCCTCCTCTCCCTGTCTCTCTGCCTGCCTCTCTGCCTACTTGTAATCTCTTTCTCTGTGTCAAATAAATAAATAAAATCTTTAAAAAAAATAGTATGACACAGCATGAGGTATTGGAATATCCCTAATTTGAACCCTGGGAATTGGATTTTTATGCTCAAAAGGCTCAATTTATATTATGTCATCACTAGGGTTAAGACTATTTTCCTACATTTCAGTAATCTATTCTATGAACATATACAAATGGTCTCCCAAAACAGAAAAAGAAAAAAAAAAACCTTAAAGTAATAAGAGATCTGAGAACTCATGAAATTCACTTCGTATCTACGTAGGAATATTCCTCAGACAGCCCTTAACAATGGCGACTGGCCTCTTCTTGCACATTTCCAATGAAAAAGTGTGATTTCGTTACATCAAAAGGTTGCTATTTTATCACTGGATAATTAGAGTCACTAAAAATATTTTTCCTTTTATAGAGGGAAATATAAATAAAAATAAGTAAAACTCTGTCCATACTTTCAGCGTATCGGTCAGGCTATGCTCTGGGGTTTATGCTTTCATCCACCATGCTACATATCTTTCCTGTTGAAATTAATCTCCAGAACAAAATAATTCCCTCAGGCATGGGTTAACTAATGCAAATAAATAGGGACTGCTATCTCATTCAATCTAAAAAGCAAACTTTATTCAAATAATAACTTTATTCTGGATTTATCCTGGTTCTGGAAAGAAATAGATATCACTCTCAAGCAGGTAATTGAGGAGAATTTATTTAAGTGACTGTTACAAAGTGTGGGCAGAGTTATGGATAACCAAGAAGAATAGGCAAAGAACTTGGGTCTTTCAGCAGGGAAGACCTCTTACCTCCATTAGGCCTGAAGGGACAAGGGGAAGGAGTGATTCCTGTCACCCAGTGGACACAGTTATAGGAGAGGACTGCTTGACAGGAGCTGTAGCCTTTGGTAGAGACCAAAGTGGCCCAGCTGGAGGGAGTTAAGGAATTAAATGCCCTCCTCATGCTATCTCCCTGCCTTTTGATCCACTTACTAGTCAAATACAACCAGAAACCAGAAGCAGAATGCTCACTGATACAGGCCATAAAATTCAGCCTTGCTGGGCACAGACCAAGAATGAGAAAGATTGAAAGCACCAAATCTTGTGTGGAAGTGTTGAATCAGTATATTGTATACCTGAAACTAATATTACACTGTTTGCTAACTAAATGAAATTGAAACAAAAACTTAAAAAATAAGAAAGATGGAAAGTAGACCAAAAGAGTACAAATAAAATATTAGCACCTTATGTACCAGAAATTGTGCTATTAACCTCACAGACCATTAAAAAAGATGAAAAGTTAATATATCAACAAATATAAAAGGGGTTCTTATTTTAACAGTCATAAGGGAAAACGTCTACGGAATCACAGAAGCAGATGTGACCACCGATACTGTGGATCTGTTCTCATTGGTTTTTTAATGAAACACTATTCTGAACTTGTAATTCACTTAAAATATCTGGCTTATTTTACATGAAATATTGCTAAGCCAATCTCTTCATTTCTAATACCCATAACATTGATTTTCTAAATTTAATTTCAAAGTTTTATATTTTTTTTAAACCAAGTTGGTTTCAACCCACTCTTTTAACATTCTTTGAACCCTCCTTACTCCTTACATTATCCTATCCTCATGACAACACAATACACACATGCATGTATGGATACACATCTCCGCATAGGAATAATCATGTTTATAATTATGTATGATTTGTAATTAATCTCTACAAAGAAAACCAGTTGTCTTTTATGAAAGACAAAGAAAATCTACATGTCTTTTATGATAGTCTATTCTACTTTGTTTTAGTCCTAGACCAAATCATCCTTCAGCCTTCTGTTTACAAACTCAATATGAAGTTTTCTTTCTTTAGTTATCATATTGCTCTTGTCCCTTTCTCTAATTTTATTCTACTTCACTAATACCTGGAATTCTAACTTACACTCCAAGTCCTCAATTGCTGAGTTCTTAAATAACAGCTCTTAGGTAACTGGGATCTTTGGTCCATAACTCACTTTTGCCAAACTGGATTTATCTGCCCCAATATTTCAGAAACGAAGTTTTTATTTTGTTCTCCATCTCCTATGAGGCATGTTTCCTGAAAGGTGAGAGAATTCTTGTTCTTGAAAATCACACGATCCATGAGGCTGTTTCTTCAATATCTTAGTACAGGACCCAGCACAATTTCTGGCCTACAGTAAAGCTTTGATGTATATCTGCTGAAATGACTAAAATGCTGCCAAACATCACAGTGTCAGCCCTCGAGATCCTGATGTCTCTCAAACACTTGCCACTCAAACCATACTAATCTTAGAGTCATTCTTATTCTGTACTGAGGATATTTGACTCAACCTGGACACTGGACACTGATGTTTTTACCTCACTTGGCCTTTTCCATGAGTCCACTCTCAAATTCTGACCTACATTTAGATGTGCTTGTACATGAAGCTATCCTCTGAATAACAATGTCCAGTCTGAACACTTTTTTTCAAGCTTCTCATTTCACCCAGTTCTTTTACTTCTGTCTACAGTTCTTTGGCTTGGTCATTCCCAGCTTGAAACTATTGCATACCTTACCTGATTATTTCAAATCCCATTGAAATGTGTTGGTTGTTTCAATTAAATATTCAATAGCTACGAGATTTTAAATACATTTCTAAGGCGTAACAAAGAAAAATAAGATAGATATCACCAATACTTCCAGAGTTTCCTTCGTGCAACCTCTGTATTCTCTTCCCCTGACTCCACCAACCACACCACCTATGGTAATCACGATCTTGAATTTTGCGATTATCATTTTCATAGTCTCAATTTCTTCACACACACACACACACACAGTGTATATTTTAAACTTTGAATAAATGGGATCATATGGTGTACAATCTTCAGCAACCTATTTTTAAGGATAAATATTATCTTCATCAACTTTATCTATGGTCATGAATGTAGCTGTAATTCCTTTATTTTCATTGCTATATATATCAAAATGCATCTTAACATTTGTTCTATTATTCACTGAATTAGCTTTGTGTCTGTCACTTTTCTAGTTTTTATCCCTGCTACTGATAAAAGGATTGTCTAGGATAAGGCCAAGACAGGCTTTATATACCATTAAATTTTGTGTGAATGGAGAGAATAAAAATCTAAATAAAGCTTAATGCAATTGCTAGGCAAGTTGATCAGATGCAAGACCCATCGTAGATACTGGCATGTTCTGAAGTCACTGTCTCCTCTCTAAATAAAAATGCCTGAGAGGGCTAACAGGTCAAATTTCTGACTCAGATTGCCTGGATTCTGGCTGTAATCATAATCTCTTTCTTTTTGTTTTGTTCTCTGTAAAATTAAACTAAAATGGTTTATACTTTTTAAAAAAGTATTATTCTTGGATCAAATAATTTATGTGAAATACCTAGCACCAGTGGTAATATTATCATGAAAATAAGTATACATGGAGTCCCTTACAGAGTCCTTGCAATGTGCTTTAATGGTTATGATTTGGGGGAAATTTTTTTAAATAAAATTTCCCTATAGTTAATGAAGACCAATGATGTTTCACACTCAGTCGTCTCATTCATTATACTTCCCCTTTTTATGATAGGTATTACAGTGACAACTACTATTTGGGAGACTTTGGTAGAAGGGAGTTGAGATTATTAATTAATGTGTCTGGTTTCCATGGGATATACATTTGTGGAAGGTAGTCATTTTCTGCATAGTGATATTATTAGTCACAGAAGTCATGGTAGATATGTTAGTCATGGAAATATGGAAACAGCTTCCAGAAAAACACCTGGTACTGCTCACTCTGAAATCTAAACCAGCATGTTGACCTAAAGAAGGAGGGCCAGAGTTGAGTCCCAATATGGAAAATATCTTTTGGCATGTGCCAGAAGTGAAGAAGAGTGGAGAGTGAAGGAAAACGAGAATTGAAATGTACAGGCCAGAAGCAAATCATTGAATAATTCTTCCAATGACCAAACATGTATAACAGTAGCAGAGAATTCAATTTTTAGATTCTAAGTCAAAATGGATTATTTCTCCTGTCCAAAATACACTTGATAAAGCAGGATATGAAATTATAAATGGACTCTACAGTAAAACAATTTCTGCATGTGTTATATAAAACCAGAAGAAATTATTCAAGCAATGAGAAGTGAATTGCAATATTTTTTAGATCATTCTTAAATTAGTGATTTAATAAGTGGAAGATACATTTGAATAAAGTAATATAGTCTTGAATTATTTGGTAGTCTAATTAATGAAGATTTTTCACACTGGAGAAGATTTAATTTTTTTACTGATTTGACACAAAATACTGACAATGACAAAGATAACATATTCATTATAAGCCCCTGGAATGAGGAGATGTGGATGACAAATTGTTTAATGAGTACTGTCAATTCAAAGTATTGAAGATGAGTCACTGCAAAAGAATACCTAAAATACTCTAAAATCGTATAATAACATATGAAAGAAACTTGAAAAAGTTTTCCCAAATTTGACCATCCAAAAAGTTACCTGGCATTACTGCAGAAAAACTGTGAGGCTAAGTCTTTCTCAAACCATCAGTCAAAAAAAAAAAAAAATCACCAACAAAGTGGAGTGACTGAATTATCTATTTAAAAAATAAATGATAAAATAATTATTTTTTTCAAAGATCTATTTATTCATTTGAGAGACAGAGAGAAAGCATGGGCTCACGCACAAGTGCGGGGATGGGGAGAGGGAAAGACTCAGACCCCCACTGAGATGAATGGAGAGATGGAGAATCCCATCCCGGAGGCTCAATTCCACCATTGGAAACCACGACCTAAGTCAATATCAAGAGTTGGTTTCTCGACCAACTGAGCCACCCAGGTGCCCCATGAAAAAATCATTCTTATGTGAAGAGATGCCCAAATAACATAACCATAAAAATGGAATTTTAGAGATATTTTATTAAATATAGTATTTTTTTCTGGATTAGGCAACTTTTATATAGTTCAGTTTTTAAAACTGTGTAACTGGTAATGATTTACTTTCATATTCTAAGAAAATATTCGCTTTCACACTTTAGTCTGTATTTGTTGTTTTATTTCTTTTATTGAAAGTTTTCCAAATTATATAAGCTTCTGACTCAATGTAACCTGAACTTCGCCAGTCATATTGTAACTGCTTGATAAATATTAGTACTCGTAGCTAATATATATATATCAAATATATAGATGACTATACATTTGTTTAATGTACATAGAAATGTTAATGAAAAAATAATGCACAATTTTTAAGTACCCATATTTAATTTCAAGTAGTCTCTACTTATGTTCATTATTCAGAGATTTCTTTTCAGTTTGCATTTGGATTATTAGCATTATATAAGATTAGATTGAGGGCGCCTGGGTGGCTCAGTGGGTTAATGCCTCTGCTTTCGGCTCAGGTCATGATCTCAGGGTCCTGGGATCGAGGCCCGCATCGGGCTCCCTGCTCAGTGGGGAGCCTGCTTCCCCCTCTCTCTCTCTCTGCCTCTCTGCCTCCTTGTGATCTCTCTCCCTCTGTGAAATAAATAAATAAAATCTTTAAAAAAAAAAAAAAAGATTAGATTGAGCAACAAAAATAAAGGCATAGATGATTTTTAATCTAGGTAGATAGAGTGAAAAATAGATAGTTAAAAAAAGTAAACTCTCCATAAAACACTGCTTTGCCCAAGACGATAATTACTTGTATGTATACCTGTATGTATGCATACATATATAAAATTAAAAGAGATTTTTTCAAGAGACTTAAAGTAGGAATGGAATATATAAGAATTTGAATTATAAACAAAATATGAGTGCATTCTTGTATCTACAGTATAATAATTTATGAAGGAAATCTAATAAGCATGCACAAGTATCAAGGTATTCTACAAGCTTCTGAGTTATGAATGGAGATAAAGTTTATATTAGAACTCTATCATTTGGAATTCTCCTACTCTATGTTACAAGAAAAAGTAATGTTTGCCCCACTGTGTTGAACATATTGCCTTGAAAAGAATTGGTATCAATTTTTGAAGCTTCAAGAATGAAGCATAAAATAAAAATACAGCTTGTCAGGAAAACATAGTGTAGTTGTTTGTGATACTCCAGTAGAATAAGAGTTTTTGCAGATGACAGTTCAATCTAGTAAAAACAATGGCATTTGAAAAGTACTAGATGTATGTATTATCTACTTTACATAAAATAGATTTTACATGAATATACACACAGCATGGGTACACATATAATTTAACACTTCAAGAGTTAACTCTGTTGCCATTATTCACAATGGAAATTATGAAAAGCAATTTTGTGGTGGCTTTAAAAATATTTTAAAATGACTATATGACAGTGTGTCATGTTGTTTTATATATCACAAATATAGTCATTTGACACAGCATGAAACAAAGTGTTATTGCTGGGTCTGCTACAATACAGTATCATTTGTTCAAAGTCCCTCAAACAAGTAGTGATTTAAAGGAAAGAATTATAAACTCCACAGTCAAAAGGCCTGACTTTGAACCCTGAACCTGCCCTTAAAATTGTGTGATTTTAAGTAAGGGGACTGACTTCTCTGTACAACTTTCTTTTGCTATAAAATTGCCAATAACATTTGTCTTTAAGTTGTATTTTGAAGATTAACTCAAATATGAAAAGGCACATTACAGACTACATACTCTCACCCTTGAAGAAATTTCAGGTTCACTGTCCCTTTCACATAACCTCATGGAAAAAAAAATATTAGTAATCAAGGCAATAATAGCAGTCTTAGAGAGGCACAATGTATGTCTAATGTAAGTTATAGAGGTTCGGGTTTATTTTCCCCCTATAGAGGAAACAAATGTTAAAATCTCCTTTTAATGCTTTTGAGATTTTAGGAACCTTAGAGAAAATTAGCAAGGAGGCCATTGTGTCTGTAACAATCTAGTTTAAGTAAGACACTGACAAATTGAATTTATATTTATTAATGTGTGTGTATGTATACATATCAACTTTTCCATATTAGTGTAGAGACAAGAAACCAGCTATAGATAGACTCCATTTTTCTGGAATTAGGTCACTATACATATACTTCAAAGAATTTCACCAGTAGTAGATATTTTACAAGTAAGTCGGAATCCTAGTGTTTCCCATATATCAACGCAAAATTTCTGGGACTTAAAAGTTTATTTCCCTCCATCTAGGTACATGAGTGTGTTTGTCTCAGCTCAAAATAGATTAATGACAATTAAGGGGGGAAAAAAAAAACAAGCGAAAGCACACCATGATTTACTTAAGAAAGACTTGTTCCTTCTACTTACAAACGAGAGAAGAAAAAAACAGTAAGAAAATCCACAAACCACATATGATAAAAACTGTAGACTATATTAATTGTAACAGAAGTAAAACATGAATGAAAACCTGACCAGAAGCAAAATCAGTAGGAGTCCTGAATAACCACAAACCAAGCATCTCAATATCTCAAGGAAGAATGAATATACTTAAATACATTGTAGGAAGAAGCTAGCAAAGACAGGTTAGAAAAAGATGCCTCTTCGTAGTCACAGAATAGAGACTGTAGATAGCAAAATTTTCATAAAATACTTTCTTCTTAGTGTTTCTAAATGAGGGAGAGGAGCTATCTTGAATGTACAAAAAATTATGTTCAATTGTTGTCAAATGCCTATATCAGAATTTTTAAATAAAAGATATAATATGAGTACTGTTTCCCTGTGTCTCATTCTTCCCTTTGGAAATAAACTTGCAGAAAACAATTCAAATTAAATGGCACTAACCACGTCCCAGGAGTATATGACAATCATATTGTACATGCTAATTCTTTGCTCTTCCCAAGAATTCTGTGAGATATCAATTTTCCATTTTCTAATTGAGTGAAACAAGGTATGGGAAAAACACGAAACTTGCATAAAGTTAACTGTATAAAATGAGAAGTATTTGCTTCTCCATTGCCTGAAAGTTTGTACATCACTGACATTTCTTTAAACATTTGGTGAAATTCACCAATGAAACTAACAGGACCTATAATATTCTTTGTGTGGCTGTTTCAAATATTCAATTCCTTTTTAATAGCTTTTTGCCAGTTTTTATAGTTGTGTTTTCCAAGGAATCACTCTATTTAGTAAAATTGTAAATGCATTAACATTAAGTTGTCCATAATATTTCTCTATCATTTTTAGTGTCCATAGAATCTTTACTGATAGCCTCTTTAATCCAGTTGTTGATTTGTTTGTGTTTTCTCTCTTTTTGTCTTGATTAATCTTGCTGATGATAAGGACTTCCAGCATTATTCATCTTTTTGTATAATCAGCTTTGAGCTTTGTTACTTTTCTCTATTTTTTTAAATTTTCTATTTCATTTATTTCTAATCTTACCCTTACTATTCCTTTTCTTCTATTTAATGTGGATTTAATTTGCTCTTCATTTTTTGGCTCCAGATCACCTTTACTTCTTGAGTATATGTATTTAAATATATGAATTTATCTTTCTACACTGCTTTAGCTATATCACATAAATTGAGATACATTGTGTTACCAATTTTTAAATTATTTTCTACTTTTTCTTGTAAATTATTCTTTGACCCCTGAGTTATTTTGAAATATGTTGTTTAATTTCAAAATATTTGGGAAATTTTTAAGATATCTTATTTCCTTCATTTCTAACTAATTGAATTGTGTTCAAAACACATTTTACAAAATTTTATTTTGAAATATATTGAGACTTAGTGAGGCTTATATAGAATTGAGGCCAAACGTATAGTCTATCTTGGTTTCAATTCCCTATATATACTTGTAAACAATGCATATTTTTCAGCTGTTGGGTTTATTTGAACATATCCTTAATTGAGTCTCATTCACAAAGTATATCTTCATAGGATACAGAATCTAGGTTATCACTCTATCTTTCCTCTCAACTCCTTCTTCTTTTGTACTCTCATGATGAAGTTTCTTTGTCTCCTGGCTTCAACCTTTGCTGGTGAGAATTCAGCCATCATTCCTATAGTTGTCCGCCAGGACATAATGAGTCTTTTTATTTTCCTGGCTTCTTAATCCACTTCTCACAGGCTCTCTGCTTTTTAGTACCCTGCCTGCAAATCTCAGTTATCTCAGCATCCCCTAAACTCCCTTTCATCTCAAAGGCTCCAACTCCCTATATTATATAGGGAAGTGTCCACCAAAAAAAAAAAAAAAAAAAGGTGAAACACTATGTTCACCTCATGTGTTTTCGCTTTCACAATCTTCCTGCCTTTATCTAATGCTTAAAGTCCATTGCTCAGTTATCTTATCTAATTTTATAGTTGTTAAGTAAGGGAGGATAGGTAAGTCTAATACCGTCTTCCCTTTTGTGATCATGGAAAACATATTTTAATAAGGAAATAGATAATGAATAAGATCATTAATTCTAAAATATCTATGTTAGATAGTAAGCACTAAGGATACTATAAATCAGAAACATGGATAGGGTGGCATATGTATGGAGGGGGAGGGAGGAAGGTAGGAGGGGTGGTAAGAAAAGTATTTGCTATTTTTAAAATCAACCAAAGAAAGTGAATGTGAAATTAACATTAGCAGTTACGAGACGATCAGACATTGGTGGGAAAGACCTTCTAGGTCAAGGAGTAGCCAGTGGAAAGAAGACATGGCAATGTTGCTAGAAAAACGGGGTAGCCAGCAAAATTGGAGGTAAATAGTAAGGGGGAGAGTGCAAGGAGATGAATTTAGAGATTTAAATGAGGATTAGATTAGATAGCATTTTACAGATCATTTAAAAGACTATTGCCTTCTTTGAGTGAAAAAGAAGGCCAGCAGAGGGCCTTGAGCAGAGATAGTTTATAATGCCTGATTTTATATGCCACAAATAGTCCTTGTGAACTAGATTTAGGATTCTAAAATAGACCTGAATCCTAGGAATGTGGTGTTGTTGCAAAGCTTCTGTATTTGAAGGAAATTTTACCTGAGACATACCCCCAGGCTGTCTGGATTTAGCATGTCTGGCTAATCTTTGAGGACCTTGGACTTATCTCTAAATGTCTCTGGATCTCATTAAAGCAGTTCTCTGTATAATCACAGGCCAGTTACCAAGCTAAATTGTGCTAGTTTTCTGTTGCAGTAGTAAAAATACTTTTAAATTTTCAGGTATAAGAAATCCGAAGATAGGGGACATTCTCTTGTCATTTAGTTTTCTGACTCACAGGACAGTGACTGTGCAATGGTCTTGAGTGATGAGTTTATACACACATCACTCAGAGAAAGCATATCAGTTTGATTGGGTTATAAAGGAAATACTCCTTCCAAGTGACTTAAACAATAAAGGGGAATCATTGGCTTATAAAACTTGAAGGTCTAGTGACTCAAGAATGTCACTGAAGATCCAGTTTTTTCACTTTGTTCTGCTGTAAATGAAGCTAGATTTACTTTTACATTGGCTCCCATCTGAGTCCTGGTGTGGATGCAAGCAATTGACCTATATGCTACATTCTCATCCACCAAGAGAGTATTATCTCAAGATCACTGAATAAATATCTGACTTTCTTATTGATTAAAATAATTCTGAAGAGATCCCTGTGTTGAGAGGAGTGTCATGTTCTGATTGGCTTAGACCTGGGTTGTCTGAAACTCTGTGTAAAGGGGAGGAGAAAAAATACTGATTGACTTAAATAACTGGAAGCCTATCGATTGTGTTAGAGGTAGAATCAACCCTCCCCTAAACAAAGCTATTACAGCAGGGGAAAGAATGGAGTGGATGCTAAGAAGACAATGTAGATCTCACCAGTGCTAGGATCTCTTTATCCAATGTATTCATACCTAGAAAGCTGACTCAACATACTATAGCTTTCATTCTCACAAGTGGAAAAAAGGATAAAGATGATCAACATCTGGGTCCTTCTTAGAATAATGGGCTTCACAACTGTTGGGATGTATATATGTATGTATGTATATATTTATTTATTTGACAGAGGAGAGAGAGCACAAGCAGGGGGGGCGGCAGAGGGAGAGGGAGAAGCAGACTCCCAGCTAAGTAGGGAGTCAGATGCAGGGCTCAATCCCAGGACCCTGGAATCGTGACTGGAGCCAAAGCAGATGCTTAACCAAATGAGCCACCTAGGCACCTCACCCCTGTGGAGGTGTTAATTTTAATGGCATAGGATTATGCTAGATTAAGGTAGGGTGAATAAATAGGATATTCATCAGCTAAAATTTCCAGTTATATCCAAAGAACAGAAAAACAGGTTCCTTTTGTCGAAAAATTTTTGAAGAAATTGGGGCCAAGAAGACAAACTCCATTAATCGCTTAATGTATTTGTTTTGTTGAAGATACCTGATTTCAGAAACATCAATCTTTCCAGCAATATGAAAGCATAGTTGTTAAACTGTAGCTTAGAAAATTGTATTTGGAATTTGAAGTGTATTTTTTGCCAGTGCCATGTTAGTTGGTCTGGGAACTGGCTTGAGAACGAATCTAGAGATTAGACCAAGAACACTTTGTAATAGTAAAAATAATAATAGTTAAAACTCATTTAATTGCATAGAAATTCATATGCATTTACATGTTTGATCTTCTCCATAATCTTATGAAGTAAATGAGATACAGGGAAAGTAAGCACCTTGCCAAAGTTCTCCCAGCAAATAAAGAGCATTGCTGAGAAATGCTTTCAGGTGCTCTGACTTCAGCAGTTACAGTGATGAGCATTTCACTTCTACCCAAGAGGTCATATAGGATCTTGTTTCGGTTGCTAAACAGTATACATAAACTGGAGAGATTCGTCAGAAAACATGGTTCTGTAGTCCTCATTTTCTGATTTTTCCTGTACTTTTGAAGGATTAGCTCTTAGTAGTTTGGGACTAAAGTATGTTCTGTATTAATCAACATGGATCATACATATTGGCATTCTGGAAAAAAAAATCTATATATAGAATTTATTTCACAGGAATGTAAGCCCTAATCATCAAATAAACCAATAATACCATGATATATGATACTTGGAACCCTCTCCTTGGCCTTCCGAGTTTGAAAGCATATCTTGAGAAAAAGAGTAGCTACTCAGCACCAATATTTGAGTTGTACATTTGCTGAAACTAAAAGAATGAAAAATAAAAACAGCAAGAAAAGCTAGAACAGGGTAGGAGTAAAGGATGAGAAGTAAATTCAGTAAGCTGAATAAAAGATATAAAAAGCATCATCAAAATATGGAAATAAAGGAGGTAGGCTTAAATAAGATATAGAATTAAAAGTTCAGAGTTGGAGAACTGAAAGAGTCTTGGAAAGAGAGAATAAAATACTAGATCAAGCATGCAGGTGGACAGCCATCTTGGAGAATTAAAAGGACAGAGAATACTGACTTCTGGTGACTAATTTTTCCATGTATCATAATGCATAGCCTAATCAAATCCATCCACAGAGACAAAGAATCACAAACTCTGATGTACCCAAAATGATAACTCTTTCCTATGTAACACTCTCCAAACCAACAATATGATAGCATTCTATTCTCTGCTGTCTTAATTTCTTTCATTTCTATTCACTAAAATTCTAATTCCACAGTCACGTTCCATTGCTTTACTCCTTTAATCAAAAGCTACCTGGTGTTTAGAATATATAAGTTTCTTTTCTCAGACTCTGGTTCTGTGGAGATGATAAAAACACAACTCTTGGGGCACCTGGGTGGCTCAGTCGGTTGAGTGTCTAACTCTTGATTTTGGCTCAGGTCATGATCTCAAAGTTATGAGATAGAGCCCTGTGTGGGACTCTGTGCTCAGTGCGGAGTCTTCTTGAGATTATCTCTCTTTCTCTCCTTCCACCCCTCCCCTGTCAAATAAATAAATCTTTTTTATAAATACAACTCTTGCCCTCTTTGAGCTAATATTTCTTTGAAAGAGACAGATATGTAAGTCACAAGCCAACAGTCCAATGATTGCCACGAATACAAAACCCCAATCCTAGTTGACTGGAGAATGGAGATATTTGAGGAATAAATACTTAAAATTAACATGAAATGAAATTAAAAAGAGCATCTGCTCAGAAAGCAGGTATCCAAGAAAAGATTGGCAAGAAAGAACTTCAGCAAAGGAGGGCAGCAACACTAGTAACTGGCTTTAGACATAAACAACCAGAGGGCCTGAACTAGTTTTCTTATCTTCACCACAAAAAGGGAACAATAACAATAAAAACAAATGGCAGGGTCAATGACTCAGATATGAAAATTGCCAATAAAAAGCAATACATCAGACATATTAGGAAACAAACTTTGCTTCGGGAATGAATCATAGGTCCTTGCGATCACTGAAGCCTGTAATATAACTCTAGAATATTTCAGCTACTTATTATTCCATCCTATCAGATTTAGAAAAACGACAGGCTGAATGCTTAGCCCGTCTAAGCTATTTCAGAAATTAATTTCAAATATTAAACCAAAAACTGCTGCAACATATAAGGAAGCAAACAAGCTTGCTAAGCCAGAATGGTGACAATAAACTTGCAACGGGGCTACAGTGTTATAATCAATTTCAAATTGACTTACTAATTAAAGCAAATATTCGGTCATGTTTTTTTTCTGTAGATGAAGAGACTACTAAAATGTGTGAATTTATTTTTGGACTAAGGTTTACAGTCAAACTAAGCATTTATTACAGGTTAAAAAGTTCAACAGCTGCCGTAAAAATACATTTATACTTTAGATATGGATTCTCACTGGCATAGTTAGCCAGCTACCAAATTCTTAGGTATTCTCTTTTTAAGTTAAGTCCATTTGTATATTCAACCATCATGGGACAGCTGCTTGCCCGATATGGGAGGCAGTAAAATAATGAAGGCTATAGGGCGCCTGGGTGGCTCAGTGGGTTAAAGCCGCTGCCTTCGGCTCAGGTCATGATCCCAGGGTCCTGGGATCGAGGCCCACATCGGGCTCTCTGCTCAGCAGGGAGCCTGCTTCCTCCTCTCTCCTCTCTCTCTGCCTGCCTCTCTGCCTACTTGTAATCTCTCTCTCTGTGTCAAATGAATAAATAAAATCTTTAAAAAAAAAATAATGAAGGCTATAGACACATTGGCAACTAAATACATAAAAAATATAAAGGTTTATTGTAACATGAGTAGGTGAAAAGCAGTGATATTCTGTGATTTAAAAATTATTTAGGGGAATACATGCTCACACACACCTAATGAACATGTATTTTTTCCTTCTCAGTTATTTACATCCGTATTACAACACACACGCCTTTGATTTTTACCTGCATAGAATAAGCAGAATACATACAACTATAATTGGCCAATTATAGTTAATTCAAACAAAATATATAACTGCTGAGATACAACGTTAACCTCCTGGGAATGACCTTTCCTTTGCACACCATTTACAAGAGAGCTTCCACACAAGACTCACACGATCCCACCCATTGTGTACCACTATTTCATCTAGGAATGGGCACCTCACTGAATCTGAGACAATCTCAATCACCACCGATGAACTCAAATTTTAGAGTAAGAAATAATACATTAGGAGTCATGCAAGTTAATCATGTTAATAGCCATCCTTTAGAAAGATCACAAAATCCTTCTGAAGAGTCCATGAAAAATGTCCTGTGGCTTGATTTTTCAACTCCTCCTTGGAGTATGGTCGTCTTTAGACAAGTATCCTTCTGATAAATTTTCTTTCTCCAAATATTGCCAAAACCTTGCAACCGATTCAAATTAAATAATAAAATTTGACCTCTGGTTTGTTCCATTATTTGGCTCTGTGAATGCATAACCTACCTTTTTGTTGGCAAATTTCCACTTCTTTTAAACAACAACAAAAAAAGCTATTTTTATCATTTCTGCACATGACAGGGAAAACCAATCTCTGGTCTGAGATCCTAAGCAAAGTTTCTTTTCCAGACTAAATAATGACAATCCCTTTCCTTAAATTCATTCATTATTTTACCTACCTGCTAGTTTCTTTGGTTGTTGTTTTTTTGTTTTGTTTTTTATTTTTTTGTTTGTTTTGTTTTGTTTTTGTTTTTTACTTTACAGAGTCCATTTCATTTGAGTATTTCTTATTTGTCAACACCAACAATTCAGCATACAGTGATCCAAATGTTCTCCTCAAAAAATTGTAAGCCCACATCCAAACCCAGCACATTCAAGAAGCAAAGGAAATCGTCAAAGGGCGATGATTCTAGGAATTCTGTGACATCTACTACTAGCAAACCTACCTTTCTTCAATTCATTCCAAAAGAGGTGCAGCATTAATAATCACTAAAAATAAAGCAGAAAAAACCAAACATTTAGTTTTTGAACAAGCACCAGGACCATAGCCGATTGTAATGGATGTTGGGATTTTTAGCTTGGCTCCCCCTCAAGGACAACTTAATACTTCCAGCTGCTGGGAATGCTACTAAAAACAATGCTCAGCAGTAAGTCATTTCTGAGAATCGCCCTTACCTAGAGAAGCATGTGTCATGCCTCCTTCATGTGGGAGCCTATAGCCAATTATTTGGTCAATAGAAAAATAAAGACCCACTCCTCTCACCGGTGACAAGAGACAACTCTGATAGGTCTTCCCAGCTGAAGAGCTCTCCATAGGGTGGGCTGAAACCTTGTTGTGACTGCTGCCCGGTTTCTCCCATGGCCCTGTCCTGTTTCGGTTCCTTTCTTACCTAGGTTCTGATTCTGACTATACTCCCTAATAAATTTCCTACTCTCTGATCTATCTCAGAGTCTGTCTGCAGGGAGCCCAACCTGCAACAAATACCCAGAAGAAAGAGATTAGAGGGAAAAGGCATATCACATTTAAGTAAGCAGACACATGATGCACAAATAAATAATAGCTACTTAGTTTTTTTAACTTTCCATGTGCAATGTGCATTATATGAATATTTTACTTGGTAATACTACATGCTTTATATACTAATACTAAATATCTTATTTGTATTACTTTTGAGCTTTTGCATGTGCATTATACCACCCATGAGGAAACTTATCTCAGAAAGTTTAAGCAATTTGTCCAATATAAAACAGGCAGTGAGTGGCAGAAAGAAGATTCAAAACTCAGTAAGTCTAACTGAAAACCCAGTTCCTTCACCACTTTGATATATACTAACTCAAACCTCAAATTAGAGGCAAAAATTTACATTTCAAAAATGAGACTGTAACATATATTTCCTGTGCCACATTTCCCCTTTCCAAAGTTGTCATCTGAAAGTCCCCAATTGATTAGATTAATACTTTAGTCAACATGTAGCCAGTGCCAGGAAATACTTGCTAATGAATTTTTATATGCTACTTGGTCTATTATTTAGGCTTTTTCAGGACTTAGCTTGTTTTGCAACACACAGTTCAATGCACTGAGATATCATGTGTGATCACTGTTCCTAGAGTTAAAATCTTTAGAGATAGAGAATATCATTTACAATAGGCAGATAAGTAATTGACTAATGGTGGGAGAACAGATTAATCAAGTCAATCATTACATGGATAATTTGATGCTCACATGCATCTGGAAATAGACAAAATTATCTTCCTGTCATTTTCAGACACCATTAAAGCTAATTTTGAGATTTTAAGACAAAATACACAAGGTTTATAAGTCTAGGTAATTTAACCAAGACTTAAGCAATAAAAAATAGTCTTGAACTCAGATCATTTTTCATGTTTCTTTGATATATCTTTTCCAATTAAAATATAATTAATTTCTAATGTATATCAATAATAATGAAAGCCAAAAGGAACAAGACTTCCTTTCATTGATCTTAGTGCTTTTGGTTTTTTGAAACGACTATATCTAAAAATTATGGGTTTCCATTTAATATGTAAAAGTTTGATATTACCTAGAACAATTGCTTGAGAAATGGCAAAATTAATCTTACTATTAAAGAGATATATTTTTTTAAGATTTTATTTATTTATTTGACACACAGAGAGAGATCAGATCACAAGTAGGCAGAGAGGCAGGCAGAGAGAGAGGAGGAAGCAGGCTCCCCGCTGAGCAGGGAGCCCGATGCGATGCCGGCCTTGATCCCAGGACCCTGAGATCATGACCTGAGCCGAAGGCAGAGGCTTTAACCCACTGAGCCACCCAGTCGCCCTATTAAAGAGATATTTAAACATTTGTTTGGTTAACTCTCATTAAGGTAATTTCTCACTTTTTGAGTATATTTTATTTAAACAAGGATATTTCGTATCTCAACAAATGGAAAAAATAAAACTAGGATTTCAAATTACGTATTTCTTGGAGTTAAAATCAGACAATGTATTTTAAAATAATCAAATATTGGGCTATAGAGAATTTATACCTTGAGTCTCATTCTTAGAGCACCTGGATAATAGATTTCATGTCTTAATAAAGTACTTTAGCAATTAGAATGGAAGATATATTTAGTTCTTTTCATTTAGAAGGAAATGATATTTCACTTCAGGTTATCAGTGTAGAGAAACTGTATTTGCAATATGATCAAATATATCATCTATCAAGTACAATTGTCAAGTTATACAAGCCATGAAATTGGAGTAAATCTGTCTTCTGAAATAGAAAAAAGAAATATAGAATTTTCCTTACATATTACCTATTCATATTGGCACATGTATAATGTCAAGAAGGTATTGCTAATTCTGGGTGTTTCTACATATTTCAGTGTACTTAATCTTTGCTTACCTTATCAAAAGATCTGAAGTTATCTATAGTCACTGAGTCAGAAATTTACTGAATTAACCATTTTGAATCAACTGAAAGAAATGCCTAGAAATGTACAATCTAGGTTTAATATATCAGTATGCATATTTTAATGATGCATGCTAGCAAACTATAAATGGGGACATTTCTCTAGGTATCCAACTTAGATAAGCACAAGGTTTGAGGGCAATCCAAGATAGAAAATCATGATTCAGTGTATTAACTATAAGATTAAATTAACTCCTAGGATCTCTTAACTAATGAATATCAAAACTCATGTAACTTCCAAAAGGAGGGATTTGTGTTTGAGGTTTTTACTTCATATTAAAACAATTAATTATAATATAAGAAAATTCAGATTATAGGAGGGAGGCATAAGTGTGTTGCATTATTCAAAGAACTTGATTTTTTTCATTTGAGAAATCATGGTCATCAACTTGGCTTAGAAAACCATGTGAACTAAATCTCTAGGTGTCCTTTAGTTAAAAACCAGGAACCTAGAAATGTGAAAGTAATCTCTAGATAATGAAAGAAAATGGCTTTCATCAAATTAGTAGGATTTGTCAGTGGAACAATCTTAATAGGCCAAGTAGAAACATGATTTAATGACCAGAAGTGTCCCCTAAATCCGCAGAAGCTGTTGACCAACACATTACAAAATTAACATTTATAGATCCTTTTTTTCTGTAATAATTTTAAAGTGTTACATATATATATAATTACATTTTAAATCCTAATAACATTCTTAGAACGTGTGTATTGTTCTATGATTATCATTGTAGATGAGGTATCTAAAACTAAAAAAGAGTAAATGTACCAGGATACAAAAACATATAAGCATTTACATTGCCCTATCCTGCTTTCTAAAGAGGATGATTCCTTTCCTTCTTCAAAATCCCCCACAAGATGCTTGACCCCTGGCTTTGTTCCACTGAGCTGAACATTGAAGTGAAGTAGGAATAGACCTGGGGAAGTCAAGAGAGGGGAGAATTGCTTTGTATTAGATTGGAGAGACACAGATCAGTGGACAAAGAAGGAATCCAGAGGATTCAAGAGAAGAAAGAGGCAGCTGTTTGAAAAAGAGTTCCATTGGGGGAAACCCAGGAGAGGTGTGAGAGCAGCCACAAAGCTAGAACTTTTGTCAAAAGGGCAGAGCTATTCTTACAGATTTCTTAGAATGTTTACAATGTAACACAGCTGATGTTTCCCTGATATTATAAGAAAGGCTCATGCTTTTTTTCAATACTTTGCAGTAAAATAAGATCTTTGTTTTTACAGCAATTTACTTGATGAGATTTTGTTTTAAAGGAATCCGGTAAGGCATGAAAGGCAAGTTTACCATCATTTTCATATGGAAAATACTCAAATTCATACAAGTAGAAAGTCGTGGAACTGGAATCCCATCCCATGTCTGTTAGCTTCCAGTCTCTACCATTAACTAGCTTCCTGTATCAATTTGTCTCCAAAGCTCCTCTGTTTCCTCTAGAGAATAAGGGCAATTTCTTTAAAGAAAAAGGGTTGTCAGTAAGCTAAGCAGCAAGAACAAACGCAAGCAGCTGCTGGTACAGCCCACTCATTACAAGATTATTAAATTATCTTCTATTTAAAAAACCTTAAATATTTCCTATAGCATTGCAACAGCCAGCCAACCATTTAAAATTAGTGTTTTTTTACATCTTCAATCGCTGAGCCAAGCCTTTGCCATAGGAGTTAGGAGTAACTCCCCCACCCTGAAGGGAAAGAAACTCCAAGTCTGGGTAGACAAAATATAACAGATAACGAGCACATTTCAGAAGAAAAAATAGAAAAATCAAAAGATGTCAAATAAATGTCAAATAAAGTGGAAAACAATACCAGGAGAGGCAAGAGGATTTAAAAACAAAACAAAACAAACAAACAAAAAAAAAAAACTTTAAGGAATCAAAAACCCATGAGCAGAACTTTAGAGATAACCAGGATTTTGCCTGGTTTCTACCTTTTCTATAAAGGGTACTTGAAGGTATTAGAGACACAGAGACAAGTATATACGAAAAAGATACTGGTAAGTTGCAACATTTAAAAAAAAAAAGTTGCAACATTTTTGAAGACCTATGACAAATACAATTTCTCTTTCTCTATTGATAAGGGTTCAAACACTAGATTTTAATTTTATTTAGCCATAGTGCTTTCTTATAAATGTTGCCAACATTCAGAATAATTGTGACTATTTATCCAAAGAATTTTTGTTTAACATGATATATGGAGAAATCCAAAATACTTAATTATGTTTGTTTATATTTGTTTTCAGTAAAATAATGTAGGAAGAAATAATATTAGGTAAGAATTATTACTAATTTAACAATTCTATAAGATTTTTTTGTGAGTTTTTAATCTTTTCAACATTTTGCCATCTTCCATTCAATCTTATGCTTTAGATTTGTTTCACCAGGGATTTATTTTATCTTCTTTATGTGAAATGTTTTTCATTAATTATGGTCTGCAAACTTGAGTCATTTTGAAGTTGTAGCAGAATTCTCAGGATTCATTTTATCTTCATTGCTCTGCTTAGGCTTGCTACAGTATTAAGTTCTTCAATCTAAGAGAACCTGACATTTCCTTCCAAAATCAATGTTCTTTGGAAATAAGTCCCTCAAAATTCCTATTAGTAGGAATGATACATGGTCTCCCTAACAGCCCCGAGATACAAGAGGACTCTTCATAGCCCCTTGGTTTTATCCACAAAAATAGAAGTTTATGATCATACATTATATTCATAATTAACCTGTCTTCTTAATCAATTTATATATATATATATATGTATGTATTTCAAAGCAAACTCTGTTTTTCCTAAAACTTGTCTAGCCTATTTCTCTAAAACATATAATGTATTACTAGAAACATATATCATCGTCTCCCCCCACCCTAGTATTTACTGATATTTAGGAAATTGCCTTTAAAAAGCAAGTATTCAATAAATTCATGTTCATTTATTGTTCTTTTCAGTTGCACAATGTTTGTGATAACCATTCCCTATACTTCTTTGAGAGAAAAAGGGAAATTATGCCTCTATAAGTTCCTTAGGAACAATGAGTCTCCAGTCAGATCATGATTTGCATCTGAACCAGCCAGAGGGTAAGTAGCAGAAGGAAAGTTTTCTCATTTCCATGTCCAGAAAGATGCATTCCTTTTACCTTCTTAAATTTAGAGGATGAAATCATAGTCAATACATCTTAGCACATGAACTATTAAGTACATTTTTCTTTGTCTATAGAAATCAATGGAACACACAAAACTACTGTTTGCTCTCCCTTTCTTAGAAAAAAATGTAGAGTGGAAGCTTAAAAAAACAAAAACAAAAACAAAAACAAAACAAAACAAAAAACTCTCACTTGGATCAATTTGTTTTTCGCTACCACCAGTATAATAAGTGCCATTTGTATAAGCCAAAATTATATGAGGCTGTGGTCTGGGAGAGATTGTGGATATTGGAGTTTAGCAGGAATAACATGCTTTCAGTCCTTAGAAAAGCCATCACACTGTTCTCAGGGAAGAATCAAACTTTTAGCTGAGCAGCTGAGGGAAACCGAAGTCTCTCCCACCCTCAAGGGAAGGGAGGGGGACTAAGTTCTACTTCCTGACAAGGGGTATACCCTCATATCTTATTCTCTTCTCTTCTTCTCCCCATTTATTTACTTGTTCAATCTTTTATTTATATCATCATGGGTTCATGTATATTTATTTTTTACTTCAGGTTACAGTCTAATACTGTGTTATTTATTTATTATTTATTCTGTTACTCAAATTGTTACAGATTCGGCCTCTGGGAGCTCTTTCATTTTGGCTCCCTGTGTCCCTCTGACATGCCCCATCCTTTTGCACTCTGAACACTTCCTTAGTACAGGAACTGCAAGATGCTCCAGGGTCATCGTATGTTTTCACTGACATGGCCTTAAACTTGAATTGAATTTTTAATTTCTTAAAATGATTTGATAGAACTCTGTGCTCAATCCCTTCAGAAGCTATGGTCTCCTCTTACCCTGAGGTGACCTAGGGAAGTAATTTTTTTCTCACTGAATCTTAAGAGTCAGACCATGCATGCACCATTCAAAGCCTGACTCAAAGTTCCTATAAGCTCTAATATTACTACATCATATCCAATTTTCTCCCAATTCAATATCTTCTGTCTTATGAGAGACTTTTGTATCTGTCAGTGCCCCAGAAGCAAATATGTATCATGCTCAATCTGGTAATTTGAAGGTTTTTATAAAGGATTATTTACAAAATTCAAGCAGAGTTTAACAAGAGATAATGAAGTACTCTAGACCTAGTAAAAGCAGGAAGTATTCTATCATTTCTAAGACTTTAAGGGGCAGTGGTGGGAGTACTTACAAAACCTGGGGAAAAAGCTATATGCAGAAAGATTCCTTAGAGAGAGGATGCAACCAACCCAATGTAACCAAACTCTCCTTCTGGCCTCTGGCTCCTTCCACCTTCAGATATCTTACTGAGAACTTCAATTGGTTGAACCCAAGAGGAAAATGGAGAGCAAGAAAGCTCACTGAGGCAGGTAATTTCCGAGGCCCAAAGTAGGTAGAAAAGGGTGGACAGTGGATATATAAGGTCATATGGAAGTGATACAATATATTCTTCCTCCAATAGCAAGCAAAAAAGGGACACCTCTTTCCTGTTCTTATCTTCTAAAACTCCATAATGTCATCACTATTTTTAGAAGCAAACTGGGATCAAGTTCAACATGGTATTACTGAATAAAACAGATTATCTACATTTTACGTGCCGTAGGAACAGAATTCCAAACGAAAGAAAATAAATTATTAAAGATAATGTAAAGTAGTGATAACAAACAACAAAATTAGAAGAAAAAAGTTCAAATCTAAATCCCTGGTCATTAATCATGATTTCACTTTGAGGAAATCATGTCTGTTCCCCCTTTTGGACATAGAAAAAGGGTCATTTTTGCTTTCTTTTTGGCCCATTTGTACAACTAACAGATCTCAGGTATAATTTGATACCATGCCTCCTTACTACGCAAATCTGGTCTCTGATGCTTTAGGCCTCTGGTATATTAACATAAATATTTCATTGGGGCATTAATAATTTTTCTTAAAATTGTGCCTTCAATTTAATTCGCCACTCCCTTTGAATGTATGGAGTTAACGTATTTTATGTGACTCCAACTTAATTACTAGTTGAACATGATGGATAATTTTTTATTGTTTATCTTTTTGGAAAAAAGAGTCTGAAAAAAAAAAAACAGAGAGCCCTTAACTTCTTATATTAAGAAAAATAGAGAGTTTATACACACACACACACACACACACACACACACACACACACACACACACATTGGCTTCAATGTCTTTTCACAGATGGAAAAAAGGAGGAAAAGTTCCACTTCACTCTTTTTTATTTTTTCTTGAATATCCTAAATGTTAGAATAAGTGAAAATTTGAGCTTTGTCTGAAGTATCATCACTACCAGTTTTTGTACTATGTCTCCCTAAAACCTTTATTCTCACATTCTATTTTCTACCTTCTGGTTCTCAAAACGTCCATAACGTCACCAAATCTTCATTCTCTGCTAATAGCTTAACTTCATGCTTCATTAAGGAACCACAAGCCATTTTACTGGTTTCTCAAGGAGAACACAAAGTAAAAGAAATCATAGGGTGCCATCCTGAACTGGAAAGTTAGCTTTTTTTTTTTTTTGCATACATGATTTTTTAAAGATTTTTATTTATTTATCTGAGAGAAAGAGAGACAGTATGAGCAGGGAGAGGGGCAGAGGGAGAAGAAAAAGCAGACTCCCCAGTGAGCAGGAAGTCCAATTTGGGGCTCAATCCCAGAACCCTGGGATCATGACCTGAGCCAAAGGCAGATGCTTAACCAATGGAGCCATCCAGGTGCCCCTGTATACCTGATTTTAAAAACAGAAGATAGAGAAGCATAGTCATTTGCTAAGGAGAAAAGTCCAATAGAGAGGGAAAAAGAGCATAATAGAAGGATGAAGACTTTCTCTTAAGAGAAGGGATTTGACCTTAGTAATATTAGTTTTGGGAAGAATGAGGAACCTTTATTCATTGCAAATAGTTGGTAAATAAAGACTGTGATGATACAGACAGAGACTGAGGTTCTTGAGTGCATTAAGAGTTGTATGTTAAAGATTTACATTCTGATGCACACTATGCTAACAGTCAATGGTTACACACTTATTATTATCAATTCAACTCCAAACAGATTTGGACAAAATCAGCTACTCCCAACACCTTTACTGTTCTTTATGTTCTTTGCATGCCTTTCCTTATACCATGGCCTCCTACTCATCACTTGGTGTCCATGACTGGCTCATCTTACTGTCTTTGGATGTTAACTGTTCAAATTTCCCAAAGCTCTGGTCTGATCCTTTTTTTCTAAATGCATTCTCTAGTCCCAGAAGGAAATATATATCACGCTCAATCTGACTACAAGGGAGGGAGGGAGGGAGGCAGATTCTCCTGACTACAAGGTAGGGGGGAGGAAGAGCACATTTTCCCTGCCCAATCTGTCTAAATTAAATATCCATCCCCTGACCTGGCTGCTCTATTTTCTCACAGAGCACTTTATTTCTTTCATAGC
This sequence comes from Ailurus styani, assembly GCA_002007465.1. Lineage (NCBI taxonomy): Eukaryota > Metazoa > Chordata > Mammalia > Carnivora > Ailuridae > Ailurus > Ailurus styani. Next base: position 190,672 of record LNAC01000339.1, read on the forward strand.
ATTTATTGAGTTTGCACTTATTTACTTATTTACTTATTTATTTATTGTGTCCTCAACTAAAGCTCACCAAAAGGGTTTAAGCTGAATGTTCAAAGCTGTAGTCAAGTATCCAAGAGAATGCCTGGCAGCAGAGGTTCTCAACCAACATTCTAAAGTAAAGCAATGAATAGAACATAGCAATGAATAGAACAGTGCTAAGGTAGAAGAATACATATGATGGGATGAATGGATAGAAAAGGAACATGTATTCCAGCATAACTTGTAATTCTTAGGTTGCCTCTTTTTGCATAGGTTTGCCATGATTTCCACTGTGGTAAATCATATTCCCTCAAGGCCTAAAATTGTTACATACATAATCTATTTCACTTAGCTTATATAAAGGAAGTCTAGAAGGCTGACATGGTGAAAATTATACAATTACACTGACCTGCCTTTGTTGGTTAACAATGATCCTATTTCTATTTTTTTTTCCCTTGTATCATTTTGTTCTTTTGTATTCCCTACCTTGGCGCTGTACTTAAGTACCTCATTCTTGGACTTGCACAGGAACTCGATCTTCCTGGGTCCTCCCTGTGATCTGTCTTATACATTAAACCCTAAAATATATTTCCAAATAATAATTTGTATCGTGTCACTCACACTTTTAACAAAATCTTCAATGGCTCACCAAGACACACATGAAAAGATAACATTTAAAACTCTTCATAATGAGGCTTCCACTCAGTTTTACTTCACCTTTCCTCCCACAAATATCTGACATACTACACACCTACTGAACACTTTCTGTCCCCCAGTAAAGCCCTACAATCTCTGACAGACATATGACTATTCAAATTTTATTCCTGGAAGGGATCCCTTTCCATCCAAATCTATCAGTGTCCTCCCACACTGTCAATTCCAATTATATGCCAAAGGCATGATCTCTCTGGTGGAGTACAGCTCCTTTAAACCTTAAAGCCTGCCCCCAATTCAACCAACAGCCACCATTTTCTCTAAATGAGACACAAACAGGCATGTTGTCTTTGTATAAACTAATCTGCTTGCTCTGAACTCCATCATATTCTGCTTTAAATTAATCCCTGATTTGCATTGTTTCTGACTGTGACAGTCAGCTTGTCCTTTGGAACTGGTACTTGGTTTTCTGGATTTGAAATTTTGCTGCCTTTTACAGACATGTGTTAGAGTCTTTTTCTAACTATGCTACTTGAAATTGTCCTAGGTATCCAACTTTGTGACTTTTTATCACAAGGTAAGCCCTCACAGCTGGAATCTTTGTCCATGAACCATTTCCAGACTCTGCAGTCTTAGTCATCTTTATATAGCCAAAACATATCTGTCTCTGACACAATAAATAGTCTTTGTATGAATAGATCAATGAATAAATGAGTCTCTCAGTTTTATTTAATCCTCTTCTTGTTTATTTCCTCATTTTATTTTGATTTGCCCTTTCTGATAAAACATGCCACTGTCTGAGCTTTTTTTATATACATCTATGCTGGTGACCATCTTTCCTGCTAGACCATAAGCCTCTGGACAGGCAGCAAGAAAGGAGATGAGAACCATTGAATTGTTTTCTTCTTATCCTGGCACAGTGCACTGCATGTCAAAGGCATAAAAGAAAAATCTGAATTGAATTCAATATTGAAATTTGCACATAATACCACATAGGAAACTAAATTTGCAAGATATGAATAGACTTGCCCTGCTGATAGAACAGTTCATCCAATAGTGGTTTCAATTGTGAGTTAAAAAAGAAACCATTGACATTACGTATTTAGTAGATGATTTTGATTTTTATTAAAATAATTTGCTAGTCTGGGCCAAAACAACATAGTCTCTTTTCCAGGCTGTTACCTCTTTTCATTCTTCCTCTGCTACCTTCTCTTCTCCAAAGAAAAGTACCACCAGAGATGGACCTTTAAAACCTAAATAGTCCCATGTGATTTTTCTGCTCACATCTCTCTACTGACCTCCCAGTGCTCTCAGAAACATACAAAGTTCTCTTTTCATGCCATCTCCAAATAAGCTCTACCCCAGTGGCTGCTCTTCAAGCACACTAGCTCCCTTCTTGTTCTCTGAATTGGCTAATTTGCTAATCTTGAATATCCTTCTGAGACTCTCTGAGCTTGGCTTTCTCTCTTTCCATAATGTTCTTTCCCCAGAATCCACCCTTGGTTCAAGAGGACATTTTACCTCATCAGAGGGGCCTTTGCTGACCAGTCCATCTAAAGTAGTGCTCAAGAAACAGCTTTACTCTATTTTATTTTTTCTTTATGGCAATTATCACCACCTGACCAAATACATATTTGCTTGTTTTATTTTTTTAAGTAATCTCTGTACCCAACGTGGGGCTGAAACTCACAACTCTGAGATCAAGAACCAAACAGTTGCCCCCATTTATCTTTTAATTAACTGTCTACCTCACTTAAATTTAAGCTTCAAAAGCAGAGATTTCATTTTGCTTGCTGCTATTGCTTCAGTGGCTAGAATACTCCCTGTACTGTTTGAAGCTAATGGTTGCTCCTACTCTGGAAAGGTCGAGTATTTCTCCTGCATATTCATATTCTCTTGCATATAATGGGTACTCAAATATTTGTTAAATATAAGAATAAATAAAAAAAAATAACATAACTTTGGACATAGCAATCAATAATCATGCTATCACAAGAGTGTGTGTAGATGAACTTTTGTAACATAATCATACCTACTTATCATGTTCTATGTTAACTTTTCTAAATTATTTAATTTTGTATATGTTCATGTAAAGTTAATTTTGAATGATGGAATCCAACATGGAAGCACGTTAATCTAAAACCATGCTATCTCAATATAAGTGAGAACTTAAAATGTGACTAGAACAAATGGCAAGGTACATACGCAACAGATCTTAAAGACAGTATGAAAAAAATACAAAATATCTTATTAAAGACTTTTTATATTGATTATACCTGGGAATACTAGTATTTTGACTATAATGAGCCAGATAATGTATATTATAAAGTTATTTTTACTTACTTATTTTTACCTTTATGGAAGTAGCTACTAGAAAATTTAAAATGGTATATGTGGCTCTCTTCGAATAGCACTGATACTAAACGTTGAATAACACTCATACTAAACATTAGATAGAGTCAAACTCCTAGAGTCAAAATCCCTTGTTAGGTACTAGAGCAGAGTTGCATTAAATATGCTAAATATATTTTTTTAATTAAACTACTAGCTTATACCCAATCTACCACTTAATATCACAAAATTTTTGTTTCTACTAATGATCTGGCATGTTTATTTTATCAAACAATGAAAACTAAACTTTTCATGCTTCCATTTTTTTTCATGTTCCATTATGTCTTCACTTTTGCTGCTACACAACTCAAACTAAAATTTAATTCTCAGTTCTGTGTTTCTGATATCATCATTTTCCTCTTCTTTTTGTGATTTCTAAATATCTTCTCATATTTCAAAATATTTTATGCAAATAAGGATGCCATCTTTGCATCTAATTCTTTTAGGAAGAATAAAAATTATAATTATTAGTTTTAATAATTATAATGTTACTACATATGCCACATATTGAGCATTGATTATGCTATATACATTTAATGAAGGGTCCTGAACCCCCTGAAATACCCATGGAAGAAGAAACTGAAGCCTTAAGAAGTTGACTGTGATTCAACATGCTGTGGTAAGACACAGGTTGGATAGTTAGGTGGTAAATCACCGTCCCTCACAGAGATAGTCCTGTAATTATAGTGCAACACTTGGCTACATTGCCAGGATTCAGCTGGATCCAAAATCTCAACACCAGCATAAAAAGCAAGGTGTTCTACTTTGAATGGGTTCTATTGTTGCTTCATTTGCTAATAACCAGAGGGGTTTTCATTAATTTTCTGTGAGGAGCCTCAGCACCAGCGATTTTTTTTACCTCAGCAGAAACAGTTTAAAATAGTTCCTTATTTCACTGCAGGAATCACCTCAATTCCCTCCTAGTCCTAGAAACTGGAGAGGAAAGCACAGAGTTCCTGTGGCATCTTGACATTCTCAGGTAAAGACGCAGTTGAGAACCCCAGTATTGGTATTATGAGGTATTTGCACAATCAGAGATACACTTTTAAACTCCCTTTTAATGTGCAACTAAGTCCTGATAGTAGAGTGGGTTTACCAGGCTGTGTTACCAGTAAATGTGGGTCTGCCAAGTTAAGTGAGCTTCCCCAGGGAAATGAACAATGCTGTACATTTATATTATACCTTTCACATGGAAGGATCTCCAAATGCTGTACTGGTTTTATGTACAGGGATCACGCACTCATAGCTGAAATGCAGGCCCCTGTGGGGTCTAATATGACAGCCATTCCACAGCACAACAGCAGTTAGGAAACGAGGTGGAAAAATAACTTCTCAAAAGAATGGCAGGAAGAATTTTTTTACATGGGCAGAAGGTAATTATGCCATTGGAATTTAGCCAACATGCCTGTCTTCATACTCCTCTTCTTAGTGACTCCTGAGTCTGGCTAGATTAGGTCAAACACCTTTCATGCAGGGGTGATGACTTCTTCTGAGCTCCACATGTGGCCTCTATTTGCTTAGCCAATGTAAATGTTAATAGAATAATATGCAAATAAAATGCATCCTGTGATCTTGTCCTTATTATGCTAGCCAAGGTCTGAACATTGCATTATGAGCAAATGCTATTCCTGTCCCTTGTTCCTGAATTGACCACTTGTTTGAAATTATCACTTTAGTGTTAATAAAGGACCTGTCATAGCAACCTTGGGTTTCCTTAGTGGCCATCCTGAGAGGTCCATGTCAGGGGTAAACCTGCTTTGTAAATAATCATCACTCCATTCAAGGGGCACAGATGCAAGCCAGTTGTGAGTCATTTTAAATAACCTGTTTGCACAGTTAACTTCCCTCCTGCTGTGGAAAGGTTACACATTTCCAGTGTAATTTTGAATACTTTTTATTCTCTCACTTTCTTTTTCATGGAAAAAAATGTTTTTGATGAAGCTCAAAAGAAAAGAAAGAAGGAGAGCTCAATTATTGATCAGCGCTGATGATTGTAGAATAGAGACGTATATTTCATAGGTTGTATTTGAGGTGTTTTTAATTGATTGAGTCATTATTTTCTCAAACACAAAGGAGAACTCTGAAAGCTCAGCCCTGTCTTTTAGAAGCTGGGGAAAGTCATGAGAAGCTGTGTTTAACTGTTCTGCCATGGACTAGTTGAAAAGCACAGTGGAAAATGTTTCCTTTCACAACACTTGTTTTAAGCTTTTCCTAAAAACGTTTTTAAACACATGCCAAGGCCCCCTTCACTGAATAAGTTTATTACAGAAAGCAATGTATAACTCCAAAGCAGAGGTTTGAACACTGAATCTTAATATTTATAGAGGACAAAACTGTGTATACACATCGCACATACACACACACACCCTGAGACATACCCAATGTCAAAACATACTATATACAAATTTGCGGAATAAGTTCATCTCTCATATTTCTGAACTGATTTCAATTGTTAGATCTTTGTCTTTTTCTCCATTTCATTATCATCCGAGGGATGGGAAAGATCAAAATCTTTGATTTTACTTACAAGCTTGCATTATGCCTGATCATCAATAATGTGTATGTGCACAAGTGTGTGTGCTTATGTGTGGGCGTATGTGTGTGATATTAAAATATTTATTTGTATTTATTTTTATAATCTTGGTTTTGCTCACCCATCCTCAATTGTCTTTTCCATCCATGCTTTCTTTTCTAATCTCATTAGGGCCATCCAGATCATTTTGCATGTGTGTATAAACACACACACACACACACACACACACACACGCACACGCACACAAAACAGAGTGTTTCAAAAAAAGTTTTAAGACAGTTTCAAGCTTAATAAATTCAGAAGTATAAATGTTATAAAATATATACATTTTGGAAATTTGAAATTATACCATCTTATTTTGTGAATTGATAATAATTATTCATTTTAAATTTTCACTTCAGTTTGTCACTTTCAGAGGGACTGAAATAAAAGTCAAATACATGTTTATATGCATATATGCACAGACCTTAATAATCATTAGCTTTTCCCCTTAATACCCACCCCCTATTTAGATTCTCCCCTGCTCAACCTCCATCATAATGATATATTGTATAGAATTTTAATTTGGAATTATCATGTATATATGTCCAATTTTTCTTTTCTGTGGAAGTTTCTGTTTTTTTCAAGGAGGGTTCTTTTGTTTGTTTTCACTATAGATAGCAAATTTTACAAGCAAATTTTACAAGTTATTTCATCATTAACTAAAATCTCCTAAACATCATTTCTTTTCGTTTTTTTCAAGTATCATTTTCAAAAGTTGTTTTATGGTGGGTTTTTGCGAGGTTAACCTTCTATCAATTGTAGCCTGAGAATATTATTTGGTTATTGTTTTGCTATCTTATTTAAATGTCAATGACTGGATATAAAATGTTACGTTCAGTAATTTTTCTTCAATATGTTAAAAAATCACTTAGTTTTTTTGTACCCAGTATTGTTCTTGGTACACCTGACCTCAAATACTTGTTATTTTCTACGTGATGTCTTCTTTCTCTCTGGAAACTTTGGGAACTTTTTCTTGTATTATTTGCGTCTTATAATGCTCCATGGTCCCTTCAAGCTGATGTGTTTCATCTTTTCATTCTGATAAATTAATCTCTTATTCGTTAAAGAATTTATTCCTTACTTTTCAGTTTTTTCTCCTTCTTGGGACTATTAGCCTTTTATGTTGTTGGATGGCACTTTTATCCCTATTTTTCATATCTCTTTTCTCTTTATATTTTTCTATTCCTTTATTTTTACCTCCTTTCATCTCAAAGAGTTACTCGGATTGATCTTAAAAGTCCCTAACTCATTATATTATTTGTCCCAAATATTTAATTTTTTTAAACTTTCATGTTTCATTCTTAATTTTTATACTTGATCCTTTAATTATGTCTTGTTCCTTCATATTGCACAAATGTCCCTTGACCTTTTGCATGTTTATTATGCTTATTTGAAATCTATATGTGACTGCCTGTTGGTGCCTGATGATATTACTTTTCTAATCTGTTAGGATTTCTGAAGTGAATGTTACCTCAGACATTAGTCATCTTTGTTTCAGAATTTTAGTTTTGTAAGTGATTCTTAGACTTCCTAGCGATCCTTTGGTCTTTGGCTTTTAGTTCCATCTCCATCTTGTTTCCAAAAGCATCTTGTACAGATAGTTTTTGAGTCTTTTAGGCAATCCTCAATCCTCGGTATAAATCATGGTTGCCTCTAACTTTTCCCTCTTCCTCCCTACCACTGAATGTTCTTGATTTAGCTATTTATTACTCAACCATCTGCTTTCCAACTTCCAAAATTCTAGTGCCATTGTCTCCTTTCCTATTCTCTATTATAGCGTATATTTAATTTTTTTTTTTCAAATCCTCATTTTAGTGTGGCCATGGAAGGGAGCACAGATGTACTCTCTGTTCAGTCTCTATTTTTATTCAGAAATCTCAGTGTTTAACCCACGCATGTTTTTTTTCACTTTCCCATCAATAAAATTTCTTCATCTTCCTGTTAGGAAGATAGTTATATCACTCCCTGAAATTTTTTAATATTTGTATTTGAAACTTTTTACCATATCTTCTCTTGTAGATCTTTATTTTTCTTATAGATTTTGTATTCACTAGTCAAGTGTACTTTTATAAGTATACTTTCAAACAAAATAATTAATGCATATTATTTTATAAATAGCAATTTGTTCCTCAGTCCTAAAAAGAAAATGAGAAACTTATATCGTTTATACTTTTATCTTTAGTGCCTGTCGTATATGTTCAAAAAAAAAGAGAATAAAAATTATCTTATACTCTCCACTCCTTAGTTCTTACTCTTATGAACATTACTGTGTTGGAAAATACTCTCTGGCCACATTGTTAGGGAGATAGTGCATATCAAGGTCCTGCTCATCATGGTAAAATTCACAAATCTATCCCTGGAATCCAGCGAGGCAGTGTATAGATGAATGTGTACATCTTGTGTGTACAGATGAATATATAATAGGGATAATGGTAATATCTATCAAAACAAAGATTTATGTTTTCCTATATAGAAAAACAATCTACTTAAAGATAAGATCATTCTATCTTAACTGCAATAGCTAATTCTCATCCAAATTAATGATATTTGTGCACACTGACCTAGAGGGCAGAAATCCTCTCTAATGTGAGTGCCTGTCAGGCTTCTGTCACCATAAGGTTAACCCAGTGTCCTCTTTTGGCATATATGCAGTCCTTTTGCAAACTTAGATCATTTTCCTTGCTATACATGCAAGGATAAGAAAGAGTGAAAACTCCAGTGAAGAAAGATATGGAAATCAAGAGTGACTTAGAGAAGAATAAATTAGAGAATTTTTATAAGGTACTTTAATTTATAAAATGAATTTAATTTCCTGCTACTGATCCTTGACTGATATAACGAATGCGTTACAAATGGTTACTGTGAGGCGGCAATCACAAAAAGAAATGTATATAGATTATTTCTCAAATCACTAATAATACTACTCCAATTTTTATAGATGAGAGAACAGAGTTCTAGAAGACTAGTTGATGGCAGGGTCAAACTGGAACCTGGCCAGAGTCAGGATCACTCATGTCATGATACTCAAAACAGAAAGTGTTTTAACCCAAGTTATTTGTTATTAATCATAGTTAAGATAACTCACTTTTGAGAGTAATTTATTTTAAAAATTAAAAGTGGTTTACTTACTTAGAACATTTCAGAGACCATTGCTCTAATGTCACTGACTCCTATGTTCTCCTGAGAGAAAGGCAAACGAATGGAATTATAGCTGTACAAATGTGCATAACCAGCAGTATATCTTAGCTATGCCACAATCTTTAGGAACGTAAGATTTATGTGAATTCTATCTGACATGTATGTCCCAGAGAAAAAGGGTGAGAATTACTGTTCTATACAAATGCTTATGTATTGATTCAAGCACAATTGATGTGGTATCTTCATTTTATAATTTATATGGTAAAAAAAAAGAATTGGCTGTGTGTGAGCTTCTGTGTGTGTGTGTGTGTGTGTGTGTGTGTGTGTGTGTGTGTGTGTGTGTGTGCAGGTGTATTTAATAGAGAGAGATATATATATGTATTCCTTGGAAATATAAACTGAGTCACAACTTGTGACTTGAAGTGCAACATCATTTTGATAATACATACTAGATACTTGAAATTCCCTGAAAGATTTAGAAATGACAACCTAATGAAATTTAATGCCAAAAAGCCTCTGAGGCAGATGGTTAAAGGAATATGCAGATTTTTTTTAAATGGCAAAGTCTAAGACTAAAAAGATGCCATTTATTAGTGGTCATCTAAAATAAGTAAAAATAATCTGATTAAGGTTTAAAATAAGGGCTATCTTAAATTGCTGATGCAAACAAACTCCAAAAGCTCAAGGACTTAGCACTTAACAATTTTCCTCTAATTTATGTTCCAGAACAATGCAAGTACTCTGTGAGGAGCTCTCCAAAGCCATGATTTAGGAATGTAGACTTTTTCTACCTAATGGGACTCCCATATTTAATACAACTTTGATACTTCCTCCATGAAACCAAACAGGGAAAAGGAACAGGGATGTGTGTGTTTGTGATCTAGACCTCAAAGTGCATATATACTTCTCTCAATGTATTGACTATAATTCACAAATAAGCACAAGAGAGGCAGAGGCGTATGGTATATACTTCTATGTCCAGGAATCAGCCAGGCTCACATTGTCTGTATACCATCTCAAATACCAGGTGGAAAATAAGTAAGTGCCACTCTCCAGAAGTATACTAAAGGAGTAAACACAGGAATACAGTTGTTTTATTCTTCACTATCCATTTTGAGACAGCAAAATCATGATCAACCCAAGGCATCAAAAATATCAAGTGTAGCCTTTCACATAAATAGGATGCTATATTTGTTTACATGGTTTTCGGGATTCCAAAAATTTGGTGGGGCTATCAAAACAATTTCTAAACTATAAAATTGTTTAATTCTACAAAATTTACAATGCTTACCAATTCTCAGAAAACGGGCATTTGAGCAATAATTCAAACATTTAAAAAAAGTAATATTCCCCAAGGCCACACCCAAAATAAACTGCTTTCCAGGTGTAGAACCCTAGGACGTACACTTGGAAAATCACCTCAAGGGAACATCATAGTTTTAATAATGTCAATTATTTAGAAACATCTAGTATCTCCACTTAATTTTCACAGGAAAGGTTAAGATAAGTATTTATTTTGTGATCACTACAGTTTGGCAAAAAAAAAAAAATTTCCAAAATAATAAGTTTCAAATATCACCCACATGAGATGATGTATTTTGTCCTTGATCCTTAGAATCTCTTTGGAAAGACACTTCTGAAGTGACTGGAGGAAAAAAAAAAAAAGAAACACCAAAAAACTGTGCCAGAGACTGTGTGCTCACTAAACATAAATCCAGTTTTTTTAATACTTCCCCATCTCCCTGCAGTCAAGTTAGAATTTTATGATTGGTGCTTCTCAAAGAACTGGGAGCAAAAGTAATTAAAGACAGTTAGGAGCCCCTGGGGCTCATCCATCTCCCTGTTTTTCTACCACAGAAACCTTCAGGCCAAATGTTCTATAGGGCAGTGCCAGAAGGAGTAGAGGAGTGGCATTCAGCCAGACACTGACCTGAGCAGGTAACGTATGCATGTGTGTCTGTGTGTGAGCACGTATGTGCATGAGTGTTATACCACTAAACTCTTGGATGATAGTATTAATTATGTTACTTGTTTTTAAAACACAGGTTAATTCATTAATGGATAAACTTAGCCGAGGTACAATTCCATGTGCCAGAGATTTTTCAGGACTTTGGCATACCAAAAGAAAAAAATGTAGTTCCCACTCTCAAGGACAAATGGACAACACAAGGAAAACAAATAGCAGCAAAATGTTAAAGGTGTTTTATAGCAAAACATTCATCATACAGTAGGGTTCTAAGTAGGGGGCATTCACTTCTACCTGAGGTTGGTGGGTAGTACTTACGTACAGAAAATAAGTTATTTTCCATCAACATATTGATGGCCTTCATGGTTTGGTTCATTCCAAATTTTGGATGTGTTAATAACTTCAACCTAGCTGATGCTCTTCTCATTGTCACACCTTTATTTGTGGACATCTGGCTGGGCAAAGTCAGCAGAATCAGTTTCTAACAGAACTATTCTCATACATGGAATACCCTTAGAATTTGAGTTTAGGCAGCTTAACCACAGTGATGACATTCTTACCTAACATGGAATCTCCCGTAAATGGAGTTGCTTTCTAACATTAAAAATATGCATTCAAAAAGGATAAAAGGAGAACATTTTGCAAAAATGAAAGAAAAAGACTCCTAATTTAAGTGTGCCAGGGGTGGATCCAATTTTCATTTTGAATAGAATATTGCTGCAGTAATTATCTTTCTATTTAAGTACAAGAATAATTAGTGTAGCAATCTGCTAGTCTTATAGTACTCACAGTTCAGAGGTGAAAATATTATAATCTTAAGTAAATTATAAATGTTTAATTATAAAGATTATATGCAGAGATGCACGAATAATTAAATAATATTTTTATAACACAAATGTATACATATATGTAATAAGTAAATACAATATTTATTTTCTTTTTTTTAAAGGGAAAAGTTAAATTGTGGCAAAAAAAAAATCATATTCGTATCTGAGGGAATCTATCAAGTAAAGAAACTCTGAAATGACTGTAATATTCCCAAGTCATCTTAACATTACCTAATTTCACAGAAAATACTTTTTCAATTATGCTATAATATATTATTAAGTTGATTTAAACTTGTTCCAGAGTTTATTCTTTCCTTATAAATATGTAATTTCTATTGGTAACTATGCATAGGAAAATGACTAGAATTCTCTTAGGAATTTTGGCACGGTGTAAATACTTCATATTTTAAACAAAAAATGATATTTACCCACATATCAGAGTAATGTTTCAATTTATCAAGGACATATACTTATATGGTTGACCAGCTTTACCCTTGCCTCCCTGAGCCTTAATGGGCATTGGATATACTTGCAGTAATGGACAAGGATGTTTCCTTTTTCTTTTTTTTTTTTTTTTTAAAGATTTTATTTATTCATTTGACACAGAGAGAGAGATTACAAGTAGGCAAAGAGGCAGGCAGAGAGAGAGGAGAGAGGAGGAAGCAGGCTCCCTGCTGAGCAGAGAGCCCGATGTGGGCCTCGATCCCAGGACCCTGGGATCATGACCTGAGCCGAAGGCAGCGGCTTTAACCCACTGAGCCACCCAGGCGCCCAAGTTTCCTTTTTCTTTGTGAGGATAAAATAGACGGCGATAACCAAACTTCCAAATAAATTGTATTGGATTTTAGCTACATCAATTTCACAAACCCAATTGACGATGAACAAAAACAGACTGTGATTTTTAAAGATTTTTTTTTTTACTTGACAGAGAAATCACAAGTAGGCAGAGAGGCAGGCAGAGAGAGGGGGGAAGCAGGCTCCCCACTGAGCAGGGAGCCTGATGCGCGCCTCGATCCCAGGACCCTGAGATCATGACCTGAGCCAAAGGCAGAGGCTTAACCTACTGAGCCACCCAGGAACCCCAGACTGTGATTTTTAAATAATACAAAGAAGGGGTGACTGGGTGGGCCAGTAAGTTAAGCGTTGGCTCAGGCCATGATCTCAAGGTCCTGTTGGAACTATGCATTGGGCTTCTTGCTGAGCAGGGAGTCTGCTTGACCCTCGCCCCCAGCCCCTCCCCCCACCGCATGCTCACTTTCTCTCTCCCAAATAAATACAATCTTTAAAAATAAATAAATAAATAAATAAATAAATAAATAAATAAATAAATCGCACAAAGAAATACCAAATATGTAGTTACAATTTAGCAGAATTCCTTCCCCCTTACCTGCCTTGCTCTTATACTCTTTGGCTCTCTCTCCCTCCACTCCTCATTTTCTTTCTCTATCTCTTTCTGTGTGGAGCTACATAGGAAGTTTTTTTTTCCCTCTATTGCTCTATTCTCACTCTCTCTGAGATATTTTCTAAGAAAATAACAAAGACATAACCATCAAAATGTATTAAAAGGGCTTATTAACTGAACACAATGTTTGATATTTTAGATCATTAGTTTTAGAAATCAGATTTTTGTTGTTGGCACAAAAAATACATATCCAGTATCCAAATGAGAGATCCTTTCTTCAACAAGGTTTTATCAGTCACCTACCCTGTGACAGACACAGTGACATGCACTGGGAATATACAGTGAAGAATAGAGAACGCCCTAAAGAGATCATAACATAATTGGAAGCCAACACTTACTAGCTCACAGAATTTGATTACATTATTCAATGTTTTCAAAAAGCCTAAGATAATTTCCCATAAACTTTATTCTGACTGCATGATCTCACCTCTTCTACTTTTACTCTTCCTCCTACTCTGCTCCATCCCCAATGTCCTCTTTGCTGTCTCTACCTGAGACTATGTGTAGCTGTTCTCTCTGACTAGTATGGCTTTCCTTTTAAATATTCTTGGATTTATTCTCTCACCTCCCCAAAATTTTACTCAAATCTCAAGCTCTCAAAAATGGCTACCTTGACTGTCTTATGTTTATTCATCTCAGACTTTTTTGACCTCTTCTACTCATTTTCTCCCCATAGTAATCAACGTCTGTGAATATGCTATTTATTTTTTTATTTATGAACTTTTAAATCTACTTTTGCCACCCTACAAGGGCAGGGATTTGTTTTCATTGTTTGGAGGTGTTTTCCAAGAGCCTGTCACATAATTATTGAATGAACTAAAACCTGTCTAGGAATAGAATTATTGTTTTTCTTTGAAATTGCACCTTGAGTAAAATGGAGGACTAAGTAAGCCTGAAAATTCTTCAGTGACAAACTATTGAAGATGCTGAGTAAGGTTTCTTTTTAAAGGAATTTATTTATTTATTTATTTATTTATTTATTTATTTATTTATTTGAGGTGGGGACGGGTTGGGGGAAAGAGGGAAAGGGAGAGAGGATCTCAAGCAGACTCCATGCTGAGCATGAAGCCTGACACAGGGCTCAATCTCATGACCCTGAGATCATGACCCTGAGATCACAAACCTCTTGGTTTGAGCTAAAACCAAGAGTTGGATGCTCAGCCAACTAAGTCACCCAGGCGCCCCCTGGATAAGATATATTTAAAAATATATGTACAGCAGATTTCATGAGAAAGAACAAGAATCTTTCAACTGCAGTTTCCCTCTCCCTGAGTTGAAACTAACCACAAGGAATATATCAAAAGCAATGAATCAACATGGCTGGTCTCACAGCTGAATATCATCTATTTATTCATTCAATAGTGTTTTAATCTGTTGATAAGCAGTAGAAACTATTACTGATAGTGAGATGCATCCCATTTTTTCTTCCTCTTCTCTAAAGCACTTGATTTGGCATTTTACCATTATAAACATATCATGCAGATCATAAAATTCAACTCATTAATTAACTTATTTATTTAATAGCCATTTACTTGGATTTCTGTATGCCAAGTACTATACCAAGAGTTAGCTACTCGAAAATTTAAAGAAGTAAAATAGTCTGCAATTCCATGGAATTTGCCTCAAGACAGAGAGCCAGATTTTAAATAAATCACTATACAATTAAATTGAAAATTATAAATTGTCATAATGACTATGTCAATTTACCACTGACTAAGCCAGGCATTTACTATGCTCCAGAAACCATGCTAGGTGATATAAACACTAAATTATTTAATTTTCATATCCTATTATGTAGATAGATATTTTCTCCATTATTCATATGATTTGACTGGGGCTGGAAAAAATGTGGTAAATATCAGAGCAGGGATCAAACTCACATTTGTTTGAATCCAAGAGCCCATCTTCGTCACAATGCTATACTAAAAATTATAAGGATTTTTCAGTGTTCAGAGACACCTTACAGGAATGACATCATATTCACAGTTGGGATTGAAACTCAAAACCCTATAAATATCATCAAATATTTCGCAGATGTTCATTCACTGTTAATTTGGTGGGTGAGCATATGTGTTTGTAACAACATGAAAGCCAGGCCTAGTGCAGCCAGGGTCCAATAATCAGAATTCCCAGACTGTCTTTCTACTTTAATCAGACTGCTTGCAGGGTTAGCCTACCCCAGAGAGCAGCACAGTTCTCATGAAATCTGTTTCCTATATACTTTTATGAGTTGTGGTACATTACCATTAATAATAAGAAGAATTTTACTCCGAACTTTCTACTTCTTAGTTACACCCAGTGATAATAGCAGCTAGAGTGTCATCTTTGATATTATATTTGGGAACAAAATTATATAAACCAATCTGAAATAATGAGCTTTAAAATTAAAGATTAATGTTCTACATGCAAGTATAATTAATAACTAAGTTTGATCAGCATATTTATATTTGAATTTGTTTTCTACATTACATACAAGAAAATATTTTTGAAAGTAACTGAGTTAAAAACCATTAGATAAATTTAAAATTTCTTTCATTTGTTGCAATGATGATGAACTGTATTTTGACACTTCAGATATATAAATATCTTTTAAGTTAATATCAATTACTCTGAATCCTATGAAATTTACATTATGGAGTAGATAGAATGGGAACCTGAACTTAGAAGTTAGAAACAACTAAATTCAAATCACTGATATGCACTTATTACCCCTGTGATATTTGTCAAATGTTTTTGACTACATCTGTTCCTTAAAAGGCACAGGGCGTTGAAGCCCTAAACTCCAGTACCATAGAGCATTACTGCATTTGAAGATAGGGCCTTTGAAGACGTAATTGATGTTAAATGAAATCTTAAGGGTGGGACCCTCATCTGACTTGTTTCTGTTTCAGAAGAGTAAGAGACACACAAAAAAATGTTTGCACATAGTGGAAAGGAAAGTCCTGGAAGGACACAGTGAAAAGGCAGCCATCTGTAAGCCAAGGAGTGAGGCTTCAGGACTAAACAAACTGTTGACACCTTGATTGTGGACATTTAGTCTCCCAAACTGTGAGAAAATAAACTTCTATTGTTTAAGCCACCAAGTCTGTGGTATTTTGTTATGGAAGCACCAGCGAACTAGCAGAACAAATCATTTAAATACTTCATACATCAGCTTTTTCATCCATAAAGTACAAAAAACAATTCCAACTTTCAGAGTTTTATTAGGAGAAAAAATATTATATGTACATTTCCTGTCATGTGGTAAGCACTTGGTTAATGAAAATAAGCCATACCAGTGATGTGTGCCTCTGAATATGTGCATGTAAGTACTTCTAATGTCATATTCTGTAAAAATGATAAAACAATGTCAATTTGAGTTAGGAATCATTTAACTCCTTATTTCCTTTGAATCGAGTCATAATATACCACTTTACTAACATAATAGAGAATGGCCTTACACTAGTCACAGAAGCTCTCTGTGAATTCTATCATTTCATTGACTTGTCATAGCAAACAAGTTTGCCATGTCAAGCCATAGTTCTGGATATGTATGTGTGGTGTCAAGTAAGGAACTAATTAAGTATGAAATTACCTTATATATCTAAAGCTGTGTCTGCTCACCTTTAGGCATTTTGGGAATGAACCTAATGAGATATGAGTTTTGCTCCACAGGACAATCACAAGGCTCATTAATGCTCATTAAGACATAAGTAGTATTCAATGGACTCAGCAAAATCTCACTGTATTTTAATGAGGATCTGAATTATCCAATGAAGCAAAACCGTGTCATGGAAATTCCTTGTTAACGCAAAAGAAACTGCAGGCCAATAAAGATAGTAAATATTGTTAAGTATAGCTATATTATAGACACATCTGTGATAAATAGAAAAAAAATCCCCAGAAATTCATTTCTTAACATTTGAAAATAAATGTGCCGAGGGTGATTTAATAAAAATCCAAGTACTAGGGAGAAGTATTGTAGAATCACAAGATTATTTATCAACAAGGAAGTTTTGAATTGCTTTTTTTTCATTCTGGATTTAAGGAAGTTGAAATTCTTCTATTTTGTATCTTATTTTAAAAATGATATAGGTTGGGGCGCCTGGGTGGCTCAGTCGTTAAGTGTCTTTGGCTTGACTCATGGTCCCAGGGTCTTGTGGTTGAGCCCCACATCAGGCTCCCTGCTCTGCGGGAAAGCCTGCTCCTCCCTCTCCCACTGCCCCTGCTGGTGTTCCTTCTCATGCTGTGTCTCTCTCTGTGTCAAATAAATGGATAAGATTTTAAAAATAAGTGAATGAATGAATGAATAAATAAATAAATAATAAGTGATATAGGTAGATGATGAATAAATATATACTGAAAAAGTAAATAAGTTACATTAATATTTAAGTCCATAACTGCTATCATATATATCCCCTTTTATTTATTTTCCACAAATATTTGAATGCCTACTGTGTGTCAGATATTGTATTAGCACTAAAGCAAAAGCAAACAAAATGGACAGAATCCTAATCTCATGAAGATCACATTCCTGAGAGGGGAAGAAAGGTAATAAATAAACATGTAAGTATTGAATCAATTAATAAAGAGTTACAGAAAAAAAGACTGACCACCCAAATGTTGATGAGAACATAGAACAACAGGACTTCTCATTCATTGATAGTAGGGATTCAGAATTACACAGTCACTTGGAAGACAGTTTGGCAGTTTCTTACAAAGCTAACCTTACTACACATTCCAGCAACTGTACTCCTCGGTATTTACTCAAAAGAGTAAAACTTATGTCCACACATAAACTTGCACACAGACACTTACAGCAGCTTTATTCAAATTACTAAAACATGGAAGCAAAAAAGATGTTGTTGAGTAGATGAATGGATAAACTATGGTATCCAGGCAATAGAAATAGTATTCAGTACTTAGGAGAGAGAAAGAGAGAGAGAGAGAGAGAGAGCCATCAAGCCATGAAAAGACATGGAGGGGTGCCTGGGTGGCTCAGTGGGTTAAAGCCTCTGCCTTTGGCTCAGGTCATGATCTCAGGGTCCTGGGATCGAGGCCCGTATCGGGCTCTCTTCTCAGCAGGGAGACTGCTTCCTCCTCTCTCTCTCTGCCTGCCTCTCTGCCTACTTGTAATCTCTCTCTGTCAAATAAATAAATCAAATCTTTAAAAAAAAAGACATGGAGGAAACTCAAGCGTATATAAATGTATACTACAAAGTGAAAGAAGCAAATTTGAAAAGGCTACATACTGTATGATCCCAATTATATGACATTCTCAGAAAAGGCAAAATTATAGAAATACAGAAAGATCAGTGCTTTTCCAGTCTTTGGGGGAGGGGAAGGATGAATTGGCACAATACCCAGGATTTTAAGTGCAGTGAAAATACTCTGCACAATATATTTGGCAAAACCTATGGAATCTATAACACCAAGAATGAAACTTCATGTAATTTATGGACTCTGGGTGATTCTAATGCATCAATGTAGATTCATTAATTGTAACAAATGTACCAATCTGATGGGGACAGTTTATAATGGGGGAGGCTATGCATGTAGGGGGCAGGGAGTAAATGGGATATTTCTATACTTTGTGCTCAATTTGTGCTAAAGCCACTCTAAAAATAAAGTCTTAATAAAAATTATTTTTGAAAACACAAAAACCTAGTTAGGGTATATGTAGTAAGGGGGAACGAGAAAAAGTACTGTGATAGAATGGATAGGGAAGACCTCTCTTAAGAAGTTGGTATTTGAATAGATACTGGAATAAAGAGGAACCTTTGTGTGTGTGTGAAGGATAAGCTTTCTAAGCAGAGGGAAAACTGCAAGTATGGATGCCCAGAGGCAGCAACAGGTTTGGAGGAATATTAAGAAGTCCAGAATGGCTGGAATGCAGTGAGTGATACAAAAGAGAAGCATAGGAGTCGAGGTTGGAAACATAGGAATGGCAGCAGAAAAGATCTTTCAGGCTTTTATGAGGAATCTGGATTTTCACCTAATTGTGAGAGGGTAATTTGAGAACTTTACATAGGGAAGTAACTTGATTTACTTGTGCGTTATGAGGCTCTCTCTGGCTTCTACATGGAAAATAAGTAATAGTAGTTTGGAAAAGGGTTATAACAATGAATCCTTTGAAACATGTTTTAAATGCACGTTGGCAGAAATGAATGATAGATTAGATGTGCTGTGTGATAGAAATGGAAAAGCCACATAATGACCTGGAGGTTTTTAGTCTAACATTAATTGCCCAAACAAAATTTTGACATTTTCAAATGAGAGTTTGATTTGTCTCAAATTCATTGACTAAAACTGGCATAAGTGACTATTACATCTAGAATGTGAGGTATACATGAGGCAGTTCTCATGAGCCAGTTGCAAGCCCAATTCTATTTCAGGATGGTCAGCCTCAGAGAGTCATTCTATTTCCAAGGTTTTTAAGACCACATTAATCCAAATATCTCCTGAATGTATGTTTATAACTGATTTTTCTTCTAAGGTTCACAATCTAATTCTGTTTGGAATTGTCTTAGGTATCTCAAAATTTTAACGACCAAAGATGAACTCTTGGTATTCTACTATAAACATGTTCTCCTAAGCCTTACCTTTCTCAGTAAAGGTCATTTTCCTCTACCTAGTACACTGGAAGTCCTTCCTAATATCTTTCCTCCACATTAACAAACCGATCCCTCGTAAGAGCTGTGACCAAGTTCTGTTGCTTTTATTGCTAAAATATATTTCAAAGCTAACCATTTCTCTATAGACCTGTTGCCAGTGACCTACTCAGAACCATCATCCTCCCATATCTTGATTGTCTGTCTGCTCCACAATACACAGTACATCGAATTTTAAGAAGTTAGACCACTATGCAGAGGAAAAAAGTAATGGGTAATGCATAGAAATGAACATGGAAACTCTCATGGAAAAAGGTAAAAATATAGGGAAATATCTGGAAAGATTGAGGAGATTGACATAGAGATTTTGAGTATTTGTTACCTCATCTAAAGAGATTTGGGCTATATGTTGAAGGACAAGAAGGAATATGCAGGGACAGCTTGAAGATTCAGTTGTGAGAGGGAATAATTAATGGATCAGTGTCCCCGAGATGGAGGAGAGGAAGAGATGCTTTAGAGGGGAAAGAACAACTCTTCTTGCAAAGTTGAAAAAAAAAATTAGTAAGATTGGGACATATCTAGATGATTTATAGCCCCTTGATATTGATAACATCAAAGGTACAAAAGTACATTTTGATTAAATTCCAAAAGTAAGGAGTGCATAATTGGAAATGTCTTTCTTCATTTTATGTGTACAGAAATGTACTAGAGCCTAAAACAAAACAATTCATGTATCTGGATGAGTTAGAAACTTACAGTTAACTTATTATAAAGAAAATATGTGTATGGGAGTTTCTAGTGGTCTACAAAAGGTGACTACATTAATAAGTTACATTAGCACAGATGACTCAGCCTTAAAGGGTTTTTTTTATGGAAGAGATACTTATCATATTGCTCACTGACTGTATAATAGAATTTAAATGAATTAGGCCTCAGCTGTTATCTTCATTTCACAAAAAAGCATGATATTACAGCAGAAAGGGATAAATTATATTTAAATAACTAGAAGTTTTTAATATGACCAGAATTATGTAAATTCCACCAACCATCAATTTTCTAGGAATTTCAGTCTTTATGCTAATTCATGAAAATCAAGCACAATGTATTTGCAGCTGGTGCAATTCTCCACCAATCTTTCATAAGGAGAATTACTTAAGAAATGTACTTGAATTACAGAAAAATATGACTCATTGAACCAGGTAGTGCCATGCTGACATGGTTCCTTTAAGAACGTGATAAAACTTTTGGCAAATTTTAGGATTATCTTGGGAAAATTCGCTCCTTGATTTCTTAATACACTATAGTCTCTATGATCAGTATCATAGACATTTGAGAAAAGAAATGTGCATGTAAGCTACTGAAGAACATTGTCTTTGCAATCCTACAGCCCAGAGTTTCAATGTTGGTGATGTTTCTTTTGACATGGACAAGGCCCTCACTATCTCCGAATCTTAGATAAAACGGTAATGATAACAATATCTATAATAAGAAACATTGTGAAACTTTTAGGGATATTTGTTTCATCTTTTTTTTTAGATGACAGAGATTTACACATGTTTGCATGATTGTAGCAAGAACAGTAGACCAAGGAAAAGTAAAGATTAAGGAGAAAGATTGTATATTCCAGTATAAAATCTATAAGAAATCAGGAAGGGATATAATGAAGAGCACAGATAAGATAATGTCTGAAAAAGAGAGGATATAAAACATCCAGGAATGTGTTCACTAAATAACAAGAGATTTTATTTTTAAAAATTAGGTTGGTTAAACAGTGACACTGTACAATAATTCGACTGGTTCTCTAAAAGCCTACAGATTTGCTATTTTTATCCCTAATCACTGATTTAATTCATTCTTCTGTTCCTTGACCATATCTATAACTTTTCAGCAGTTGAAAACCAATAATGATAGAATTACCTCATTTCCTTTCCTTACAAATATGTTGTTTTATGAATATATTGCCTATACAATACTTGAATTAATTTTCTACCCCAACTGCAAAGATTCATATACATTTTCTGAATTCTGATGTGCCCCAAGAACAAATGTGACATGATATATCTGCCATACCTCAGCCAATAGCTTGGCCAAATCTGCTAAAGCCTCCACTGTGGATTTGACAGAATATGATCCAAGATAGGCTTCTAATAAGAAATCATGCTAAGAAACAAATATGTTTATGATATCCCTAATTCTCTGTTTCTGATCAAGCAATATGAAGCAATGTTTCTGGGAAGAAGCATGAAATAATTAATAGTTTAATATTTAAAGAGCATCACCAATGTTCAAAGCATTGAAATAATAACAAAGCTATAAGAAACAATAAAACCAAGCAAATCACAGAGAACATTAAACAGAGTGCTAGAAAAATTGGAACAGAAAAATCAAAATCCTACTGATCTCTCCTTTTAGCATAAAGGGGGAAAAACCTTTTTAAAAAGTTTATCTTAGGGATGCCTGTGTGGTTCAGCCAGTTAAGCATCTGCCTTCAGCTTATGTCATGATCCCAGGTTCTGGGATTGAGTCCTGCATTGGGCTCCCTGCTCAGTAGGGAGCCTGTTTCTCCCTACTCTCCCTCTCTGTTTCTCTCCTTCCCTCCCTCCCTCCCTCTCTCTCTCTCTCTGTCTCTCTCATGCATAAATAAATAAAACCTTAAAAAGTTTATCTTACATCCAGATTCTTAAATTGTAGATTCCAAAGACAATGACACTTTAAGAAACTGTAGGAACTCTTGAGATCTAACCATGTTCTAAAGGGGTTAGATCATCTTCCAAATATCCCATTCTTATGGTTATAACAGATGTAATGGGTATTCTCACACAGCTGGAGTGTGTGACGTAAACTGGTATAATATTTCTAGGAGGCATTTTGAAATATCTATCAATTATAAAAACATGTTTGTCAAAATATCACAATTCTTATAGATAATTAAGATTTTACTCAAAGGTTTGGCTAGGACAATGTTTATTAGAGTATAATTTAATAAAGGGAATGTTAGGAATAAGTGTTCAAAATAAGTATTTGCTAACTAAATGATAGAACATTTAGTCAACGAAGCATTTACTAGAGTCACTTTAAAAAGTGTCACTATACCATTTCTTTTGTCATGGAAAATTTTCAAAACCATTAAATGAAAATGAAAAATTACCAAAAAAGTATATTAAAAAGCATATTTTGTTTTGCATAAAGGAAGTATATAAGTATAAATGAATTGTTACATCTACAACAAATAATAGTTAATAATAGCAATAATAACAGTTAATAGCAAAAGTTACATTTTCTCATTTTTGTCTTCACACACAAAAAAATGCTGATTATCATTTCCATTGTGCAAATGATAAAAGTGAGCCTCAGTTTAGTAAGGCAAAATGATCATGAGTAATGGAGCTTATAAACTGTTGAGCAGGTTTTAGATCCAGATTTCTGACTCCAAACAAAAACTCTACATCTCTTCTATAAATTAATAACATTTTAATAGTGAGTATCTTTGGAAGTTTTTTGGTGTTTATTATCTTTGTTTTGCTTATTAGTGCTACCTAATTTTCTTTAGCATACATATTTTACTTCTGAGAAATAAACACTATAAAAGGCAGCAAAAACATACACTAGTGTTCAATAAGAAAATAACCAAAGGTCATATGCTTGGTGGACCATGTGGCCCTAGATCTTGGGATGATGAGTTCAAGCCCCACTTTGGGCACAGAGCTTACTTAGCAAAAAAAAAAAAAAAATCAAAAGATCAATAATATTACCATATGTAAATAATATGCTGATTGATGAGATGTAAGATAGAGATAATTTTAGTTGTGTGCGTATATCTAAAAAGAGGCATAAGGTTGATGTATATATACACCCATATTATATTTGAAATTATTTCTCATTAACAAAATAATCTCATTAATAGCCCCAAGCATGGTAAAGGAAATGTTTTTTTGAATTTTGAATATTTATCTGAGTTTAAATCTAAGCATGTCTTTATTAGCTCTTTTTCATTTCTAGGATAATGCTAGTCAGACATGCACTACTATAGAACATCATTCACAATTCACAATTATGGGGAAATTTGTTGAACTTTTGTGTAAAACATTTCAGATTCAAAGTAACTGCACTTATGGCTTTGATGACTTCTGCTACCTTTCCAAAAATGATTGTGTATATTGGACTATTCTTGCTGGGTGCAGTACGCATGAGCTCATGCACACACAAACTCACAGAAACACACCATCTCTGACTGACTACTTCAATAAAAACAGTGTAATTTGAGCTAAAAATAGGAACCTCGTCCTTGAGTTTATTACCTTTATTCTTCAGCAAATTCTTTATATGTCTCTATAATTGGGGTTTAATTTTCATTTAGAATCATAAAAGAATGACCCAGACAACTAATTATCTTGCCTTAACCTTAACATGTGGGATTTTTTTTATATCCCTCTGTTTATAAAAGAGCAAAATGGTAGAAATAACCATTACCAGGAGTTTGAAAAAAAATATGTGACCTGATGTGGCTTTCATTGGAAATTAGTTTTTGATGCGTATTTTTTAATTTGATAGACTGACTGACATTTTTCTCATCGTTACTACACGGATCAGTAACTCCCACT
This sequence comes from Ailurus styani, assembly GCA_002007465.1. NCBI lineage: Eukaryota > Metazoa > Chordata > Mammalia > Carnivora > Ailuridae > Ailurus > Ailurus styani. The sequence goes on from LNAC01000339.1 coordinate 214,894, forward strand.
ACTTGGCCAAGAGGTTAATTAGAAATAGATAGTAATAACCAAAAACATACCAAGAGGATTTGTCCTGCTTCTCCTCATTCAAACTAATAATTTGGAGCATCTATCAAGTACTTTTTTGAAAGAAAATAAGCAATGCAAAAGGGCTCGTAAAAAGCATGATTTAGAGCTTCATATCAGACACCTGCTCTGAGATGGCTTTGTTCACTATGTCCACCGTATGTTACCTATTGCCAAATACAAATACAAACGGTCCCATACCCGAGAGTTACCGGTTTCTCTATCCTAAATGTGCATTCTATCAGTCACGTGCTGTTTATAGAAATGACAATATAACCTTTTGTCTTTTTTATATGGCTAAATATTCAAATGAAAATGTGATTTAAAGGCACAGTATACACATAATACACACATGCATATGTATGCCTATTTAAGCATATATAATGTTATATTAAGTTACATATGACTATATATATTAGAACCTATACAAAAGTGTTATTCTGACCTGAGCTGATCAAAGAAACTCAGTTTCAAAACACATGACACATGGCCCAAATTCAAAACATTGACACCACCAAATGGTACCAACAGGAACTCTCTCATTCATTGCTGAGAAATGCAAAATAGTACAGTCACTTTGGAAGATAGTTCAGCAGTTTCTTGCAAAGCTAAACCTTCCCTTACATAATAATCCAGAAATTGCACTCCTTCATTATTTAATCCAAAATGTTGAAAACTCGTGTGCACAAGAAAACCTGCACATGAACGTTTATTGCAGCTTCGTTCCTAATTGTCAAAACCTGATAGTGAGGGAGGCTTTGCATATGCGGAGGTAGGGGGTACATGGGAAATGTCTGTACCTTCTACTCAATTCTTCTATGAACGTAAAACTGCTCCAAAAAACCCAAAGCATTAAAAATGTGACATACACAAGTTTGATTTATCTGCCTTAGAGAACATGGTGGTAGAAAACCAATGAAGTAACCTGAGGCCTAAGGCCTAGAAGGTTTATTATTATCATAGATCTCAGGTTTCCCTAAAGAATTCCAAATTATTCACTGTATTTGCCACCTTTCCAAAACACTGGTTCAAAGTCTAGACAATGCGACTTTTCTGAAAAGTTGTTAACAAACGTGTAAAACATCCAGCCATTTTACTTCCATCCCTATTTTAGGACAGATTCTGTGTTTTCATTGTGTGGTATGCTAAATTGACTGCTGGGATGGTTGCTCTTCCTAGAACTAGAAAAATGTTATTTTTTGTGATACTTGTATTTTAGGGAATGTAACTTTCCCAGGGGAACTTTGCTTTCTAGGGACTTTTAGGGACACCCCTGCTTTCTCTCTAGCCCTATTTTTCAGAATGCATTTGAAAAACAGATAATAAAGACATTGCCTCAAAGCTTAGAGTGTTGATAAATACAACCCTCCCCAAGGTGGAATTCTATTTAATGGGTCACTTTCATTAGAATCCCAAAGACCTGCTGCAGCTGGCCCTTCCTTTTTCTTTTCTACCACTCAGAAAACATTCACAAGACATCTTTGCTAATGCTGACCATTCTGCTTTGTGTATTGAGATCCTGAAGCGTGCTAATTACCCTGGCTGGAATTCAAAATCTGATCTACTTTGCCAGGAATAAGACAGTGGTCCCTAGGATGCATGGAGGGAAAAAGCTAGCCTTCAGCTTGTTAAGCCACCATGCTGGCCACTTCATCATAGAAGTCTTTATGTCCCTAGAAGCCAGGAAAGATTTATGGGACTGCTTGCAAATTAAAAGAGATGCTGAATAGGCAAGAGCAATGCCTTCAACTCACTGTAAGCAGTGTTGGGAAAATTAGTTGTTTACTAGACTGGGAAGTTGCAAATCCAATTGAGCACAACAAAAAATTCAACAGTCTATGATGGCCATGTACCTGCAAAAAATAAATATAAATATAAAATCATAAGTATAAATATACCTTTGTTTAATACTTACCAAACTTTCAGAACTACAATGATAATTTTGGCACACTAATTTTTGAAACAATAAATATTTTTAAAATTGCAAGCATTTCTAATTGCTTGGTTATAAGATGGAAATGCCATATGCCCAAAAATGCTCCAAGGTACTGGCTTGATCATTTTGCAAATCTTTTATTAAATATAAGAAAACATTTGGATCCCTATTCTTTTCCCTCATGCACGAGATTAACCAAGTTAATTTACAAATTTGAAACTTTCTTTTTTGTCTTACTTCTCTAACATATCCATAGCCAAATCCTTGCTGCAATTGTCAAAAAACTTAAAATTTTAATAAATCTTTTTTGTAGGTCTTCATTCTCTATAATTCATGTTAACAAGATTCAATAACTATTGCAAATGATCATTTTTCTTGTTATTTGAAAGCTACTCACTAATTTGGCAAAAGGTTTGTCCACATCTGATTTACTTAATACCCGAATAAAATCAGATAAAATGAAGAGAATTATATATTAGTAAAATGTTTAACTTAGGTCCATGAGGCTGGTGATTCAGGCTTTCCAAGAGTGCTGGCTGCTGAGGCTTGGCTCAGAGACAGCCACCACTCCCACTCTCTTTCCTCCTCTTTTCATCATGTTCTAGGATAAACTCCCTCTTCTTTTACTCAGAGCTTTGACCTTGCCATAGTTTTCTACTTGTTTTTCCCTGCTGGGCCATTTTTACTGCATTAATTTTTTTTTTATAAACAGCCTCAAGCTATAATGTAGAAATACTTGTTGAATACCTAATATTTTGTCAATACTTGAGTTATATGGAACTTGGCCAGAATTCGGAAGGGGTGGATATACATGTAAAGGAATATAGCAAAATGTATACTCTATTATCAAAAACATGCAATTTGGCAGGAGATAAAATATATAAAGAAACAATGACAATACAACAAAGGCTCTTTTCAAGCGCTGCATTATATCATGCAGTGTGAGAGTTTCAAAAAGTCTAAGAAAATACTTAGTCATATACCAATGGCAGTGCAGTAGTCAGGACCAGGGTCCCCAGCAAGAAAATATGGAATCAAGCCAGCTTAGACAAAGTAGTGCTAACATCCTGTTTTGCAGCTTAGACAGGACCGCACTGGAACTTTGCTTTGCAGCCTTTGCAGAAATGACTCCTGTAAAATGTCCTAAAATAAGGCAATTAACCACAAAACATATGTCAACATCACAGGCAATGGGCAGTTAAGACATAAGCCCCAGATGGCAGTAAAAAAAGACCACCAGCACTTTGACATGAACCTAATAGGTAGACAGATACGTGACCAAAGCCCTGATTGGCACAACTCAGCACACCCTGATTGCTTAAGGTAGTCCTGATAGTTCTGCAAAAGAGCTCATAATAACCCCTAAACTTAGAAACTCCAGGGGCAACCCTCTTGGGCACCCCTCCCTTCTCTGGAAGCTTTATACAATTGTTCAATAAACTTTGCTTTGCTGCTCACCACTCTTCCCCTGGTCTACCTCTTCATTCTTTGAAGTGGCATGATCAAGAACCTTGAGCACAAAAAGCAGAGAAAATCCTGAACCACCTACAGTCTAATATAGAATCAAATTTAGAAGGTAATAGATATGATCAGTGCTAATGGATTTGAAATGTCATAAAAATCCACCAACAAATTTATTCTTAAATTACACTAAAACAATAAATATGACATGGACGTTTTCAGTTACTTGAAAGTTTCTGAAAAATAAGTGTAAGCCTAGTAAGAAAAAGTATCCCTGAATTACACTGCAAAAAGACTGGCTTACATTTCTCTCTCACTCTTGCTCTCATTCTGGTTTTCCCTTACACTGTCTTGGAACCCTCCGTCTGGGGAAAGCAAAATGTCATTTTGAGGGCTTTCCCAGAGAGAAGACCACATGGTATAGAACTTAGACAACATCTAGTGAGGACCTAAAGCCTTCTCACAGCCATATGAATGATCCTGGAAGCATACTCTCCCTAGAAGAAATTTAAGGGTACTGTAGCCTCATCTACCACCTTGATTACAGCCTTGTAAGAGATCCTGAGCCAAAGACATTCAATTAAGCTGCTCAAAGATGCTAATTTTGGGGCTCACTTCACTGCTTAGCTCTATCTTCTCCTTTACTCTGACATGCAAATTCAAGTTTATTCAGTTTCTATGAACTGTGATCTCAGACAACATGATTGTGTCAGATATCTTTTCTTTCTTCCCTGCCACCTCCTTCTTTCCCATTCCCTCCTTCCCTCTTTGTTCATTCATTCATTCGTTCCTTCCTTCCTTCCACAGGAAGACAAGTCTAGAACCAGATATCCCTTCATAGATGAAAGTAGAAGTTCTTCTATCCATCAACTTTTAACTTCAGTCATTAGCTTTTTTCCCCTAATTCACAGAAGTTTTTTTTTTCTTCAGTAGTGCTACCACCTTAAAAACTGTTTTTACTATGTTTAAAACTGATATTAAAGTTTCAAAAGTAATGAAATCAATTGAGATAATATTTGTAAAATTATATTGCAAATTGTGAAGGATTTTTCATATATTAATGGAACAGTATTTATTAATTAAAGAAACATTTCTAGAATATTTTTCATCTGCTTGGTTGTAAGTTATGCATTAAGACTATAAAATGGCTAAAGCATACCTCATTCTCTTAGAAGAGCTTGCATTGAAGTATGGGAAGCAAACACCTGGATCAAAAATCACTATAAAATGTCATTATCTAATTTTGAAAAAATATAAATTTTCTAATAACTAATGTTGAATAATGAAGACTGTAACAGCTTGAAGAAGTTATATATATAGCATCATGAAGGGTATGATAACTAAACCTAATTTTAAAGTTTTGGTGATATTCAGCTGGTCAGAAAAGAAGTAGAGTGCTTTGAGAAGTTTTGTTTTTTGTTTTTTATGTTTTGTTTTGTTTTGTTTGTTTTTTCAATCTAGAAAGGAAATAGTATATTTGAGGAAGTTCCAAAACTTCAGTCAAACTAGAGCTCTTAAGAAGAATTATCAAGGAGTAATGCAAGTAAGACAATCTGGATTCAAATTATGGAGTGTTCTTATACACACATTTAAGGGCTTTAACCATAAGCCTACAAACATAATGAGATAATAAAATTGTTAATGAAAAGAAATAACAGAATAAGCCTGGGTATGTGAAAGTTGTATTTGCTGACAAAATGAAAGACACAATGGAAACACTAGAAATGGCAAAGTCAGAAGTCAATTCATAGTTGATTGAAGTGAAACTCCAATGCATATGTGATCACTGTTGTAAGGATGAAAGTTTCTGAATTTGGACAATGACTACAGAAGTTTGAGAAGAAAAGACAGATCCTAGAAACAATCAGAATGTAGAAAATTTAGAACTTGATTAACCAATTTGAATGGTGGTGGAATAAGGAGCAGAACAAGATTGAAGATAAACAGTTTTATACCAGAATCTGAGGTAGAAAGTTCTAGTGGTTTATACAACCTATAGATCTACAGGTGCTGAGGGTGACCTTCAGGCATATAGTAGTAAATGTTGGTAGCTGAAAAATTCACCCAGAAAATGTATAGAGGTAGGCAAGTGAAGCGGGAAATATGGGAATTGAGACTATGAATATTTAAGGAGAAAGAAAGAAGGAATAATCAAAGAGTTGAGATAGTGTAGGCAGAATCAGAAAGAGAATCAGGAGCAGTGTGCAGAACCAACAAAAGAAAACACATTTGAGAGAGATCAATGATGTTAAAAAGTTAGGATAGACAAGTTCACCCTTAGAACCAGCAGTTTCTCAACAATGTTAGGCTTGAAGTGAGACTGGAGTGATTTTATACTAAAAGGAAGGGAAAATGTATAGGTAATAAGTGTAGAGCTCTTTAAAAGCTTCAAGTTTAATATTAAGAGGGAGTAGTTAGATAAAAGAGTCAGTTTTAGAATATGAGTTTTATTTTTTTTATATGAGGCAAAAATGTTACTGAAGGAGAGGATCTTCCAGACAAAAATAAAGTGGTAAAAAGAAACAGATGTTTCCATGTTTGGGTTCATGAAATGGTTCCATATTTCCAGGTTTGCATGCCTGTATTTAGGAGTGATTTGTAATTTGTAGGGTGGTAAGTATTATCACGGGCATTAGAAGTAGACTTAAAATTGACTATACAATAAAAGACAGTGCTTCTGTTACAGTACCATAATATAAACAGTCAAACCTCCTATAAATGTGGTTATTTGAGGCAAATTGCCGTTTAGTCGTTGGCAAGTCAGTGGGCATTTCTTTATTCATTGGCTATCCAATGATTGGATTGGATAGCCAATGAAAAAAGAAAAGCATGCAAAAACAATCCTGCTACTATGGGACTAATATTTAGTATATTTTACTTATAACTCAAATAACTTTAAAAGTTTTTGAAGTTGTGTACACAAAAATACTTTTCTATAAGTTATTTTCCTTAGGTTGATTTTTAAGTGAATATGTGTATATACTATGATATTTAAAAAGGAGAAAACACATGTGTTGCCCATCCCTGTTTTTTATCCACCCATTCGTCTTCTCTGAGGCAATCAGTGCTATCAGTCTTATTTGTACTAGTTGTACATGTTCACAAAAGAAAAATGCTTGCAAATATGCATACATACACACACAAATATATTACACAGATGGTAGTAGTATGTAGTAGAGCCAAGAGCAGGCCACCCCAAGACAGGCCACAGTGGCATGCAGGTTATTTTGAGGTGAAAAATATCAAGGCTCAAAAGACACAGGAAGAAACTTTAAATACATCCCCCTCAACAGCCTAAAAAGAACTGAGAGGACTAGTACCAGGAAGACAGCTATTCACTGAGAATCCTTTTTACAGAAGAAATTTATCTGCATAACAGGGCAAACTTTATTTGCAAACATCTCCTCTCACCTTCCTGCAAATGGCCTCCCTCCCCTTTGTATCCCTGGACTCCTACCTGTCTCCTAAACTCAGGATGCCATATAAACTGAATTTTTACTGTCTTTGGAATTTCATGTCTGTGTGGATTCAGCATAAGTACAAAATTAAATTTTATTTGGTCCCATTAATCTATCTCCTGTAAATTTTATTCTTATCCCACTTAAAACAACCTAGGACAGAAGAAAATTTCTTCCTCCCCAACAGCATACAAATATTAAATATCTTGATATCTCAATTAACATTATATCCATGAAAGTGTTGTTAGTGGTAACTGGCTTTCTAAATTGTTGGGGTTTTTTTCTGCTTCATAATATTTTTTGGACTGATTAATAATGTATTTAATCCATATGAATGGACGCTTGGGCTTTTTCCAGTCCTAAAATGATGTGAAAGATGCTACCAAGAATTGTGCATATGTTATTTTACTGCCTAATCTTTTAATTTTTTCCTTACTTTTAGTCATTTTTTGCTTGCTTCTCTATGTCTTTTTAGCAGTATTTATTCTAATTTTGGTTAATATCAACTCAACAGAGGGGAGTGATTTTTCCCTTACTTCCTTCTGCTTGCTTACTCTTGCTTCGTTTTCATCTCTTGCCTTATTGTATCTCTGCTTTGTTCTTCTACTAATAAGGGAATTTAGTGTACTCGGTTTTTCTTTATTCTTGGCAAAATGCTCAGTCACAATTGCATCAGCTGTATGACAACAACTTTCTGCTTTCTCATTTGTTGTTTGTTTTGTTTTCCACAACCATTCATTTTGGTATATGATGTAGATCTAGAGCTGATTACTTTTCAATTAATCATCTCTGTGATGAGGAAATAGAAGGCTGGCTGAGGATAGGCAGAATCTGACACCCCATGCAACATTCCTCAGGCACCCTGGCTGCCCTAAAGGAAAAACAAATAGTTAACTTACAGAGAGTACAATTCTGAAAGACATGAGTCTCCCTCAGTTTAGAAGTCTTAGCAATTTATAAGAACAAAGCATTTCTATCAATGGCCTAGCTTCCAAAAGGGAATGTAGATATAATTAATTGTCCTTAAAATCTGCAGCCCATTGACAGATACTTGAAACTGGCAAAGCGTAATGTTCCTCCAGGAAGCTCCCAACTATCTTACTGTTAACACCTTACCAGAAGGAAAAACAACCTTACCTTGACAATGGCAAGGCCTCTGGTATCCTGCGAATTTTTTTTTTTTTTTTGGTAAGGTTTTTTTATTTGTCAGAGAGAGAGAGAAAGAGAGCAGCACAACCAGTGGGGGAGACAGGCTGAGGGAGAAGCAGGCTTCTGCTGAGCAAGAAGCCCGATGTGGGACAGGACCCTAGAACCCTGGAATCATGACCTGCGCCAAAGGCAGGCGCTTAGCCAACTGAGCCACCCAGGTGTCCCCTGTGAGTCTTCTTCAACATAAAAAAATCCTTTTGAAACCTCCCTTTTCCTTACCTCCCCCAACTCCCAAGTATATATTCAGCCACATCTCACAATTCCAGGGTAGTGGCTTTTTCTGCCCACAGGTCCTGTCCCCACGCTTTAACAAAACCACCACTTTCCACCAAAGACATCTCAAGAATTCTTTCTTGGTCATTGGCTCCAGACCTCAGGCCACCAAACTTCACCTATATTCCAAAACCCTATCATTTGAATAAAGGAAGTTTCAATTGACCTAGCTATTTACTGAAGGTAGAGACCAGAGTCAAACTCCAGGAAATCAGAAGATGCTTTGGATGACTGAGATTGGGTAGGTAAGTTCTTTCAGATTTTGCATCTTTCTATGTAGTTTGTATTCTATTTAACTATCGCCATTGAATGTCTCTCTTCTGTTTCTCTCAAGTATAGGCCACTTCTGAAAGATATGGCAATTTTTGTATATCTTGTCATCCAGCCCCACTTTTTCTGAATCTCTGAATTAAACCAGGTTCACCTCCTGATTCCACCCTTTGCAACTCTATTTTTTTCACTGCATACGTTTTGGATTGGACCTTCAGTGATTTTTCAACTTGAAATGAATAATCTCTGGACTCCTAAAGTTGAGTATTTAATTTTCTAATGGTTACATTTCAAGACAGCAGTCTCTTTTTTTTCTCCTTTAATCTTGCATCATCATTTTACTTTCAATCTAAATCAGTTCTGTACATCATACCAAATTCTTCATACATAATATCTCAATTATTTCTTGCATTTTATTATATTTTAGAGAATGAGAATCTAAGACTTAGAAAAGAATCAGTTATATTTCAAGGTCAACAAATCATAAATAGCTGTCAACATTCACACTAAATACATGTCTGACTCCAAATACTATGCTCCTTACCGTAAATAAACCTGTTATAGACATTTTCTGATCATGAAAACAAAGTTAACTTTGGATATTAGGGGTGTGATCCTATGTGAACCTGTGGTATAATATTTATCAAAACTAGAAACAAAAAAATTGAAAAGGTATACATATGAAAATATTATGATATGTCTAACATAGAAGTATTTATAATTTTTAATCATAATCAGTTGAGGCATATGCTACTACAGTTTACTTATTTTACAACTAAATGTCTTCAACATTCATTAATTTTATTACCCAGAACCACAGCGATTAGATGCCATCATAAAATAAAAAACTTGAAAATTATTCTATAAAGACTAAACATCAACTACCTAAATTCTTAGACACATCAAAAAATAAAAATCAGCATGCCACCTTAAGTTTATCCTCAAAAAAATGTCATAACACATCATAGCAATACATCAAATTTCTTAAAAATCCTGCTAAAGAGGGGTCCCTGGGTGGATCAGTTGTTAAGCATCTGCCTTTGGCTCAGGTCATGATCCCAGCATCCTGGGACAGACCCCCAGATAGAGCCCCACATCGGGCTCCCTGCTCAGAGGGAAGCCTGCTGTCACCCCTCTGTCATTCCCCCTGCTTGTGTTTCCACTCCTCCTATCTGTTTCTCTCTCTCTCTCTGTCGAATAAATAAATAAATAAACAAATCTTAAAAAAAAAAAAAATCCTGCTAAAGAAATGCTCCACTTAACTAAACACTTACATTAGGGAAAGCAGTATTTTAAATCTGAACAAAATCTCTTTCAATAAGTTGTCTTTCTCATCAAGCCAGTGTAATCTGCTTACAAAATAATGAAATGGACAATTTGATTTTAAGTCGGTCTCACCTTAATTTAGAGTAAGGAGAACACATTTTTTCTGCCTCTTTGGTTCACATGTTCAAGTTAGTCTTTGTTGCCATTGTTGTTTAATAAGGAAGTTTTGGAAGCCTAAAAGGAAATGCTTTCCATTTTAGAAAATGCCTGGATTGCTTTGCTGTATGTGTGATAAGGCACTATATAAATCTAAGTTGCTGTTGTTGTTAATGGGATCTGTTCTCACAAAACATCATTGTATGAGCTGCCTTTTTGCTGAGGGTGCCTGGAGGAGGGAGGGAAGTGGAGATTTTACTCCTGCTTTAAAAGGAAATAATCAGTCTGCAGGTGGCTGCATCGAGGGATAAGCAAATGGAACTAAGTGTAGCACATGGTTTTTCTGCACAGAATAACGCCAAACAAGAATGAACGAGATAAAGATCTTTTGTACAAGCAGTGTTCTAAAGAGAAGCTTCGGGTTCCTAACTCCTCATGTTTATGCAGGAAAATCGTGGTATGTTTAAAATTAGATTTTCTCCACAGGAACTTCTCACTCTAATGTGGAACTGGAGCAGTATATAATTTTAACTTTCTATTCCTCCAAATCATCTAAGCCAATTCTGAGTCAGTGTTAAGATGTTACAGGCCAAAATAAATCCATGTTCTTTGATGCTGTGCCATCAACCCTAATATCAGAGTCAATTCTTTCTTATCAAAGAGTTTGTCCAAGGTTCAGGGTTGATATATACTTTTTATTCAACTCTAAATAGGAAATGAGTTTTTTTTTAAAGGAGGAGATAGACTTAAAGCAGTGTTGAATTAGTCACAAGAAATGCTTTAATTCAGGTTTTCCATATCCATTTATTCAGTTCAATTTTGCTGTGCAGTTGAAAAATATTTGGCACACCCCACGAAATTTGAAAAAAAAAAAAAACCTTGCTTTAAGTCTGAGGTTTTACAATGAAATCAGGATAATTTCAGCTCAGTCTGATTTTCAAAGATAAGTACTTTCTTGAAAAACACTGCCAGATATTACAGCTCATTGAGGGAAAAGTGAGAGATGCTGAAATGCATTTCAAAATACCCCCTGCAAGTGTTTGGGGAAAAAAAAAGAAAAGTCTTAGCAACAACAAAGGTGTTCACTATTGTAAGATGTCCAGCTTCCTCACTGCAGCTTCAGAGAGTCTATTCCCTGCTCTTGTCACTTACTCTAATATTGGGAGGCAGCTGAGTGGCCTCCAGGATAACCATATTGCAGGACAAAAGAAAAGAGATGGAGATGGAATAGTTCCAATTTCAGCCCAGTGGCGCCTGTGAGCTGGTGCCAAAGATAACAGAGTAGCATCAAAGGCTGGATGGGACAGCTGCACTGGCAGGGAGCTACAAAGGCAGAAGAGAGAAGCAGAGAGAGAAGGAGAGAGAATGGGAGATAGTGAGAGACAGAGAGAGGGAGAAAGGGATCCTGAATCTATGTATTTTAGTGCCATGCAGCATTCTTGGAGGGGAGAAAGAAGAGGAAAGTAGGGGTGGTGGGTAGATGAAGAAAGGGGACTGGGAGTAAAGGGAGAAGAAAAAAGAGGACAGGGAGGAGAAGGAAAGACAGGAAGGAGGGGAGAGTGGGGAGTGGAAAAGTAACAGAGAGCAAGGTGGCCCGAATAATTTAGAAGATTCTGAAAACAAAGGAATGATCAGCAAGAAGGTGATCATAAATTTAGACTCTTTCCCAAGCCAGTGAAGACTGTGACAATCAGCTCTTTTGTCAGAACTTCCTTCGGGACCTTCTTGTTAAATACATCAACTCCCAAGAAAACAATTACAAAACTGAAAAAGAATTCTCTGCTGAAAATGAATCAATTCTAACTTCATTAGGGAACTTATAGCAATGTAGGAGGTGAGGGAGGAACACCTCACCTCTGTGTGTGTGTGTGTTTGTCTGTGTGTCTGTGTGTGTCTGTGTCTCTGTGTCTCTGTGTTTCAAGGATTTGAATGAACATATTATGGAAATGATCAATTATGATAGATTAGGTTAGCTGATGGGAAGCTAATAAGTAGAATAGTTGATTTATAGCCATGGTTCTCCCTGGGCACAATTTTTAGAGGTCCCCCCAACAGTGGGACATGTGACAATACCCAGAGACATTTTGATTGTCATGAGTAGGGAGTAAAACTGGCATCTAGTGGTTAGAGCCCAGGTATACCACTAAACATCCTAAAATGTACAGGACAACACAACAAAGAATTACCCAACACAAATGTCAATGGCACCAAGGTTGAGACACCTTGATCTAAAGTTAGAGAGACCTGTGTTTACTGGGGTTTGGCACTTTGCTAGCTATGTGACCTTAGCCAAGTTATTTCAGTTCTCTGTGCCTCAGTTTCCTCACTTAAAAAATGAGGATAACAATATTTGTGCAAAATTAAGAATTCTAAGTATTAAATGAGGTTTCATATGTTGTAAAAATTCCCTACCACTGTGTCTGGGGCTAAATTGCTATGCAAGAGTTATTTTTTCTTTCCTTCCAGAATGTAAGTTGGGCATAGAGTAAGATAAAGTAATAGCATACAATGAATAAAAATATACATTTATTTTTTTTCTTCTACCCTATATGGCCTAGGAGTTTGAAAAAATGTCATAATACTCATAGTACATAAGCATGCCAAAAATTCTTATCTAAATAAATTAATAACAGAAATAAATGACCATCAGTCAGTTAAGTGTTTGACTTCAGCTCAGGTCATGATCTCAGAGTGCTGGGATGCAGCCCCACATCAGGCTCACTGCTCAGCAAAGAGTCTACTTGTCCCTAAGCCCCTCCCCACCCTGCCGGTGCTCACACTCTCTCTCTCTCAAATAAATAAATATTTAAAAATAAATAAATAAATGGGCATGAAAATAAATGAGAGAAGGATTTTCTTATCTAAAATATCAATGAGTAGAAAAGAACATTTTAATTGCATTAATACTTATACTTTTCTATTTGATGGCTTTTCTTATCACCAAAATCTTGGGTTATGTTTCCTTCTATAGGCACAGTTCCTCTTCCTCATGGTTTATCACACACATACTGATCTGTTTAGGACTACATTCCCTACTGAACTAAGATTGTGAAAACAAATGAAGACCACCAAAATGAGAACAAGCATAGCCTATTTATTCAGAGCTTGCTAAAGCAAGGGAGTCAGCCAACATCACTTGCATTTGGCAGAGACTCAAAGGCAGGCAGAGGAATGGAAAAGCTTTAGAGCAAAAAATTACAACAACAACAACAACAAAAGGGAAAGCTACAGGTATGCCTTGATTGGAGATGTTGGCATAGGGAAGCTACAGACAAGCTAAAGAGAAATGGAGGGCACCTGGGTGGCTCAGTGGGTTAAAGCCTCTGCCTTCGGCTCAGGTCATGATCTCGGGGTCCTGGGATCGAGTCCTGCATCGGGCTCCCTGCTTGGCGGGGAGCCTGCTTCCTCCTCTCTCTCTGCCTGCCTCTCTGCCTACTTGTGGTCTCTGTCTGTCAAATAAATAACTAAAAAAAAAAAAAAAAAAGAGAGAGAAATGGAACATCATATGTGATTGGTTAGGGAACTATATTTGGCTTTCTCTGGTTAGTCCTAAATTGTAAGCAGAGGTAAAAATTAAGGAAGCTATCAGTTATTGATCAAGTGCTGACTGTTTTGGGCCAAAAACTACAGAGGTTGTGGTTTGTCTTCCTGAGCTGATTGATGCAGGCTGTTAAGTCAGAGTTGTATTTTAACACATGTTCTAGCTCTTGTCCATTTGCATATTCAGTCACTCGAGCTCTTTGAAGTTAGATAGCATGTTTGCCTTGCTCTATTTCCAAGGCTGAGCAAGTTAAAAACAACAAATAAAAGAGAACAACAGTGAGCAAAGGGCTTGTATTCTAGTTTTCTTTCCTTTTTTTTTTTAAGATTTTTATTTATTTATTTGACAGAGAGAAAGAAAGAGAACACAAGAAGGGGGAGCAGCAGGCAGAGGGAGAATGAGGCACAGAGAGAAGCAGGCTCCTGGCTAAGCAGGGAGCCCTGCAAGGGACTTGATCCCAGGACCCCAAGATCATGACCTAAACTCAAGGCAGATACCTAACTGACTGAGCCACCCAGGCACCCCTGTATTCTAGTTTTCATCCTAATCTTCTTTACACATCTTAGCACTAGAATAAGATTGGGGTTAGAATGGAAGAATAAAATAAAAGCAGGCCTCCTCATTTCCAAATAAATCACATAGATCCAGCGAAAGTGCATTTCTTTTATTCAGCAAAGATTAGTTGAAAACTAAATATAGATTATGCCTGCAAGGAGTTCAAATTTTATTGAGGGACAAAGACCGATAAAAAGACAATAATAAACTCTGCTCCTGGCCATGATGGACTAGCACAATACATTTATTCTCTGGCCTCAAAGAATTAAAAAATTGAACAAAATTTACAAAGTGGTTTTCAATGACTGGATAATAGGCTGCTAAGCAAAGTGACACTGAAAGAAAGAAAATGAACGGGGTAGGCACCACAACTGCCCGTATTCATGGACCAAAGAAAATATTTAGGCCAAAGAGCATGGAGGGAGAATCCAAACTGGACACAGTGATCTCCTTAAGTTAAGGTGACAGAGTGTATACAGAAGAATCCTTCAACTGTTCAGCTGAACACTGGTCAGCACATGTGTGTAAGGAAACTACCAAAAGCTGGGCGAAGAACCACAAGATAGAAGAGGGCAGGTCAAACAATCGTCAGTGTTTACACAGGGATAGGGAATAGTTTGTATTCTCACCAACCAGAAAGGCCTTACTTATGCAGAATTAAATAGAGGATTTAAAAATGTTCCCTTAGGACAAATAAACAAACTATAAAAGAATTTTTTTTCTATTGGATATATTGAAAGTCAAACAAAATGTTTCCTCTTCAAACGATGCTGTTAAAAAAAATGAAAAGAGGGCTACAGAATGAGAGAAAATGTCTGCTAAAAAAAAATCCTACAGAAAACCTGCATCTAATATATAAGGGATATTTACAATGCAATAATGGAAAGACAAATAACCTCCCCCCAAAGGCAAATAATTTACATACTGCCCTAAAGAAGATATATGGATAGCAAATGACCACATGGAAACAGCATCATTTATCACTAGGAAAACCCAAATCAAACCACAATCAGATACTACCACCCACTAATTAGAATGCCTAAAATTAAAAAAGCTCATCCAAGTGTTCACAAAAATGTATAGCTTGGAACTCTCATATACTGCTGGTAGGAATGTAAAATAGTACAATTATTTTGGAAGACAGATTAAAATTTTCTTAGAAAGTTGAAGATAATGCCCATATAATGACCTAGACATTCGACAATCTTACAAGAGAAATGAAAGCATATCCACAAAAAGCTTATATGCAACTGTTAATTATATCTCGCAAACCAACTTCCATCTACACAGACTAGCTAAACAAGTGGTCTGTCATACCATACAATATGAAATCTACTTAGCAATTAAAATTACCTATCATTGCTATATGCAACAACACGGATGAAACTAAAGCAGTTGTGGTGATTGAAGTAAGCCAGACACACACAAAATGAAACACAAATTTTATAACTTCATTTACACAAAATGTTTAAAATTATTGTGGGGGCTCAGAATAAACTGACCCAAGACCCGCCAGCTTGGTATGTGGATTATTTCAAGCTGAAAACAATCAAGACCCAAAAGACTCAGGAAGAAACTCATTTTCCTACTAACTCCCTAAAAGAATATAGATACAGGACCTGCTCTAAGAAAGGAATTATCACCATAGATAAGTATATTATAATATGAACTAGGTATGATAAACATTTGTTTACTATTTACTCCTTTTCATCTTCTGTGAATTACTTTCCTTCCCTTTAATGTCCCAGAACCCAATCCCTTCTCCTTAGTTCAGGATGGCATATATACCCCATTTGCCTGTCTTGGGAATCTCTCATGTTTATGTGGATTCTCCATACTTTAGTAATTAAATTTGATTTTCTCCTGCTAACATGTCTTAGGTCAATTTAATTCTTAGACCAGCCAGAAGAGTCTGAAGAATAGAGGAAAGCTTTTCTTCCCTAACAATACAAATTAATCTATTGTGACAGAAAGCAGATCAGTGATTGTCTGGGGATGGGGTGGGGGAGTCAGAGAGAAGGATGGATTACACCAGGTCAGGAGGAAACTTTAGCCAGTGATGGACATGTTCATTATCTTGATTGTGGTGATAGCTTCATAGGTGTGTTAAGACTTGCCAAATTTTGCACTTTAAATATATACTGTTTACTGTACATCAGTTATGCTTTGATAAAGTTGTATAAGAAGGTGATGTTTATAAAACAGAAGTGTAGCAGTTATAATGCATCTAAGGGCCCCAGTTATTAGATATTGTGTTGTGTGAGGAAGGAGAGAGGTAAAGAGGAGAAAATCTGAATACACAAATCCCTGGAAAGCACTGCACTACTACTTTACATTTTATAGCTCTAGTAATCTTTTCTTCTCCTTGAATTTTCCCAATCATTTAAAAAAATTTTAAATGTACATATGTGGATATTATTTTACTGGCCAGTATTCCCTTTTATTTACCTCTTTATAAATTCTAACAAAACACTACAGAGTCATAATTTTTTTGAACTGATATCATTAATGCCTTCCACTTAAATGATAAGTTCTTTGAGGCCAATGTTGGTGACTTTCTCAGCTCTCAAATGCCAGCAAAACTCCCTTGCTCAAAGTAAATTTTCAGTTTATATTTGTTGATTTTTTGGCCAACTACATAGGAAAGTCAGTTATTCCCAATCTTCAGTTTTCAGTGTCCTGTCTTTGGTTCTTTATAGAAAACATTATTTCTTTGATTTCTCCTTGGTTTTAGAAAATCATTTTTATACTGAGCTTCAGTCATCTTTTTCCTTCTTACATTATGAGGTATTCTTTGTTCAACTTCAAATAAGCAAGCCTAACTAGTATATTTTCTACTCCAAAAATTAGAGAATATATCCCCCAAATTGAAACAAGTTCCATTATGGGGGCGCGTGGGTGACTCAGTCGGTTAAGCACCTGCCTTAGGCTTGGGTCATGATCCTGAGGTCCTGGGATCGAGGCTCACATCAGGCTCCCCACTTGGCGGGAAGCCTCCTTCTCCCTCTCCCACTCCCTCTGCTTGTGTTCTCTCTCTCCCTGTGTCTCTCTCTGTCAAATAAAGAAAACCTTAAAAAAAAAAAAGTTCCATTATGTTTGAAATTATTTCTGCATAAGGTTGTGCAAATAAGATTAACTTACCTGAGTAGCAGATAATTTTCAGATGTAAAAAGAAAGTTAAAAAACCATGAAGAAATAAGCCTAACAAGGAAATATGAATTCAAAGCTTATGTAAAATTTGAGATTCAGAGAAAAGTTTTTAAAGAGGTTGAATATGGATAGAGATTGACTTCAAATAGTAATTACTTTTGGTAAGACTGCATTTAAAGTGTGGACAATTTCTAACATAATCAAAAATGTAAATCACCTGATTTGCATATATTAGATATGTGATTAATGGACCCAAATTTATAAATTTAGTAAATAAATAGTCTTATTTTGCTTTAAGCAAACTGAGACTTTTAAAGCATTAACCCTTTCTGAATTAATCAACATAAGCAATAATATTGATTTGCAGATGAACACTTTTTCTGAAAGCAATAATTGTTATCTGTTTTAACAACAATAGGTACTTCTACATTAAAATTCATCGCCCTTTCTATACGTATATGTACATATCTCTATGTATCTTTCATATCGTAAAACTGGGCAACTTACTCAGATTAGCAAAACAAAAAGGCGTTGCCGAAGGTTAGCTAGATATTCAGGAAGAATATTTGCTTAGCTTTCACTCTTCCTGGTAGTTACTGTTAACTCTGCATTTTGTGCGCAGACTCTTAAAATGCGGAAGTACCAGTGAACAGCTACATCTTTGACCTAACTTGGTAGCTCCTCCCTGTTTTGAATTCTATAACCTTTTATTTGCTATGTCTGGATTAATAGCTCTGTTCCAATAACAAACTAAAATGTTCTCTAGGCAACTTCAATATCCTAAGGAAAACATGGTCCAAGCAATCTATTTTCTGACACTCGTTTACATTTGCCCATCTACAGTGATGGAAAAAGTGACAGTATAGATCTGTAAGTGACAGATTCCTAGCCAGGTCTGTTTCCCCAGCCCCAACATCACTCAGCAACTCAGACCAAAGAATTTGCTCTTGGCATCCTCTACATATAGACACAGGTCCAACTTTAAACACGTTTTGTGAAAAATCAAAATGACACAAACGTCCTAAGAATCCATATATGAATAGAAAGCCCTTGCAAAATAGCAAGAAATAAAGGGTAACTCTCCCAAATCATACTCCCCGATGTGTCAGCTTGTCTGAGCTAAATAAGATGATTCCTATTACATATAAACTCTGTTTTTGCTCCATGTACTGAAACATATCCACAAAATCAAAAAGATGCCATGAAGAGACATCAAATGAAATTCAAAATAGGAGGCAATCAGTGAATTGACAAGAATCAAGCTAGGCAATTCTGTAACATGTATATGAAGGGAGATGCTAAGACAGTGATAATAGAGTCAGATGACAATAACTGATTAAAGTAAACAAGTTAATATTTCAGAATAATTTGTTTAGCAATGTTACACAAATCTCTGAACTAGAAAAGACAAAGCATCTTCATAATCTAATTACTTCAAAAATTCTATTAACATAACAATCCAATCCCGTTGTCTGTATGCTATCATTACTGAGAGCTTCAGTTGCCATGGTGGCAAAATTATTAAAGAAAGTAGCTGTTCATTTTTATAAAAAGTTTTTTGGGAAAGCATACAGAAATGCAATATTTTGATTGAATAAAAATGGTTGCTGTAGTATCTTAGTATGCAAAAGAAATAGTCTATAAATAATCCCAAGAAAAACACTTCTAAGTAATTATCTGATATTTACAGTGGAATAAAACACATTGCAAACCTTATGATAAAAACTGAAAGTACAAAATACCAAACAAAGGGAAACTGCAGTGTCATTTATAATAATTTCTGATATTTTAGCTTCATTGTAAAGTTAATATTCTAAATGTGCAGTGCCTTATATATGGTATGCACTCAATAAAACTCCATTGAATGAATAGAAGAAAAAAATGCTCATTTAAATCCTAATAAAACTTGAAATTATCTTTAAGTTTTTTTTCCCATTGGTATTGAGTTTCAGAATGCAGTTGTGGTGTTATATTTTCATATAATCTAACAAGTTGTTATAAGAGTCAGTAAACATATTAAAATATTAAAGTAGAAAATGTTTAAAATAAAATATCTGTAAGGAATATCATGAATACATCATAGATTTTAAATTTTTTTGTTTGAGGTCATTGGAATTTAATCCTGGGTTAGATCTATTTTATTAACTAAAGGAAAAATATTGTTTAAAACTCCAAGAAGAACCCTAGGGATAAGATTTATGTAATGTTGGAATTAATTTAGTTATTCATAAATCACATGATACCCAAAAGCTTACTTTTCAAAAAAACTTGATAGATAAAAGGTTTGAATAAATACTGTCTTAGTTTCAAAAAGAATTGTAAGTAATACTTCTATGGCATATTCTCTGTCCAAAAGAAAGATAAGTAGCACTTCTGGAAAACAAATATCTTACTAAATGCATTACTAGACACTGATTATCTATGAACTCTTCTTTAAAAATATTTATTAAGTATAGTTGACATACAATGTGTAATTAGTTTCAGAGATATAAAACAATGACTCAACAATGTTCTACATTACCCATTGCTCACCATTATAAGTGTAGTCTCCATATAATATTAAAACATTATTGACCATTAATTTCCTATGTTTTACTTTTTATCTCCATGACTTATTTTATAACCAGAAGTCTGTACCTCTTAATTCCCTTCACCTATTCATCCATCTTCCTACCCTTCTTCGTTATGGCAACCTCCATTTTGTTCTCTGTATTATGAGTCTGTTTCAGATTTTTTGTGTGTGTGAGTTTTTTTTTTTAGATTTGATACATAAGTGAAATTATATGGTATTTGTCTTCCTCTAATTTCACTTATAATATCCTCTAGATCCATCCATGTTGTTGTAAATGTCAAGACTTCATTCTTTTTATGGTAATGAGTAATATTCCATTGTAGATATAGTTACTCTCTACTATCTAGTTACTATCTACTATAGTAGGTATAGTTATAGGGGATACTTAGGTTACTTCCATATTTTGGCTATGGTGAAGAATACTGCAATGAACATAAGAATACATATATCTTTTTGAATTAATGCTTTCACATCCTTTGGGATAATTACCCAGTAGTGGAATTACTGGATCCTATCGCATTTCCATTTTTAATTTTTTGAGGAACCTCCATTCTATTTTCCCTAGTGGTTGTATAATTTACACTTCCACCTAAATTGTTTCCCTTTCTATGCATCCTTGTCAACATTTATTATTTGTCTTTTTGATAATAGCCATCTTGACTGCTGTATGGTGATATCTCATTGTAGTTTTGATTTGCATTTCCCTGATGATTTGTGATACTGAGTTTGTATTCTTACCATAATTCTAGATATTTGCCCCATTTTCTTTTCTGGGGGGGGAGCAGGAACTTTCTAAATTGCTCCCCAAGCAATCTTCCTAGATTCTATGCAATACTCTAAATTTCCCTTAGGTTATTCAAGTTTGTGAGGTGGGAGGGGGACAGCAAGGTCTAAGCACTTATATTTTTGACAGAGATTTTTTTTCATACATCTTAAACTTTCCAATGGGTAAAAACTCTAAGCTATTTTTTGGCAATACAATTCCGATATAATACCTCTATATTTCAATATTCCTATGATGTATAATTTGAGGCATTTTAAAAAGCATTATTAAGTGGTATTACTATAATTCAGTTTGAGGCACAGTGATATGTTTCATAGCATCTCTGGGAGACATCATGTGCTCATTAGAAGGGAAATATTCTGACATCAATACCTTTAGGCAGCTTAGTAGAGAGAGAAATGCATTTGAATATGAGTCCCATAATATAGACAATCATAGATGCATTTCAAGTTCAGAAAGAGAGAACAGCTCTACTTCTAAATAAAAAATAGATATTTGTCAGAAGGTTTAAAAATACATGTTCATCAAAAGCTACAATTTTCAGAAAACCAGAAAAATAATCTGATATAATCCAAATAAACACTCCTGTCACATAACCTTTAATTATAATATGGCAACTGTAATTTCACCTAATTAGAAAAGGTGAATCCAATTTTGAATTGCAAATTATCCCTTTTATGAAAGCTCAAAGTAAAGCATCCCCAGACCGACAGACTAAGTCAGTATGGATTGAGGTGCCCTATGATGTTATGTTTTTGATTAATCAGTGAGTTATTCCAAAGGTTCTTATATGGAACCATTCATTGGTTTTAATGTTAGTAGATGCAGCATTCCAATTAATACTTGTATTATAATACATGAAAGTTAGCCTTCTAACCCTCTCCAGCCTCACTGAAATTCTGTTTTCTCATTCATCACCAGGAACAAACATACCCACATTTTTATGAAATAACAAGGATTAAATGAGAAACCACAGGAAAACTGTTGGGTGAGCACACAATGTATTTTAACTAACTTTAATTGCAATTAATTTAAGGTTGTATGCTTTGGGGAATAGATAATTCTACTAAAAATGAAAAAATCTTTATTAAAAATAAAAGCTTAGATAATTTTTCAATTTTAAGATCTACAGAGATTGAACTCCTCTTGGTTGATTATACAGTTTTGTTCAATAAAAGCAAAGTGAGAAAAAAGTAGTGTTAAATGTCTAAGATTTTTAAAATAACCAGCTATTCCAAATTAATTTGGGTTGAACAAAATATAGTTTTAAAATATGGATGCAAATAAAACTTCCAGTGTTCTATTCAGAGTAGCAAGTAAAGGACATTTCTGAGAAAGAATTCAATATAAAATTACAAATATGATCATATATACTAAAGGAATAGTTAATTAAAATTATTAAAGTTAGGTATATTAATCCAACTCACAGAACATCTGATCAGAAAAGACAAATATAGAAATACATTGTCTACAGTCTATAAACACAACAGAAAAGAATGTGAAGGATTTTTTTTTTTGTCTTTACTAGTCTAGAGATGACTTTAAAACATCATCAATGCAGACAGCAGGATGGTAGAGGAGTAGGGGTCCTTATTTCAACTGGTCCACTGAATTGAGCTGGATATCAACCAGACCATTCTGAACACCCATGAAATCAGCCTGTGATGTAAGAAGATATATCCAGATCTCTACAAACAGAATATCTCAGGCAGTTGGTCTCAAGGTATGAAGCAGGCAGATATCAGAAGGTAAGTGGAAGGAGGAGGGAGTGTCTGGGATCTGGCACCACGAGAGCACAAAAGCCTCCCACACTGGGGACCAGGCGCAGACTCATAGACTGGTAGCAGTGGGAATAGGACTTTAGGGCAGCCTTCCAGACTGAAATCTGGAGCGGCAGGGGTGCACATGTGAACCGGGGGTGGCTGGCGGTTTTAGAAGCACAAAGGGGAGAGATGTGCCTGGAACTGGTGCAAGGGCTGGGAGTTCTGTTGTGGGGTCACAACCCAGGACGCTGTGGTTTTTAGCAGCAGACAGAAAGGGAGACAGTATGGCCTGGAGAGCTCTCTGAAGAACAGGCTGTGATCTCTCTGTTCTGAGACAGAGGTTTGGATATGGTCACTTCTGCCCTGACTCTCAGGAGAGATGCAGAAAGCTGCCAGGGAAATTCACCTGAGAACAAAAGCCCCCAAAAAACAATTTTTCACTGAACCCATCCCCCATCCCCCACAGGGAGAAGTGCAACTCTGCCCAAACAAGGTTGCCTGAGTAACAGCACAGCAGACTGCTCCCCCAGAAGACAGGCTGGAAGAACAAGAGACTGACTACTCTACAGTCCCTATAAAACAGGTGCATCTTGCTAGGGTTGTGGTCAATAATTTGGACCCTGTACATTCCCTCACCACTCCTCAACAGAATGACTAAGAGAAGGAACCCCCAATATAGCAAAGACTCAGAGACTGTGACCTCTGCCACAGAACAAATGGATATGGATATAAGCAAGATGTCAGAAATAGACTTCAGGGTAACAGTTAAGAAGATAATGGCTAAGAATGAGAAAACCATTAATGGCAACATAGATTCTCTAAGGGCAGAAATGAGAGCTGATCTGGCAGAACTTAAAATGTTATCAATGAGATCTAATCTAATCTAGATACTCTAAAAGCTAGGGTAAACGAGGCAGAAGAACGAATTAGTGATCTAGAAGACAAACTGATAGAAAAGAAGGAAGAGGAGGAGGCCTGGAACAAACAGCCTAAAAGCCATAAAAACAGTAACCCTCAGTTTGTTTTGTGAGATTAGGAGTCTCTTATGGTTTGTCTCCTTCCTGTTACTGGGGGGTGGGAGGGTAGGGATAGGGTGGGTGGGTTATGGACATTGGGGAGGGTTTGTGCTTTGGTGAATGCTGTGAAAGATGTAAGCCTGATGATTCACAGACCTGTCCCCCTTGGGCAAAGAATAAAAATAAAATAAAATAAAAAGAGTATGGTGTAGAATGGTGGTCTTCACAATAAAAAAAAAGCCATAAAAACAGAATTATAGAAATAAATGATGCCATGAAACATTCTGATGTCTGAATTATTGGGATCCCTGAATGTGGTGGAGAGAGAGAGAGGGGACTAGAAGATATATCTGGCCGAACTGTAGCAGAGAACTTTCCTAATCTTGGGAATGAAACAAGCATTCCCATTCTAGAGGCAGAGAGGACCCCTCCTAAGATCAAGGAGAACAGAAACAGACCAATGCCCTGGCATGTAATAGTAAAATCTGCAACTCTAGAACCAAGGAAATCGTCTTAAGGAGAGTTAGGGGGAAGAGATTCCTTATGTACAGAGTGAGGAATATCAGAATAACATCAGACCTGTCCACAGAGACCTGGCAAGCCAGAAAGGGCTGGCAAGACATATTCAGAGAATTAATGAGAAGAATATGCAGCCAAGAATTCTTTATTGGGCAAGGCTGTCATTCAGAATGGATGGAGAGATAAGGAGCTTCCAGGACTGGCAGAGACTGAAAGAATATGTGACCACTAAGCTGGCCCTGAAAGAAATATTAAGGGGGGAAGGAGGTTTCTATAAAAGGAGAAAGACACCAAGAGTGACATACAACAGAAATATACAGAGACAATCTACAGAAACAAGGACTTCACAGGCAATATGATGACAGTAAAATCTTATCTTTCAATAATCACTCTTAATGTGAATGGCCTAAATGCCTCCATAAAATGGAACAGGGTTGCAGATTGGATAAAAACACAGGACCCATCCATATGCTGTCTATGAGCATTTTGAGAGACTCATTTTGAACATAAAGATACATCCAGACTGAAAGTGAAGGGATGGAGAACTATCTTTCATGCCAACAGACCTCAAAAGAAAGCTGGGGTAACAATTCTCATTTCAGACAAATTAGATTTTAAGCTAAAGACTGTAGTTAGAGATACAGAAGAACACTATATCATTCCTAAAGGGTCTATCCAACAAAAAGATCTAACAATTGTAAATATCTATGCCTCCAATATGGAAGCAGCCAAGTACAGAAGCCAACTGCTAACCAAAATAAAGAGACATATTGATAATAATACCCATAGGAGACTGCAACACTCCACTCTCAGCAATAGACAGATCATCTAAGCAGAAAATCAACAAGGAATCAAGAGCTTTGAATGATACACTGGACCAGATGGGACTCATAGATATATACAGAACATTCCACCCTGAAACAACAGAATATTCATTCTTCTCAAGCACACATGGAACTTTCTCTAGAATAGACCACATATTGGGCCACAAATCAGGTCTCAACTGATACCAAAAGACTGAGGTTATTCCCTGCCTATTCTCAGACTACAATGCTTTGAAACTGGAACTCAATCACAAGAAAAAAGTTTGGAAGAAATTCAAACACTTGGAAGCTAAAGACCATCCTGCTCAAGAATGTTTGGGTCAACCAGGAAATCAAAGAACTTAAACATTTCATGGAAACTAATGAGAATGAAAACACATTGGTCCAAAACCTATGGGATATGGCAAAGGCAATCCTTAGGGGAAATACATAGCCATCCAAGCCTCACTCAAAGAAATAAAAAAAAATCCCAAATATACAAACTATCTTTATATCTTAAAGAACTGGAGAATCAACAACAAATTTAGCCTAACCCATAAGAAGGGAAATAATTAAAATCAGAGCAGAGATCAATGAATTAGAAACCAGAAATATATTAGAACACGTCAACAAAACTAGAAGATGTTTCTTTGATAGAATTAATAAATTGGTAAACCACTGGCCAGACTTATGCAAAAGAGAGAGAAAGAGAGAGAGAGAGAGAGAAAGGGCCAAAATTAATAAATTATGAATGCAAGGGGAGAGATCATGACTAACACCAAGGAAATAGAAACAATTATCAGAAATTATTATCATCAGCTATATCCCAATAAATTAAGCAACCTGGAAGAAATGGATGCATTCCTGGAAACCTATAAACTACCAAAACTGAAACAAAAAGAAATTGATCAACCTGAATAGACCAATAACCAACAAGATTGAACCACTGATCAAAAACCTCCCCAAAAACAACAGTCCAGGACCTGATGGATTCCCTGGGGAATTCTACCAAACATTCAAAGAAGAAATAATACTTATTCTTCTGAAGCTGTTTCAAAAAAATAGAAACAAAAGGAAAACTTCCAGACTCATTCTATGAGGCCAGCATTACCTTGATCCCTAAAGCAGACAAGGACCCCATCAAAAAGGAGATTTTCAGACCAATATCCCTGATGAATATGGATGCCAAGATTCTCAACAAGATCCTAGCTAATAGGATCCAACAGTACGTTAAAAAGATTATCCACCACGACCAGGTGGGATTTATCCCTGGGATACAAGGTTGGTTCAACATTTGCAAATCAATCAATGTGATAGAAAACATAAATAAGAGACAAGAACCACATGGTCCCCTCAAATGATGCAGAAAAAGCATTTGACAAAATATGGCATCTTTTCCTGAATAAAACTCTTCAGAGTGTAGGGACAGAGGGAATATTCTTCAATTTCATAAAATCCATTTATGAAAAACCCACAGTGAATATCATTATCAATGGGAAAAAGCTGAGAGCCTTTCCCTTAAGATCAGGAACACAGCAAGGATGTCCACTCTCACCACTATTGTTCAACATAGTACTAGAAGTCCTAGCAACAGCAATCAGACAACAAAGAGAAATAAAATGTATTTGAATTGGCAAAGAAGTCGTCAAACTCTCTCTTTACAGAGGACATGATACTTCATGTGGAAAACCCAAAAGATTCCACCCCCAAATTACTAGAGTTCATATAGCAATTCAGTAATGTGGCAGGATACAAAATCAATGCACAGAAATCAGTTGCTTTCNATGAGTGAAATAAGCAGAGAAAGTCAATTATTATATGGTTTCACTTACTTGTGGAACATATGGAATTACATGGAGGACAATAGGAGAAGGAAAGGAAAAGTGAAGGGGGAGAAATTGGAGGGAGAGACGAATCATGAGAGACTGTGGACTCCGAGAAACAAACTGAGGGTTTTAGAAGTGAGGGCAGTGGGGAGATGGGTGAGCCTGGGTGTGGGTATTAAGGAGGGCACGTGGGGCGCCTGGGTGGCTCAGTGGGTTAAAGCCTCTGCTTTCGGCTCAGGTCATGATCNGCAATAGCACCAAAAACCACAGGACACCTTGGAATAAACCTAACCAAAGAGGTAAGGGATACATACTGTAAGAGCTACAGAACACTCGTGAAAGAAATTGAAGACACAAAAAGATAGAAAAACATTCCACGCTCATGGATCAGAAGAATAAACACTGTTAAAATGTCTATGCTACCCAGAACAATCTATACTTTCAATGACAGCCCAATCAAAATACCAATGGCATTTTCCAAAGTGCTGGAACAAATAATCCTGAAATTTGTATAGAACCAGAAAAGACCCCAAATTGCCAAGGAAATGTTGAAAAAGAAAAACAAAGCTGGGGGCATCACATTGTATGATTTCAAGCTATATTACAAAGCTGAAATCACCAAAACAGCATGGTACTGGCACAAAAACAGACACAAAGACCAATGGAACAGAGTTGAGAGCCCAGATAGGGACCATCAACTCTGTGGTCAAATAATCTTTGACAAAGCAGGAAAAAATATCCAATGGAAAGAAGACAGTCTCTTCGGTAAATGGTGTTTGGAAAATTGGACAGATATATACAGAAGAATAAAACTTGACCATTCTCCTACACCATACACAAAGATAAACTCAAAATGGATGCAAGACCTCAATGTGACAGGAATCCATCAAAATCCTAGAGGAGAACATAGGCAGTAACCTCTTTCACATTGGCCACAACAACTTCTTTCAAGACACAGTCCCAAAAGCAAGGGAAACAAAAGAAAAATGAACTTTTGGGACTTCGTCAAGAAAAAAATATTCTGCACAGCAAAGGAAACAGTCAACAAAACAAAGAGGCAACCCATGGGATGTGAGAAGATATTTGCAAATGACACTACAGAAAAATGGCTGATATCCAAGATCTATAACAGACTTTTCAAACTCAACCCACAAAAAAACAATCAAGTCAAGAAAATGGGCAGAAGACATGAACAGATACTTCTCCAACAAAGATATACAAATGGCTAGCAGACACGTGAAAAAATGTTCATCATCATTAGCCACCGGGGAAATTAAAATCAAAACCACATTGAGATACAACCTTACACCATTTAGAGTAGCAAAAATTAACAAGGCAAGAAACGACAAATGTTGGAGAGGTTGTGGAGAAAGGGGAACCTTCTTACACTGTTGGTGGGAATGCAAGTTGTTACAGCCACTTTGGAAAACAGTGTGGAGATTCCTCAAAAAATTAAAAATAGAGCTACCTATGTCCTGGCAATTGCACTACTGGGTATTTACCACAAAGTTATAGATATAGTGAAAAGAAGGGCCATATGTACCCCAATGTTCATAGCAGCAATGTCCACAATAGCCAAACTGTGGAAAGAGCCGAGATGCCCTTCAACAGACGAATGGATAAAGATGTGGTCCATACATACAAAAGAATATTACACAGCCATCAGAAAGGATGAATACCCAACTTTTGCATCAACACAGATGGGACTGGAGGAGATTATGATGAGTGAAATAAGCAGAGAAAGTCAATTATTATATGGTTTCACTTACTTGTGGAACATATGGAATTACATGGAGGACAATAGGAGAAGGAAAGGAAAAGTGAAGGGGGAGAAATTGGAGGGAGAGACGAATCATGAGAGACTGTGGACTCCGAGAAACAAACTGAGGGTTTTAGAAGTGAGGGCAGTGGGGAGATGGGTGAGCCTGGGTGTGGGTATTAAGGAGGGCACGTGGGGCGCCTGGGTGGCTCAGTGGGTTAAAGCCTCTGCTTTCGGCTCAGGTCATGATCTCAGGGTCCTGGGATTGAGCCCCGCATCAGGCTCTCTTCTCAGCAGGGAGCCTGCTTCCTCCTCTCTTTCTGCCTGCCTCTCTGCCTACTTGTGATCTCTCTCTGTCAAATAAATTAAAATATCTTTAAAAAAAAAAAAGACTGGTTTAAAAAAAAAAAGGAGGCCACGTATTGCATGGAGCACTGGGTGTTATGTGTAAACAATGAATATTGGAAGACTACATCAAAAACTAATGAGGTACTGTATGTTGACAAACATATTATAATAAAAAATGTTATTAATACATAATTACCTAGTTTTTGATATAGCTAAATAATGTAAAGAAATGAATCTTACTAAGACCTGTGATCGTAAAATACACTGATTTTATGGTTACTATACTTAGTGTGAATGAGATATAAAACACCACCAACAAGGAAGCCAAGAGAGATCTTCTATTCCCAAAAGTCTCTCATCAGTGGTTCCAAGAGAATAGAGGGCAGCCCTTAAGAAAATGAGTTATGGTGAGAGTGTTTAATCAGAACTCAGGTCGATGTGTTCTTTTTCTAATATAATTTCAAGAAAATTATATGAAGTTCTCACGCTGTTTGTGGAAGGCATTTTATAGAAAATTAGTAAGAAACAATGACTGTAAAAAGGGAGTTGCGGCCTGTTAAATATTCAAAGAGAGTTACAACTTCCCAGTTTTCTATTGCACATGTATTTGGACAGTGGCTGGAATTTAAACAAATTTTAGAAACATGTAGTTTATTCATTTTATAGTGAAGAAAAAATATTATAAAGGCTGAAGCTTGAGGAACTACCTAGAAACCTGTTGAACTCTAACAGATACATGTAGATTATGTACAGTGACACAGAATAAAAATGATGCTAGAAAGAAACATTCTAGACAGGAATACAACAAACTAGTCTCACAACTTCTGGTTAAGGATTTTAGCAATGTTCTCTAGAGAAAGATTTGTAAGCTGCATTTCACATTGTGCATTGCACAACACATTTCAATAACTACCTATATGCATAACCTGTCTCTGTTCATTCTAAATATTTACCAATAAAACTTGAAAGCACTAAACAAAATTAGTCCTCCTTAAGATTTTACTAACTATAACATGAGAGTTTAATTAAGATCTATTATTCTATGGTCAAATGGAAAATTGCACAATGGCCAAAGTAAGAAAAATTTAACCTTCTCCCATCAATACCAGACCAAGAATAGGTGAAAACATTAAGCTTCAGCTAATTTACAAATTTGTTTTTTCCCCACTAAAAATAACAGTAAATTGGTCTGACATTTCTAATTATTAGGAAATTAATCAATTGTTTAAATATCATGGTGTTATATAAATGCTGTTACTCTTATGTACTGATAGATTTGGAGCTGATAACCTTGAAGGATTTTATGCTTGCTTATAATGATAAATAACATGGTTATTTCCATGCTATTTTAAAGGATTGGCAAGTAAGAATCATATCCTGGTCACATTAACAATCTCAATAATTCTGTTTCACTTCTTATTTCGCTACTATCTCATTTTAATCAATTCTGTTTAAATTATTTGCATTGGGACCAAGAAGGTCTGGTGGCTATTTTGCAGAGCACTGACAGTTGAGAGAAGACACTGGTAGAACTCTTTTTCTTATGAAACTTATGAAACTTATGAAAATAGCACCTTAATGAAAATGAAATTATCCAATAACACTTGACAGGATATAACATAGCTATCTAAGTACACTCAGAAGATTTAGAGAAAAATAAAAGGGGATTATAATCTTTAGAAAGAAAAAAATACCCCCCACATATAAATATATATATATATGTACACACACACACATATATATATGTATATATATATATATATATATATATAAATTTGTCATACCAAATAATCTCACACTTGGACTAGCATGAAAAATATGATATAATAATTGAGCAGAAAATAAAATGTTATAAAGCTACCTTTGTATTTCCTAATATCCCAAGTTGCAAACAACAGCAACTAATGCCAAAGCTTTTCAATAATCCCACAAATATAAGCAAATTCATGGATATCTCCAGGAAATTTGAGGCAATCAGGCTATATCTCAATTGTGAATTTTTCTTCTCATCATGTCTTATTCCTCAAATCAAATCTCATGAATAATTCTAGAGTCTGATTTAATACAATTCTGATTTCTAATGCTTAAGACACTAAAGTATGTCTCCTGTCTGGCCCATACTTTACCCAGACTAATAAAACAAGTGTACTTATCCATTTTTACTCACCATTTTTGTTGCTGTTGTTGTTTTATAAATTGCATTATGTGTCATGTTAGAGGCAAAGGTTTAAACAATGATAAACTTTTTCTTTCTTTACACTCATATTTAAGAAACCTATGTATTTGAATTAAAAATTTTTATTTTACTTACACATAGTTTTTTTAATATTTTTATTTATTTATTTGATGGAGAGAGAGATCACAAGTAGGCAGAGAGGCAGGCAGAGAGAGAGGAGGCAGAGAGCCCAATGTGGGGCTCTATCCCAGGACCCTGAGATCATGACCTGAGCCAAAGGCAGAGGCTTTAACCCACTGAGCCACCCAGGTGCTCGCTTACACATAGTTTTGTTACTACCTCAACTATAAAGAAATTGAAAGCAATATGAAATTTGAATAAAGTGGAAATAAATATATAATTAATTGATTAACCAGGGTGTAGGTAGAAAGCAGAAACTATCCCAGTTGTTTTAACAAATAGAATTTAATATAAATAATTGTTAATTAGGGATTGAACAACAGAAAAGGTGAACTGAGAACAATAACAGAAATGTTATGAGATAGCAGTAGGAGAAGGCAGGGCTAATGCTGTCCTGTGTCTGGAAAAACAAAGAGTTCAAAACTATTAAAACTTAGAGGTTTAGAGGAGAGGTCTGCTGGAGTTGAAATTCAGACCTTTGAGAAAGAGCCTGGGACTCCTGTCTCTGAGATTAGGGAAATCCTCTGTGGGTCTAGCACACAGAACTCAGAGTAACATGCATCAAGAGGATGACACTGATGTTCCTAAAAGGCTTCAAGCCTGGTTTGGTAAGTACTGGGGGTGGGGCTGGGGAATCAAAGCTGGCACAGTAAGCAAGTAGGAACAGAAAGCAAGTAGGAAGCATATATCAAACCAAACCTTCTTCCCATGGCACTCTTCCTAGTGCCTTCTACTGACAGAACCTAAAGGGAAAACCAGCTGGCAAAGCAGAAATGAGGTTTACTTATCTCAAAACTAGATAATTATAGAGATTTTAGAAAGATGACTTTGAAGCTGAGAGAACAGGGGATATTGTGATCATTATGCCAATATTCAACAACCTAGATGAAATGGGAAGATTCTTTGAAGGACACAACTGTAAAAGTTCACTCAAAAAACTGAGGGTTACTGGGGGGTGGGAGGGTAGGGATAGGGTGGATGGGTTATGGACATTGGGGAGGGTGTGTGCTTTGGTGAGTGTTGTGAAAGGTGTAAGCCTGCTGAGTCACAGACCTGGACCCCTGGGGCAAATAAAAAAAAAAGAGGTAATCTGAATAGTCCTTTTGCGTTGAAGAAATTAAATTTGTAAAGCAAAATTTCCCCATAAAGAAAACTCGAGAACAAAATAACTTCACTGATGAATTCTATCGAACATTTAAAGAATAAATAATACCACTTCTAAACAATCATTTCCAGAAAATTAAACAGGAGGAAATTCTTCCCAATGCATACGGCGAGGCCAGCATTTATACCAAACAAGTAAAAGACTTTAAAAGAAAACACGATAACCAACTAGGGGTTAACCCAGGAATGAAAGTGGGTTAAAAAAGAAAGAAAGAAAGAAAGAAAGAAAGAAAGAAAGAAAGAAAGAAAGAAAGAGAAAGAGAGAGAGAGAGAAAGGGAGGGGGAGGGAGGGAGGGAGGAAGGAAGGGAGTTTAACTTCAAAAATAAGTCAATTTAATTCACCATATTTACCAATTAAAAAGAATGACCATAGGATTATCTCAATAGAGAGGAAATAAGCATTTGACAAAATTCAGCATTCATTCTTGTTAAACACTCAGAAAATCGGGAATAAAAGGGAATATCCTTAGCCTTATGAAGGTCATCTATGAAAAATCATGCAACTAACATCATATTTAATTGTGAATGACTGAATGCTTTCACTCTAAGACTGGGAACAAAACAAGGGTGTCCACTCTGTCCAATTATTTTCAACATTGTGCTGGAGGGTCCAGCCAGTGCTACACATAAAGAATAAAAGGGAAAAAATTTCCCTAGTGTGAAAAGAAGATGTGAAACATCTTTTTTCACCAATAACATCATTTTAATAAAGAAAATTCAATGGGTGTACAAAAATAAAAACGATGGGAACTATTATGTGAGTTTGTCAAAGTTGCAGGATACAAGATCAATATACAAACGTGAACTGCATTTTTAAGTCCTAATAATTAAAAGCTAGAATTAAAATTTAATAAAGCAGTATAAGTTACAATAGCATAAAATAACATGAAATACTTAAGGATAAATCTGAAAAAATATATAGAATCTGTACACTAAAAATTACAAAACATTGTCAAGTGAAATGAAAGAAGACCTAAATAAATAGAGATATAGAGCTTGCTTATTGGCTTGGAAATGCAATATAGTTAAGAAATCAATTCTCCAAATTAATTTATAGTTTCAACACCATTTCAAACAAAACAGCTACAAATAGGAACTGGCAATATGATTCTAAAATTTATTTGGTAATATAGCAAATAGCTAAAACAACCTTAGGAAGAACAAAGTTGGTTGAGCAACAAAGCAGGATTTTTACTTATTTTAAAGCTACAATTACCAACAGCACGTAAGCAGCATCAATACTGAAAAACAGACCAAGGGAACAAAATAGAGAAAGTCCAGAAATAGACCATCTAATAAACTGCCATCTCATTTTTGGCAAAGTACAAAGGTAATTCATTAAAGAAATAATGACCTTTTCATCCAGTGATGTTGGAACAACTGTATATTCGTATACTAAGTAAATAAACTTCGATTCATTCCTTGAACCATCAAGAAAAAATAATTCAACACAAGTCATAGTACTAAATATGAAGCCCAAAACTATAAAACTTCAACAAGACAACAAAGCAGTTATTTTTGACTTTTTGTTAAGCAATGATGCTTCATTTATTTATTTTTTTAAAGACACTATTTATTTATTTGGCAGAGAGAGACACAACGAGAGAGGGAACAGCAGCAGGGGAGTGAGAGAGGGAGAAGCAGGCTTTCCAGCAGAGCAGGGAGCTTGATGTGGGACTCGATCCCAGGACCCTGGGATCATGACCTGAGCTGAAGGCAGTTGCTTAATGACTGAGCCACCCAGGTGCCCCAAGCAATGATGCTTTAGATACAACACCAAAGGATGGTATTTAAAAGACTTAAAAAATTAGACTTCATACAATTTTGACTCTTTTAAAGACATTGTTGAGAGAATAAAAAGAGTCCTAGATTAAGGAAAAATATTTTTGAATTCTATATGTAAAGGACTTGTATCCAGAATATGTAAAGAACACTTAAAATTCAATAATAAGTAAATACACAAACTAATTATAAGAATGGATAAAAATATTTGAGTAGAGATTTCACTAAAAGGACATATCTGGAGGAAAATATACTGATTTTTTTTTGAGAGAGAGAGAGAAAGACAGAGTGGGAGGAGAGGCAGAGGGAGAGGAAGAGAGAGAATCTTAAGCAGGCTCCCCACCCAGCACAGAGCCTAGTGTGGGGCTTGATCTCATGACCCTGAGATAATGACCTGCACAGAAATCTAGAGCCAGATGCTTACCTAACTGAGACACTCAGGCACCCTGGAAAATGTATTGATTTTTGAAAAAGGAAAAAAAAAGAGGACTTTTAAGAACTTCATATTAGAATGCAAAGAAAATGTATGAGAAATATTTAAGTTGTGAAAACTAAGTCAAATGAAAAGTATTTTTGGATAAAGCAGTAAAGATGTTAAAATATTTTTAGTGAATTGAAAACTCATTATGCCATATACATGATATGAGTTCAGAGAGTGTTTTATCTAGTTGTAAGTTATTAGAGTATATATTATTTACACAAGATGAACATTTTATGATTGTTATTATTGTTTTTCTTGTTCTGAGTTCATAGTTCACTTCCAGGAAAAAAAAAGAAAATGTCCTAATGCTTCCCTCTCAAGTTTTATATGAGAATTCCATAAAGTGTCAAGATGTCTCAGAGAAACTTCCTATGTAGTAGATTTTTTATTCTGAATGCCCTATGCTAATTTTTCTCCACATCATCTGCTTATCTCTGGATCAGACTCAGATGGGGCACCTACGTAAACTCCAGATTTATCAGCTCCACTTTGTATCCCCTTTCTTATAGCAGGCTATTTATGTTGTTCTTCATGGTATTCCCCGCCAGAACACCGATGTCTATAACATAATTGGTGATGCTCAAAAAACCTGTGTTTATTGAATGAAAAAAATCATCTTCTATTTACATCTCACAGTTTTCTTTTTGCATATGCATTTTTGCAATGGGAATTCAACTTGACCAAGAATTGTAATCCAGGATGTTCTTACGTTCTTTACCACTGGAAGTTAGAGTTTACAGTAGAGATATATCAGGATCTAGATAGTAAGAACCTGATTCTAAGGGTGTTAGAAACTGTGTTAGCCCTTTTTTAGCTGGAAAATAGGTATCCATCCAAAGATGACTCTTAGAATATCATAAACCTTATGACAACAGAAACTGAGAGAAGTTAGAATGGGAAATTTGTCCTATGCCTTGGATAATTTTTAGAATTATTTTTTCTGTGCATTTTTGACCCAGTTTTTCACCTAATAAATACTTAAAAATTTGGAAAATTCTAGCTGGTCAGAGAAATAATTCTAAGAACAAAGTAATTACCAAGGCATTACTTAGTTTAGTCAACCCTCTGTACTTTAAGTTCTAAATATTTTCTAATTAAGAAGAGAAGGGTTATCTGCATGCCAGATTTAAAAATATGTCTTTCCATAAGGGTCACTAGGACCTTACATATTCTAAGTCCCCACACCATCATTACTGAAATGGCATTTTAGGAAAGTGGCTCAGTATCTGCTGAATCACAAGCACTCCCACCACCATTTTTTAAGGGATTTTAGGTTTGGAAAATATTATACTACATAGTTGGCCCTCTTGTCTTTATTCTCTTCTCCCCCAACTTTTCCATACTACCACTATCTCTAAAAATACAATGTAGTTTTACCCAATTTTACAAATTTTCTATTTTGCAAGTATAATTGATATAATAATAACCTGGATATTTAGATTATACAATTCAACAAGTTTTGACATGTTTATATTCTCATAAAATTGTAAGCACAATCGAAATAATGAACAGATCCATTACTCTCAAATGTTCTCGCATGGTCTTTTGTGACTCCCCACCTTATCCTTCCCTACCTACTTTTAAAGGAAACTATTCACTACTGTCTGTCATAATAAGTTACAGATAATAGTAAGTTGCTAATCATATTACATAAATACTATATGAATTTGTTATATTTTATATAAATGGAATGATAAGAGTATGTAACTCTTCAGTCTGACTTCTTTCAGTCATCACCATTAATAGAGATTCATCCATGCTACCGTTATATCAAGGGTTCCTTTCTTTTTTATTACTGAGTAGATTTCATTGTATGGATATGTCACAATTCTTTATTCATTTCCCTGTTGATGCTTTTCTTCCAAATTCTGGCTAACATAAAGAAAGCTGCTACAAACATTGTGTACAAATCTGTGCTGGAACATATAATTTCTTTCTTTTTGGGTTAAACACTTAGGAGAGTGGACAGACTGGGTCATATGGTAAGCTTACTTTTTTTAATATTTCAAGTTTCTGTTTAAATTCTAGTAAGTAGCTTATTATGCAGTATTAGTTTCAGGAGTAGAATTTAGTGACTCATCACTTATGTATAGCACCCACTGCTCATCACAACAAATGCCCTCCTTAGTGCCCATCACCCATTTAACCCATCACCCTTCCCACTTCCCCTCCCTCAACCCTCACATTATTCTCTACAGTTAAGAGTGTCTTATGGTTTGCCTCCCTCTCTTTTGTTTTTTAAGAACAGTCACACTGTTTATACCCATTCTTTTTTTTAATGATTTTATTTTTTTATTTTTTTAAGATTTTATTTATTTATTTGACAGAGAGAGAGAGAGATCACAAGCAGGCAGAGAGGCAGGTAGAGGAAGAGGGGGAAGCAGGTTCCCCACTGAGCAGAGAGCCTGACGCAGGGCTTGATCCCAGGGCCCTGAGATCATGACCCGAGCCGAAGGCAGAGGCTTAACTCACTGAGCCACCCAGGCGCCCCTGTTTGTACCATTCTATAAACAGTTGTACCATTCTCTATTCCCATCAGGAATATATCAGTCACCCAGTGCTTCCGGATATTCATGAACACTTGGTGTTATGCACTAAATATTCATGTTCTCTCTAAAATTCACATGTTGAAACCTTCCCTCACAATGTGATGGTGTTAGGAGGTAGGGACTTAGGTCATGAGTGTGGAACCCTAATAAATGCAATTACTTACCACCCTTAAAAAAGGGATCCCGGAGAGCTCCCTCACCCACTTTCCATCAGGTGAAGGTACAATGCAAAGTGGAAACCTAACAGAAGAGCCTCACCGGAACCTGATCGTGCTGGCAGCCTGATCTCAGAATTCTAGTCTCTAGAACTGTGAGAAATAAATTTATAATGTTTATATGCCGTCCAGTCTATAGCACTTTATTATAGTAGCCCAAATTGACTAAGACACTTAATATAGTCATTCTTCATTTTCTTCCATTCTAATATATGTGTAATGGAGTCTAATTGTGAATTTAATTTGCACTTCCTTAATGTTTAATGATCGTGGGAATCTTTTTATGTGCTTATGTGTGTGTGTGTACATGTGCATATATTCATTTGTCTTAAATTTTTCTCTCTATATACTCATTTGCCTTAAATATGAAATATCACATATTTTCTCACAAATTTTCTTTTATTCTTTTCATGAAAAAGATTGAACTAGATTATCTGAATTATATTTTTCTTCTTACACTGTGGTAGTAATGCAACGAAAAAGAAGAAACTAGTATGAATACAAGTGATGTGTTCCTTCACTCCACCCCTCCTTTTTTCTCCCCAAGCCCATCACATACATGCTAGGACATACACTTCTTCAATCACTCCGTAACCAGTCTGTCACTTTGAAAGCTGAACGTCGCTCCCCTGCTTTGCAGCCCTATTCACACCCTGCCTAAGTCAATCATAGTGAATCATGCAGTCCACAACGCAGAATCCCTTACATCTGTCAGAAGAACAAGAGAAAACAGGACTGCACATCTTAGGGAAGACTCGAGTTAAGGTCAAAATCATTCAAAATCACTCGCACTGTCTTTTTTTTTCTACTTCTTTTTGAACATGCAAAGCCAAGTGGGTCTGAGAGGGAGAAAAGCTTCCTGTTCACTCCCAAATGGTCACACTCAGGAGTGGACAAAAATAATTTACATTTTTCTATCATGAGCTTATAGGAAAAGATTTACAGAGAAGAGATTCGATACCTTCATCTGTGTCAAATGAAAAGCATTTTTAAAACAGTACTTAATATTATATATACCTATTGAGACAATTACTGACAAAAGCAAACATCTGGTGTTGTTACTTAACTGAAGAACATCATTTAAAAGATTAGTTGTATTTCTGTGCAGAAAATTTAAGTGAACATCATGTAAGGTGGTTAGACGTACACAGACAAAATTTTGAGAATAAAAGTTTTGAAATTTGTTGAAACAGGTAGTCAATGCTGTTTCTTGTAAAATATTATTTTAATGACTAATGACTTTTTAAAAATGATTTGGAAGCTAGAATCTAGCCAAATCAAGCAGATCCATAGGCTGTGCCCTTTGATTCCATTTTCTTTTCTTTTTTTTTTTTTAAACGGCACTCAGACGTGGTGATGGTGAAGTGTGACGTGTGTGTGTGTTGGGGAGGTCAAGTGGGAGTGGGAGATAGGCCTGAAATCTAGCCTGCACTCTGCTTACCAATTCTTATGAAGGCAAAATGTTTACAGTAAAAAAAAAAATCTAATTTTTGATTCACACAGAGTCACAGTATATGCTATGAAAACTAGTAACAACCTCAATAATAATTTTGTTAATCAGTGAAGTTGTTTCCCTTTACTCATTAGTTTAAAACTACATCTTGATCTAGACAAGATTTCAAGTTATATAAATGGCCAAGTTAGTCTAAGCAGTCATGACTTTCTTCAACATCAGTTCCATATTTATTTACATAGCAGAATACTTAGTACATGGTAGATAATAATAAATCTCCATTGAATTAAACTGCCAGGTGTGTGTATTTGTTTGCATAATGTAATTTGCACCAAAGCTATGTATTCTTTATGAAATCCAAATCTCTTCTTTGTGATATTTAACTTACTCCTTGTTTATCTAACAATTTGTGTATTTTTATCCTATATCTAGAGTTCTCTGTATCTTGAAGAAAGCTATATAAATAATAATTTTATTTTTTTTTAAGATTTTATTTATTTATTTGACACAGAGAGATCAGATCACAAGTATGGTGAGAGGCAGGCAGAGAGAAAGAGGAGGAAGCAGGCTCCCTGCTGAGCAGAGAGTCCGATGTGGGCCTCAATCCCGGGACCCTGAGATCATGACCTGAGCTGAAGGCAGAGGCTTTAACCCACTGAGCCACCCAGGCACTCTAAATAATAATTTTAAACTATAAATTCAACATATTTACCATAAATTCTGAAAACCCTGATATTACCCTTTTGGATTCTTCTCTTTGTATTCAAATTATTGTAATTAGGATTTGCCATATTACAGTATTCAGATTAAGTTTATTCATTTCTACACAAACAAATTTTACCCAGTTCCATTTGACTAGGTCTATGAGATACTGGGTAATGGAAATGGAATATAAAAATAATTACCACTGGGGAAAATTTGCTTTCATACTACACAATATAATTGTGCATAAATGTAATTCTCTTGCTTCTGATATCAAAGGAAAACTTCAGGACAATACAAAAAATCACAAGCAAACTTTTTCTCTTTGTATAAAAAATACTATCTGGTTTATTTCTTGGCCTAAGAAACATCTTGGTGAATCAATTTTTAACCCCATATTAAGTGAAATATATATATGTGTATATATATATGTGTGTATTTGTGTGTGTGTGTGTGTGTGTGTATATATATATATATATATATCTCAGACGCGGAATGGAAAACAGACTTAAAAGTAAATGATAAAAAGCAGAGTACAATTAAAGGAAATGATAACTAAATAAGTTCTTAGAATTGGCACCTACTGTAATAAAATTAGTTATTGCCTATTTCTATGGAAACATTGTGTTACGAAATCTTAGGTAGGATAACAATGTAAGAAAAATAAATTTCTTGGCTCTTTCGTCTCTTTACACTGTCATCCTCCCAACTGCAAGTGTCCTTTAAAGTTATACTCTCAGTCCGCTATTTATAAATTACTCTTAATAGGTATCTTTTGGTTTTGCTACCCAGCCTCTATTCACTCAATGTTCCGTCATATCATCTTACACATTCTCTGGGGGAAATATTCCTTCCCCACTCTCTACCTACATGTGCTTTGAGAGACCTCTACTAGCGTAATAGAACATATGATCCACATTAATTCTGGCTACATTTATTGATTTAGGATGGACATATGACATAGTTTGGGATATTAAAATAATATGGGAACTTATATATTTTAACTTTAAAAAGTTAACCTAAAACTAAAAAAAGCATTTATTCGCCAATGAGTCTGTATTTCACAAATGCACTGCCAAAGTATCTTTCTTTCATACTATTCTCCAAAAACGTCATCTTAAGATATTTCTTTAAAGTGAAGAGCAAAGCATATTGTAAATTGATCTGAACACAGTTTTTCTGTAGTGGACAGGTGACTGTAATAACTCCAATTTGTTCATACCTCCTTGTATTCTCACTGACTCCGAGGTTGGCCAAGAGAATCCCTTTGGCCAATGGTGACAAAAGCATGCTTGAAAACTGTTTGTACATCAGGCCTTGCTTTCTCACTACTCTTGGAAATTTGCCTCTATGACAGTAAGTCTAGGCTAGTATGTTATAAGAAGTTACCCCAGACTTACTGGTTTAAGATGAGAGAAATTTATTCTCTTAAAATTTGAGAGGCCAGTAGTCCAAAATCAGTTTCACTGGGCTGAAATCAGGTGTCAGCAGGGCTGTACTCCTGCTGAGCTTCTAGGGGAGAATCTCTTCCTTTATTCTTCCTGGTTCTGGTGGCCTCATCACTTTGATCTCTGCCTCCGTGGTCATATTGTCTCCTCCTCTTCTGTATGAAATCTCCTTCTGCTTATCTCTCCCTAAAGAATTTATTATTCCATTTAGGACCCACCCAGATAATCCAGGATAGTCTACCATCTCAATATCCTTTACTTAATCACAGATGCAATGTGTTGGTCACATAACACCACAGGCTCCAAGAATTAGGATGTGGACATCCTTTGGGGTCCATTTTTCAATTTATCACAACATCCTTCTTTCACTGTTGATCTCAAGGGATAGGATTAGAAGCATTTACCACTTTGTATGATATTTGATATGATATATATATCAAGTATATGATAATTGATGTATATGATGGATATGTGATATTTGATGTTTATATATTATATATTAAGGGGGGTTTGTTTCATTTTTTTTACAATTAGGAAGTTTCCCTCTATTCCCAGTTTGTAAATTTATTTATCTGAATGTGTTTTGAATTTTATTAAATAATTTCCCCACCTATTTACATAATTATATGATCACTCTCTTTCAGTGTATTTTTTGTGTTAAATAGGATTGATGAATTTTTTTTTTAGTTTCTATTTCAATTCCAGTTTGTTAATGTACAATGTAATCTTAGTTTCAGGTATACAATATAGTGATTCAATGCTTCTATACATTACCCAGTGCTCATCACAACAAGTGCCCTCCTTTATCCTCATCACTTATTTCATCCATCCCCCCTCCCACCTTCCCCCTGGTAATCTTCAGTTTGTTCTCTCAAGTGAAGAGTCTGTTTCTTGGTTCGGTGCTCTCTTTTTCCACTTTTCTCATTTGTTTTGTTATTAAATTCCATACATGAGTGAAATCATTTACCTTTCTCTTATTTTGCTCAGCCTAATACTCTCTAGCTCCATCCATGTCATTGGAAATGGCAAGATTTCATTCTTTCTGATGGCTGAGTAAGATTACACATCTTTATCCATTTGTCAGGCAGTGGATACTTGGACTGTTTCTATAATTTGGCTGTTGTAAATAATAGTGTTATAAACATCGGGGTGCATGTATCCCTTTGAATTAGTATTTTAGTATTTTTGGGGTGAATACATAATTGGGTAATGCAATTGCTAGAACATAAGTTAGTTCTACTTTTTAACTTTTTGAGGAACCTCCATAATATTTTCTGGAGTGGCTGCACCAGTTTGTATTCCTACCAACAGTGCAAGAGAGGTCCCATTTCTCTACATCTTTGCCAACACCTGTTGTTTCTTGTGTTTTTGATTTTAGCCATTCTGACAGGTGTGAAGTGATATATCATTGTAGTTTTACTGTGTATTTCCCTGATGATGAGCGATGTTGAGCATCTTCTCACATGGCTATTGACCACCGGCATTTCTTCTTTGTAAAAATGTCTATTCATGTCTTCTATCCATTTCTTAATTGGATTATTTGGTTTTGGGTGTTGAGTTTCATAATTTCTTTATAGATTTTGGATACTAACCCTTTATCAAATATGTCATTTGCAAATATCTTCTCTCCTATAGGTTACCTTTTAGTTCTGTTGATTATTTCCTTTACTCTGCAGAAGCTTTTCATTTTTATGAAGTTCCAATAATTTATTTTCACTTTTATTTCTCTTGCCTCAGGAGATGTATCTAGAAAGAAGTTGCTATGGCCCATGTCAAAGAGGTTACTACCTCTAGGATTTTGATGGTTTCAGTCTTTCATTTTGATGATTTAAGTCTTTCATTCATTTTAAATTTATGTTTGGGTCTGGTGTAAGAAAGTGGCATAGTTTCATTCTTTTGCATGTTGCTGTCCACTTTTCCCAACATCAGTTGTGAAGAGACTGCCTTTTTCCTATTGGATAGTGTTTCCTGGTTTGTTGAAGGTTAATTGACCATATAATTATGGGTTCATTTCTGGGGTTTCTATTCTGTTATATTGATGTGTTTATTTTTTTTCCAGTACCATACTGTTTTGACTGCTGCAGCTCTGTAGTAAAACTTGAAGTTCAGATGGTGATGCTTCCAGCTTTGCTTTTCTTTTGCTAAGTTCCTTTGGCTATTTGGGGTCTTCTGTGTTTCCATACAAATTTTAAGATTGTTTGTTCCAGTTCTGTGAAAAATGCTGGTGGTGTTTTGATAGGGATTGCATTAAATCTGTAGATTGCTTTGGG
The DNA here is from genome assembly GCA_002007465.1 of Ailurus styani. Classification (NCBI taxonomy): domain Eukaryota; kingdom Metazoa; phylum Chordata; class Mammalia; order Carnivora; family Ailuridae; genus Ailurus; species Ailurus styani. Next base: position 258,036 of record LNAC01000339.1, read on the forward strand.
TAGCATAGACATTTTAACAGTATTTGTTCTTCCAGTCCATGACCATACAATGTCTTTCCATTTCCTTGTGCCATCTTCAATTTCTTTCATAAGTATCTTATAGTTTTCAGAGTATAGTTCTTTCACATCTTTGATTAGGTTTATTCGTAGGTATCTTATGGTATTTTGTGAACTTATAAATGGGATTGATTCTTTAATTTCTCTTTCTGCTACTTCATTATGAGTGTATAGAAATGAAACATGTTTTCACTGGATGTTTTGTAGCCTGCAATCCTACTGAATTTGTTTATCAGTTTTAGCAGTTTTTTGGTGCAGTCTTCCAGGTTTTCTATGTAGGGCATCATGTCATCTGCAAATCGTGAAAGTTTTAGTTCTTTCTTGCCAATTTAGATGCCTTTTATTACTTTTTGTTATTTGGTTGCTATGCTAAGACTTCCAGTACTATGTTAAGTAACAGTGGTGAGAGTGGACAGCCATGCCTTGTTCCTGATGGTAGAGGAAAAGCTCTCAGTTTTTCCCTATTGAGGATGATATTAGCTGTAGGATTTTCATTATGGTCTTTATTATGTTGAGATAGGCTCCTTAAACCTACTTTGTTGAGGGTTTTTATCATGAATGGATGTTGTACTCTGTCAAATGTTTTTCTAAATCTACTGAAATGATCATATGGTTCTTGTCCTTTTATTAATGTGGTGTACCACGTTGATTGATCTGTGAATACTGATTGACACTTGCAATCCAGGAATAATTCCCACTTGGTCATGGTGAATGATTTTTTTAATGTATTGTTAGATTTAGTATGTTAGTTTTTTGTGTGTGTGGTTTTTTTTTACATCTGTGTTCATTGGGGATATTGGACAGTAGCTGTTTCTTAGTGAGGTCTATCTGGTTTTGGTAACACGATAATGCTGGCCTCATGAAAAGAATTTTGGAGTTTCCTTCCTTTTCTATTTTTTGGAATAGTTTGAAAAGAGTAAGTATTAACTCTTCTTTAAAGGTTTGGTAGCATCCCCTGAGAAGCCATCTGGCCCTGGACTTTGTTTGTTGGGAGATTTCTGATTATGGATTCAATTTCTTTGTTGGTTATTGTCTGTTCGCACTTTCTATTTCTTCCTGTTTCAGTTTTGATAGTTCATAGTTTTCTAGGAATTTATCTATTTTTTTCTAGGTTGCCCAATTTGTTGAAATACAGTTTTTATAACATTTTCTTATAATAGCTTCTATATCTGTGGTGTTGGTTGTTATTTCTTCTAGCTCATTGTGATTTCATTTATTTGGGCCCTTTTCTCTTTTCTTTTTGGTAAATCTGCCCAAATGTTCATGAACTTTTAAAATTTTTTCAGAGAACCAGCTCTTGGTTTCATTGATCTGGTTTTGTTTTGTTTGTTTTTGTATTTGTATTTTTTTAGTTTCTGAGTCATTTATTTCAGCTCTAATCCTTTTTATTTCCTTCCTTCTTTTGGCTTTTGGCTTCATTTGTTACTCTTTTTTTTAGCTCCTTTAGGTGTAAGGTAGGATGTTTGAGACTAATCTTGCCTCTTGAGGTAGGCCTGTATTGCTATATACTTCCTTCTTAAGAGTGCTTTTGCTCCATCCCAAAGCTTTTGGACTATTGTTTTCATTTTCATTTGTTTCTATATTTTTTTAAGTTCTTTGATTTTCTGGTTGACCAATTCATTTTTTTTAAGATTTTATTTATTTATTTGACAGAGAGAGCGAGATTACAAGTAGGCAGAAAGACAGGCAGAGAGAGAGGAGGAAGCAGGCTCCTTGCTGAACAGGGAGCCCGACGTGGGGCTCGATCTCAGGACCCTGAGACCATGACCTGAGCTGAAGGCAGAGGCTTTAACCCACTGAGCCACCCAGGCACCCCCCGCAATTCATTTTTTAATAGCATGTTATTTAACCTATATGTGTTTGTGGCCTTTCCAAATTTTCTTGTGGTTAACTTCAAGTTTCATAGTGTTATGGTCAGAAAATATGCATGGTATGATTTCAATTTTTTTGTATTTGTTGAGGCCTGATTTCTGACCTAGTATGTGATCTCTTCTGGGGAATGCCCCACTTGCACTTGAAAAGAATGTGTATTCTGCTGCTTTAGGATGGAATATTCTGAATATATCTATAAATTCCATCTGGTCCATTGTGTCATCAAAACCATTGCTTCCTTGTTGACATTCTGTTTAGATGCTCTGCCCATTGATGTAAGTGGGGTGTAAAAGTCTCCTACTATTATTGAGTTACTACAAATTAGTCCATTTATGTTTGCTATTTATATATTTGCATGCTTTCATGTTGAGTGCATAGATACACATTATATCTTCTTGTTGGATTGTCCCCTTTATGATTATATAATACTCTTGACTCTTTTGCAATCTTAATTTTAAAGTCTAGTTTGTCCAATGTAAATAATGCTACTTGGCTTTAACATCCATTTGTGATAAATGTTTCTCCACCCACTCACATTCAATGTGCAAGTTTATTTAGGTCTAAAATGAGTCTGCTGTAGGCAGCATATAGATGTGTCTTGTATTTTTTAATCCATTGTGACAATCTATATCCTTGATTGGAACATTTAGTCCATTTACAAAGTATTTATTGATGGAAACATATTTATTGCCATTTTGTTACTTGTTTTATCTTTGTTTATGGAGATTTCTCATTCCTTTCTTGTCTTTATTACTTTTGGTTTCTCCTTTGGACTCAAAGAATACCTTTTAATATTTCTTGCAGGGTTGGTTTAGTGGTTACAAACTCCTTTAGATTTCATTTGTCTGAGAAACTCTTTTATCTCTCCTTCTACTCTGAAAGATAGCCTTGTTGAATAGAGGACTCTTGGCTGCAGATTTTTCCCATTCCTCACTTTGAATATATCATGCCACTCTCTTCTGGCTTGCCAAGTTTCCATTAAGAAATCAGCTAGCCTGATGGGTTTTCCCTTATAAGTTAAGGATTTCATTTGCTTTGCTGCTTTTAAGTTTTTCTTTATCACTATATCTCACAAATTTAATTATGTCTTGTCACTGGTCTGCTTTTGTTGACTTTAATGGGCATTCTCTGTGCCTCCTGAATCTGGATGTCTGTTTCCTTTCCCAGGTTAGGGAAATTTTCTATTATGCTTTGGAATAAATTTTCTGCCCTGTTTTTTGTCTTTTCTTCTAGGACTCCTGTAATATGAATGCTATTATGTTTGGTGGAATCAATGAGTTCCCCAAGTCTATTCTCACATTGCATAATTCTTTTTGTTCAGCTTCAATATTTTGCCTTCTACTTGACTCATTCCTCTCCTTCTTTTAGCATGCTCTTCATTGCTTCAAGTCTGTTTCCAATCTTGTTTATTACATTTATCTCTGATTTTAATTATTTAATCTCTGTGGTAAGGGTCTCACTGATATCCTCTTTTCTCAAGCCCAGAGAGTATCCTAATGATTGCCATTTTAAATTCTCCATCAGGTATGTTGCTTAACATCTGTTTCACTTAGATCTCTAGCCATGGCTCTTACCTTGTTCTTTCATTTAGGGTAAATTCCTCTATCTTGGCATTTTATCTAAGTCTCTGCCTTCTTTAGTGTGTTAGAAAAGCTGGTTATGTCTCCTGCTCCTGAAAATAATGGCCTTATGAAGAAAAGGTCTTATAGTGCCCAGGCCTTGGTGTTTCAGGCAATGTCTCTGGTGTATACTGCATACTCTCTACTGTGTTTTGGCTGCTCTATACTTCAGGCCAATCATTTGCAGAAGGTCTTCTTATCTGCTTTTGGCAGTTTGTTTGTGCCTGGCCTGAATGTGGTGAGTTTTAACTCTGTGTACTCTAGTCTGCTTGTGAAATGAGACCTGACACCGACTCCTCCAGAACTGAGGTACTGCAGAATTCTCTGGTCAGGAGATACAGTGTGGCCAGGGGCTTGTGCTGGTCTCCTGTGGTAGGGACCTGCTGTGCTAAGACTGAGGCAATCTTGACTGAGAAAGACAGTCCCACCAGAGTCCAGGGGGTTAGGGCGTGGTATAAGCAAATTAGGCAGCCACTGTCCACACTGTGCTGCTTCTCAAAGGTGGCTCTGTGTTTATACTGATAGATGGAGGTGGAAAATGACACCAGCCAACACCTTTGTTTCCAGAGAGGCATCTCCATGAACACTGACTCTCAGGGACTTACTCCAGGAAGAGCAAATAATCTCCCTGCTATGTGCCCCAGGAGTTCTTCAGTTCACTCTTTCCACACTGTCTGCCCCCGAGTTGTTCACCTGCCTTCTCTCCAGGAACAGGGTCGTTTCCTCCTGGCTCCATCCCAGCTAAGACCATTAGCCTTTAAAGCTCCAGACTTTAAGCCACACTGGTTGCAAGAACTCAGAAATTCAGCCCCTCTCATTTTCCAAGCCAATGGCTTTGAGGAAATCTTCTCCTTTTGCATTCCCCTGTGTGCTCCTTTCCCTCTGTCCTTCTTCATGACCATAGCTCCCTTCCCTCCACAGCACCTGAGATGTTTCTCCCCTAAACCACATCTCTACACTTCATACCTTCTGCAATGTGACCTCTTCTCTCTCTTCAGTTGTGGGGTTTGTTCTGTTAGTCTTCAAGTCAATTTCTGGGATATTTAGGATGACTTGATAGTTATCTAGTTGTGTTCATGGGAGGAGACAACCCTAAGGTCCTCTTACTGTACCACCATCTCTCTACCAACCCAGCATTCCAGGTTTATACTTCAATAGTAAGTCATATGTATTTTCTTTTATATATTTCTAGATTTAACTTGCTAATATTTTATATTGGAGTTTTAAATTTTTGATTACAAATTAGTTTTGAATTTTCCTTTTATAATATCTGTAAATTTTTAGTATCAAGGTCTTTCTATTCATATTAAAAAGATTAGGAAGAGTGTCCACTTTGTTTCTCTTTTGGAAGAATTTGTGTGAGGCTGGTATGATTTTTTTCCTCAACTATTTGTAATATTTCATATATGAAACTCATATGGAGAATTTTCCCTATGAAAATGGCTTGTGATAAATACCAAGAATAAACCATTTTCAAATATTCAAATTTTCTATTACATCTCATAACTCTTTTGGTAAATTTAACTTTTAAAAAATGTATTTTTTTATCTATAGTGTCAAGTTTGTTAACACATACTTGTGACAAGGTCTAATTACCTTAATTTCATATGTCTGCAATTTGTATTTTTTGTCAAATAATCAACATAAGCTAAATTGATTTTAATTCATGTTTTCATGTTCCTTGATTTTTATTCTTATCTTTATAACTTAATTATTTTCTTTGGAATGGACTTGCATTTCTTTTTCTGTCACATTGAGCTAGAAGCTCAGGTCCATTCATCTCATCTTTTTTTTTTTTTTTTTCTTTTCTGATGATAGGAAACTAAACATGTCCCTCAAAGCACTGCTCTAGCTGCATCTCGCAAAATTAATGTGGTATTATCATTCAGTTCAAAATATTTTCTAATGTATACTGTGAATTTTTTTCTGCCTAATTGTTTTTACATTATCGATTTTCACTTATTTGGAAAACTAACCCATTGACATTCACTATAATTAGTTTATGTTTGCCCTTTACTGTTTTTTTTTTTTTTTCTTAAGTAACCTGTTCCATATTTTTAAACTTTTATTTCTTTCATTGTTTTGGATTTTCCATATATTTTGCTTTATTATTATTTTCCTTCTGCCATATGTTATTTATACATTTTATCACTTTTAATAGTTACAATAGAGATGAAAATTTGAGTCCTTGATTTATTGTAGCTTATTAAAAATAGTTTGTCTGTTTTCAGATATCACACTTTTGGAAGACCTTGAAATCAATTTCCTCTTTTCTGCTGCTTTATTTTTGACATGATATTTAAAGTCTCCATTTCACATAAACTTCACAAGAAATTATCATCACCACTTAGTATAGTCAATATTCATTTTTAATCATTTGCATTTGCATCCACTTCTTTACTCTTCATCTTTAAATTCCATCTTTCTTTTTGGGACCATCGTCTTCCAGTAGGTGAGTATTTTTCAAATTCCACTGTGTTAACAACTTCTGTTTATGTTTTTCTGAATATATATTCATTTAATCTTTTAATATTTTATGCGTATAATTTTAATTGGGCAGTTCCAGTCCTTCCCCAGCACTTCAAGGATACAATTCCATTGTTTAGAGTCTTTTATTGTTTCTATTGAAATGTGAGCTATTATTGTTATAGTCACATGAACATATCTTTTTTCTCTAGCTGCTTTTTAAATGCTGTTTTTATCTTTGCATTTCAGCAGTTTTGCTATGAGATTTAAAAATATATCTCTCTGATTTACATTACATTTATCCTGCTTTTGTTTCACTGAACTTTAATAGTGATAGCTTTCACCCACTTTCGTATTTTATCCAAACAATTTTTAAACACTGGTTCAGCCCCATTCTCTCTTTTCTTCAAGCATTCCAATTACACATATTTAGAAATTTTTAGTATGTCTTCCACATGTTCCTTTTACTATTTTCTGATTTTTTCATTTTTTTCTTTTTGAGCTTTAGTTGAAAATATAACTTTACAGAATTACCTTGAATAATGCAAATTAACTCTGTGTGAATATATATATAATTACAACCTGCATCTCGAGTCTTAATTTTTCACTTTTAATACAATTCTGTATTTCCTACTATATTTAAGGCATTTTAATTTGAATGATGCATTAGTCCTTTAATTATAAAGTATTATTTTCTTTCAATGACTTCTGAGCAAAACAAAGATCCTTGAATTTATCTTGGAATAATCTACTCTTTGTCCTTATTAGATCTTTCACAAAGTGCAGTTATTTATTCACAATAATGTACTCTCCAGTATTATGGCCTTTATATTGTTTCATCATTGAATGTCACGTTTATATTATGAACCCCTTAGAATATTTTGCCTAAGTCCTTGTGTTTTGTTGCTAGGGAAATCTTGCCTGAAACATTCTATTCTGTCCCCCCCCAAACCCATGGGAACAGTATCAATATGGAGATACATAAAGGTCAGGCCAACTGTGCTAGGATATAAAACATTCAGAGTGTGTTTAGTAAGAATGAAAATTTTAATACAGCAATGAGGAAAGAGAAGTAAACCAGGATCCTATGCCACCTATGTAGATTAAGGCAATTTTTAAAAAAGATTTTATTTATTTGACAGAGAGCACAAGCAGGGGGAGCAGCAGACAAAGGGAAAGGGAGCTACAGGCTCTTTGCTGAGCAGAGAGCCAGCTGTAGGACTTGATCCCAGGACCCTTGGATCATGACCTGAGTCAAAGGCAGACACTTCACTGACTGAGCCACCCAGGTGCCCTTAAAGCAATGGTTTAAATCTGAATTGCCATCTCTAGATTTTGAAGCCAGAAGATTTTAGTGGTCATCAAGATGAAAAATATCAAATAGATTAGGCTAAGGTTGTGTCATATCATTCATGGAGTACAGATATATGGCTTGAAGATAAACCTTAGTCAATAAAAATAGACCACAGAACAGCACACTAGGTTTTGGGATATAGTTTTTCTACCTCTTCAATACATTCTGCATTGTTACATTATTACATTCATACATTATTACTGGAATCAACTTCTAGGCAACAATTCCCTGCTTTTAAAAAATATATCATACATTTTATTTTCTTTTTATTTTCTATAATGAACTATAATTTGAAATGACGTCCTAGACCTCTCCAATATGTATAATTTGATCAGTAGCACAGGCTCCTTATTTTATCCCTACTCAATAAGCATAGTCAGAGTCCTCTACAGTTCTCTCTCAACATGCACACAAATCTAATGAAGCAGCAGCTAGGGGCAGGACAGGAAGACAACTACACCAAATATAATAGCAAAAAAAAAATTGAAGAAATGCACAATGATGAAAAGAACAATAAGACTGAACCATCAGTGCCCTATCCAAACTTCATCTTAATGAACAAAGGAATCTCATCCATCTGGATTAATAGATAATTCTGCACCTATCCTCTGCAGTATGCCCATAGTGTCAAAGATCCAAGCCCTCTACCTAAGAAAACCCTCTTGCACAGATGACAGATCATACTTTCTGAAATAGTACTATATTTATTCCATCTTTCTATTGCTACCTAATAACTATAGATCCCAGGGAAAAAATGAAGAACAGGCAATGAATACATTATATTCTCCAGAAGAAAAGTGCTATAAGTAGACATATTTTATAATAGATTAAAATTTAGGGGTGCCTGGGTAGCTCAGATGGTTAAGCATCTGCCTTTGGTTCAGCTCATGATCCTAGGGTCCTGTGATTGAGCTCCACATCTGGCTTTCTGCTCAGTGGGGAGCCTGCTTCCCCCTCTTCATTTACTGTTCCCCCTGCTTGTGCTCTCTTACTCTGTCAAATAAAAAAGTGTATAATATATACATACATAACAGAGATAAAATAAATAATTTACATATAAAACTTCTTATGTTTAATGAATGTCAAGAAATAGGAGTGATATTTGGGTGTAGGAAATTGTGCTATATTCCTCTGCTTTGAAATACAATAGGCAAAGGTTATCTCCTTATACTTTATTAATTAACACAGAACATTGACCATGAATCTATGTCCATATATTCTATTCTACTACTATGGATGAATTGTATGGGCTCATATCTAAAATCTGACCTCCACTTGTTCCCAGATATAAATTTATGTTGCCTATTCCAGCAATTGTCACTCACTTTTGCATATTTTCCCCTTTTCTCCCTACCTTCTGTTATGTGTGCACTAAAACTTCAGGAGGCAACTGATGTCAGTCAGCCTTCTGTGACTACCTCTACTGACCTCAAGGAGGAATCAAAACAGGAGAGCCAGAAAAACAGTTAAGTGGAGAAGGCATGCAAGCCAGATATCATGGAAACATAATGTATTAAGATGACAAAAACGTTTTTCTCATGTCTATAGGGAAATCAGTAAACCTTATTTATTAACATATTTATTTTAGAGAGGGCGGGGAGGGAGAAGCAGAGGAAGAAGGAGAGGGAGAATCTTAAGCAAGCTCCATACCCAACACAGAGCCCAGTCCTCAGCTCCTTCCCAGGACACTGAGATCATGACCTGAGCTGAAATCAAGAGCTGGATTTTTAACCAACTGAGCCACCCAGGGTCCCCAGTAAGCCTTACTTTTGACAACCATAGTGGATAATACATTGTGATATACAAATCATATGGAGAATTGTTCACACGCACATTTACTCCTTCCCCTATTATATATATAATCCTGTAGCTAACAAGCTTCACAGCAGTTCTTCAGATCTGAAAGACTGTTTCCTAGGCTACAGTAAAACAACTTAATGAAGTGCTTACTAACCTACATTGAGGTTGGTTTTCTTTCAGTTGACATGTTTCACTAGTTTTACTCTTGACACTGAATTATTCCAAACTACAAATAAACATGTTGCAATAGATTGTATTACAAATAAACTCTTCCTTGATTTATTTTCTTCTATTTGATCTGCTTAGAATGAAAATAGATCAAAAGCTTTCTAGGGTTAAGTTTGGTGGGATAGCATGAGGGAATTTTGTGGGGTGATGACAATGATTTTATAGGTCTATACCTGTGTTAAAATTTATAGAATGCACACTAAAAAACATTTTACTGTGTATTTATGTAAAAAAATTAAAATAGGTCAATCAATGATGGCATAAAATCAATCATGAATAGTAATGAACTAGAATGAACAAAAAACACAAATTATAAAGGGAACTCTCATAAACAGAAGAAAAATTTAAAAACCCAAATGTGTTAGGATAATTTATATAAGTCTTCATAAGTCTTCAGTCACTGGCAATTGGAGAAATAAGGGTATTATAACCATTTACATTTAATATGATTGTGTCAGGGCACCTGGGTGGCTCAGTGGGTTAAGGCCTCTGCCTTCGGCTGAGGTCATGATCTCAGCGTCCTGGGATCAAGCCCCGCATCAAGCCCGAATTGGGTTCCCTGCTCGGCAGGGAGCCTGCTTCCTCCTCTTTCTCTGCCTGCCTCTCTGCCTACTTGTAATCTCTCTGTGTCAAATAAATAAATAAAATCTTTAAAAAATATATGATTGTGTCCAATCTGTTTTTGTCTCTATTTCCTTAGAAATAAAATATTTACTTACTCAATATACTAACAGAATATACTTAATAAATTAAGTAGTATAAGAAAATCATATTTACAAATGGTGTTACCTTCTGTAGGGCACTTTTATTCCTCTGTCTAGATTCAGGTTGCAATTTGTACTATTGTGCTTCCACTTGAAGGACCTTCATTAACATTTCTTATATTACAGGACTTCTAGTGATGAAGTCCACATATTATATGTCTGAAAAAATCTTTATTTCCCCTTCATTTTTGATGACACTTTTGCCTGGTTTAGTATTCGAGGTTGACAGATTTTTTTTTTCAATACTTCAAAGATGTTATTCCTTTGTCTTCTCAGTTGCATTGTTTCCAATGAGAAAGGTGCTGTCAACCTTTGGTTCTGTATGAATAATGTGTAAGATTTTCCTTTTATAACTGGTTTAAAACAATGTGATTATAATGTGTTTTTTGTAATTTTTTTCATATTTCTAGTGCCTCAGGTTTCTCATTTAACTTCTTGGATCTATAGGCTTATGGTTTCCTCCAATATAAAATGTCTTCAACCATTATTTAATCAAATATTCTTAGTTTTCACTTTTCCTCTCTTTTAGGAAAAACAGCCACACATTTATTTGGCCATTTTGAAATTGTTCCACAATTCCTTTATTGTTCATTTTCTGCCATCTTTTTCCTCTCTGTGCTTCATTTTGAATAGTTTCTATTGCTATATCTTCATGTACACTAATCTTTTCTTCTGCATCATTGAATCTGCTTATAATTCCATCTACTGTAATTTTCATTTCAGGCATTAGAGTTTTCAGCTCTAAAGATTCCATTTGGTCATGTTCTACATATATTCCCTGTCTTGAACTAATATGTGTAACTTCTCCTCTAGACTTTTGACCGCAGGGAGTACAATCATAAAAACTTAATATTCTTGTCTACAAATTATGTCTGTCAATTCTGGGTCAGATTTGATTGATTTTTCTCCTCAATATGTTTTGTTCATGCTGGGTAATTTTATTAGATGCCAAGCATTATGACTTTTATCTTGTGTCTTGAATATTTTTGTATTCTATATTCTACAGGTTGTTTTGGAATATGATCATTTCTTGAAAGCAGTTTCTTCCTTTCCAGTCTTGCTTTTTACATTCTTTAATAGGACCAAAGAAATATAGGGATAGTTTTTGGTAACTTTTGAGGCAGTCTAAACCAATTCTCATGAATTGTGAGGTCTTCCAGTTTGGCTGAAACAGGTACTATTTCTAGGCTTAGACAAAACCAGCACTGCAGACACTGTTTCCTCTAATCTTTGCAAGTGATATTTTCTTAGGCTTGGGTAATTTCCTCACATGTGTCAACCTGATGTTACTCAACAGAATGTTCAAGGGAGATCCTCAGTAGATCTCCAAAGTTCTCTCTTCTATGCAACTATTCCCTTTATAGTAGTCTAGCTTTCAAATTCTAGTGGCTTTGTCTTTTCCAGAATCCATATTTATTTTCTCAACTCAAGGAGGCTGCCAGTTTCTGACTGGGTTACCTCTCCTTACATTGCAACCTGGAATCTTTCTCCAGGCATTAAGTTAAGTCAATACTAGGGCCTTATTTCGTTTTTTGTCACTCATGGATCACTGTTCTTCATTTCCTGGTGACCAACATCTAGCATGCCATTGTTTCATATAAAAGGTAGCCTTCGCTTTTACAAAAAGATGTACATAAGTACCTGTTTTCACTAACCGAGAGAAATACAAAGAGGATTTTTGCCTTTACAAAAAGGAAAAAAAAGCTAAAAGTATTTAGCACTTCTTTTGCAGCAAGCCCTTTTAGAGTCAGTGCACAGCCTGAGTTGTGAGAGAGGCATAGCCAAGCTTCTTCCCAGAGAACTACACTCAGTATCTCAGTATCAAGCCACCATAGCTCTTGTGTTTGTGAGGATCTGTGTTTTACCTCAATTCATTTTGTGCATCTGTTAGCAAGCTGTATCCTAAGGTATCAGAAAATCTTGAGAGAGATTACTTTTTTAGGGTCTGGGAACACTCTGAATGGTTTCCTTGTAAATTCATGGAAACTGCTTCTTTGTTTTACATGATTTTGGCTTGCAAAATTTTCACAGAAATTCTCTACTTTTGGATTAGAGGGGAAACCTGTATTTTGTCTGGGTTTTTTGTTTTTTTTCTTAGTTGTTTAAGATGGCATGGCGAAACCAGTCTTTTACTCCATCTTAACTAGACACAAACTATATATATTTTCAAGTGATAAATGTGTATTTCCAAATCAGTCATGCATGAAGATAGCAATCTTATTTAAGATGTATGTATGTTTATATGTGTCTGTGCATGCATAATTGTAATGTTAATAGTGCTTATCTTTAGATGTTGTATGGTATTTATTTTTTTCTTTGTTTCAGAATTTTCTACAATGTTCATGAATTTTTTACAATGGACATGAACTATTTTTATAATTAGAAACAACAGCTCTATTATGTTTTACTCAAGATTAAAGCTGTGAAACTATACTTTTGTAGTTTCTGTTGTCATTTATGGATGTCGAGACAGAAAACAGTTATAAAAGTAGTTTATAAAGGGTAACTTTACTTGATTTGTCTTATAATCAAAAAGCTGTCAGCTTATTAGGAATATGGCTGAATAGGTAGGTTTGAGATAAGTAATCATTTAACTTTCTGCTTATTGTCATTTGTTCTCTTGATTCATTGCAACAAAATGATGCTTAAACATCCATGTAAATACTAAAATATGACTAGTGTGGCTAGCAATTTAAAGTACTGATAATTAATGTAAATGATGTATGTTGGCTCCCTAATTGTTTCATTGTTTTCATTTTTACTATTACTAATTTCAATTTCTAAATATTTGAACATCTAGTTTATGAAATGGTATGACCTGCTTTCAAAATGATTACTAATCAATTCAGTCTATTTGGATATGTGACCACCTGCTTTCATTACTAAAATCTTCACAGGAAAGATATTAATCCTTTCTCTTATAGTTTATTGACAGAGGCTCAAGTATATAGTTAGGTTAGTATCAACAAAACCTTGTGGTATCAATGCCTTATAGGCTGGTTTCTCTACATGTCATTTTTTTTCTTTCCTTCACTTATACATTCATCTTTAAAAATGTTATTTCTGGGCGCCTGGGTGGCTCAGTGGGTTAAAGCCGCTGCCTTCGGCTCAGGTCATGATCCCAGGGTCCTGGGATCGAGGCCCACATCGGGCTTTCTGCTCAGCAGGGAGCCTGCTTCCTCCTCTCTCTCTGCCTACTTGTAATCTCTCTCTCTGTGTCAAATGAATAAATAAAATCTTAAAAAAAAATAAAAAAATAAAAATGTTATTTCTTAAAGTTAGTCTATATTCAAACTATCCAAGGAACTGAGATAAAGAGATAAGTAGGCCATTATTTCATGTCCTGGTAAGGGGAGAGAAAAATACTAAAAAACTAAAAATCAATATGTTGTATGCAGTTATTCTTTTTCAAACTGGTATGGCAGAGTATATGACATTTTCATTAATAATCTATCCACATTTGCACACAATGGGCTATGTGTTGGACAATTCTAAAGGGCAATTGCTTTGTGTCTGTGATTTACCTGATAAGGTGAGATTTTCACAGTCTGGCCTTACAAAAATTGCAAACTCAGTGACAGGTTTTCTTTCTAAGGCTGTTATTTGAGATGCAGTCTCATACACAAAGTGAAGTGGAAAATTGAGACAATTCTCTAGACAGTTAAGGTTGTTATTTAGGGTTGCATTACCCAGAAAATTGCCTTAATTCTGTATTTTACATTTTATGTGTAAGCATCTTGTTACCAGAATAGAAGGTGTGTGTATATGTGTAGGTTTTAAACAACTCTTTAATATGGGGATATAAACTTTGGTGAGCTTGTCAAATGATTCCTAAATTACATGACAGAGCTTAAATTTGTATTTCATTTTAAATCCTTATAATTGTATTACCAATGACATAATGTTGACATGTTCAAATATTCAAATTTTTGATTAAAAAATACCAAAACTAGTCTATTATTTTCTGTTAGAAAACTAAAAAAAAAAAAAAAGGAGTTCCCTTATCAGAAAAGGAAATGGAATTTATATACTGAAATCTTTAAATATCTGTAATTATGTTAATTATGTTTATCCATTTCAAAGTTATAGTTACTAGAACATGTAAAGCTTATACATGTGAAATATTCCAAACCACACAAATAAACAGAAAGGACTACATTATCAAATTAAAGATTAGAAATGAAAGCACTTCTTATAAAGAATAATTCTCACCTTGAATCATGCATGAAATAAAAATCAATGACATAATATGAGACAACCATGTAAGTGTTCTTTTAATGGATTGTGTCTTAATAAATACCTCATTTATTAAAAACCTTCATCCAAATATATTATTTATACCTTACCATGCCACTTTACTCTGATTAGAAAATTTCACTTTACTAAAGCATGAAAATGGATAGGGAATAATAGAATACTAAAATATTAGTCACTGACTAGAAACTGTCATGTTTTTTACTCTATTGAATATAGAAATTAAGAGAATATTTTTATAGCTTTGAATTTTCTTTACAAATGATTCCAAATTTTGATCTTGCTTTATACTCAGTAAATGTAAATAACAAATATATAGTAATATACATAACATTATATATCAATTACATAGGTTTTTAATATGCATAAATAATAATATAATATTATATATATAAATCTCTCAGTGAGAGGGCTTTTTTTTCCACTTTTAGGAACTAAAATATAAACCTCACATCTTATTTAAAAGATATTTGTTTGTTTATTTATTTAGTTCATTACCTGCATATTTTTTAACTGCTAAGGGAGAGAAAATATCCTCTGATTAATGGAAAATAAGAGAAAATTCAATCTCTAGATTGCTGGTTTCCATTCCAAGATTTTTTTTTTAAATAGGCTCCACACCCAACATGGGGCTCAAATTCACAACCTCGAGATCAAGAGTCTCACACTTTACTGACTGAACCAGCCAGACATCCCTCCATTCCAGGAAGTGTTTTTTTTTACAATAATTTTTTTAAGAGATTCAGAATTAAGACTTGTGTTGCAATCCCACTGAGTCAGATAAAATAGTCCAAAATAAAATTTCTTAATTGAATAGTTTACAAACAAATAAGAAACTTGTTCACTAGCATACTAATTAGTTAGGAATCAGTAAGTTATTTGAGCACATTTAATGCATTACTTCATTAATCATTACAACACCCTTCAGACATTTATACTATAAATAAATAAAATATTCCCTAAACAATGTAATCTTTATTCACAAATTGTCAAGTGAAGAAATTGTTCTTTGTAGAGTCACTTATATTTACTTTGTGGTTGGGATTATGAGCAAGCACTGTTACCAAAAAATTTAAAAACTAATTTTATAAATCAAAGATTATAATTAAAAATAATAATTGGATTTATTTTTAGAGAGGGAGGGGGAGAGGGAGAGAAAATCCCAAGCAGACAACACATCCAGCACAGAACTTGATGCAAGTCTCGATCTCACTATCCCAAGATAATGACCTGAGCTGAAATCAAGAGTCAGTCGCTAAGCCATGCAGGTGCCCCAATAACTGGATTTCTACAGGTATCTATGATAATCTTTTAGAGTACTTTTCATCAATGTATTCTATTTATTATTATATTCAGCTAGTCATTATTTAGTTCATACACATATAAGATGCTAAATATAGGGACACCATACATGTAGAAATCATGCTCCCAGTTCTTCCATAGCACAAAATTTTACTGTGTAGTTACAACAATGCCAAAACACTAAAAATACAAGTTTGTAAGTATTTAAATTGACTGGTCTATTAAGAAAGTTTAGATAAAACATTCTTTTTTCTGGTAACAAATTTAACATATAATATCCAGTATATAATAATTCAGTATACAAAGTTAGACTAAGTATTAGAACATAGAAATTTTCAAAATAGGCCAAGCCCATACACTCAAGGAGCTTTCTTCTTATAGACAGAGAAAGATAGTAAGGAATAAAGTAATGTGTTAGGTGATAACAAATGTTATGAAGAAAATAAAAACAGGGAACATTAATGGGAAAAGGGTTACTAGCTTTAGACTAATCTCTCTGAGGTGATATTTATACAGAACACAATAAAATGAAGAAGATAAACATGGGAGTATCTGACAAGAGGTCATCTTAGCTAGAGAAAAAATTATAGTAGTCTCCCTTTATCTGTGGGGGATATGTCCCAAGACCCCCAGTAGACCCCTGAAACCAAGAATAGTATCAGACCCTATATATACTATGTTTATTTCCCATATGTACATACCTGTGATAAAGTTTAATTTACAAGGGATTAGGGACAGGAAGAGATTAACAGTAACCAATAATAAAATAGAAAAGATATAATATATTATAATATATTATATAAGGAAAGACTACTGAACTCCGATGTCCCACTGATGATGAGATGCAGCAAGGAGGTCAATGAAGCTGTAGTGGAATGAATGACAGGGAGAGTTTTAGGAAATATGTTCAGAAAGGCAATCAAAAGTCCACCTATATAATTCGAAGAAACACCGACAACTGTGAAAAGTGGAAACAGAGAGATCAACTAGGAGACTATTACCATAATCAAATCAGAAATGAAGGTGGCTTGACTTAAGCTACTCTGCTGGAATTTATGAGAAGTGTAGGAATATATGGAATATATTAAATAGTCCTGAGAAAATTTGCTGACGGACTGGATGTGCATGTGATAAAAAGAGAGGAGTCAGGTAAGATTCTTCATGATGATCAATTTTATGTGTTAACCCTACCGGGCCAAAGTGTGCCCAGGCGTTTGGTCAAACATTATTCTGGTTGAGTCCGTAAGGTTGTTTCTGGATGAGATTAACATTTAAATCAGTAGTTTGAGTAAAGCCGAGCACCCCCACTAGTGTGTGTAGGCCTCACCCGATCTATTGAAGATGTAAGTAGAAAATGCTGAATAAGAGTTCTATTTCCTGTCCTCAGACACAAACTGAAAAATTAACTCTTGGGTCTCAAGTCTGCCAGTTTTCAGACTGCATCTTCCTCCATTGGCTCTCCTGGGTCTCCAGCCTGCCAAATGCAGATTTTGGAACTTCTCAACCTTCATGTGAACCAACTCTTTCTTTTATATGGATATGTCATACACATAATATAAAAAAAGACTATGTATATAATGGAATGATTTTTATATAATGTTAATTATGAATATAATAAATACATAAAAATATATAGCATATTTTCTTCTGTTTCTCTGGAGAATTCTAATACAGGCCTGAATGAGTAATATAATAGAGTTGAGATAAATGAAAAAGAAGATATTTGAGGAAAACATATTTGGAGGAGGTGCACATAATTCAAATTCAAGAATTTGATTCAGAATATGTTAAGTCTTGGATGCCTATTAAACATCCAAGTAAAAAGATCAAAAGGGCAGGAGGATATACAAGTCTGGATTTCAGTGAAATGGTTGCGGCTAGCAATGAAATCAAGTTAGCCATCAATCTGGAGATGTTATTTAAAGTCTTGGGGCTAAATGAGATTACCTACAGATTTATCTTATTAGACAAAAGTTTTAAAATCTGAGCTCCAAGGTACTAAATTATTTAGAGATCTGAGTGATAAGGTGGATATAGCAGAGGAGGTCGAGAAGAAACAGTGAGGTGGCTAGAATAATAAGAGATCTAGATATTCAGAAGGCCAAAGGAAAAGGATAAAGACAGAGAGCAATAAATTGTGTTAAATCCAAGTCACAAGTCTAGAAAGATGATGACTGAATTATTCACCAGCTTTAGCAATGTGGCAGTCATCAGAAATCTTGACAAGGTCGTTTTACTGGAGCAGCTGGGTTAGAAAACAGCTACCCAATTAAAGTGGATTCAGAATGGATAAGTAGAAACTAAAAATGTAATCACAGAAATGATGAGGAAATTTTTCTTTAAGGTAGGGGGCCAATACTGAGGGAGATCTAGAATCTAGGGAGAATTTTAACATTTGTAAGGTAGTAGTTTTTCTGTTTGTAAATGTTTGGGAATAATCAAATAAGAGAAAAACTGCTAAGGAGAAATATGTGGCAGGAAATCCCTTAATTAAGTGAATAGATTGGGATTCAGTGCAAACAGGAACATTCACATTTGACCCATTGTATCTAGAAAATGGAGACTATGTGGTACCGGTACAAGGAAGTTGGTAGATTTGGTGGTGAAAGCACATGTAAATCTTTCTTTGCTACTTTCTATTTTCTTAGTGAAATAAGAAGAA
This sequence comes from Ailurus styani, assembly GCA_002007465.1. Taxonomy (NCBI): domain Eukaryota; kingdom Metazoa; phylum Chordata; class Mammalia; order Carnivora; family Ailuridae; genus Ailurus; species Ailurus styani. The sequence goes on from LNAC01000339.1 coordinate 276,414, forward strand.
AAGTCTTCATTGCAATGTGAAGGAAAGGAAGATAATTATTGGAGTTAGAGGGAGACAGAAGAATTAAATAGTTGCCTCAGAAGTTGAAGGGCAAATTTAGCTAGCAAGCAATAGAATTATCAGACAACACTGAAAACTATTTAAGGTTTATAGTCATCAATTTGAAGTTATCTCAAGAAGCATGCCTGTGTGTTTTTATGCACAAGTATTAGGCTCTCACAGGCTCTCACAGAGTTTCTGTAAAGCTGGCTGCAAACAGGATTTGGACTTTGCCAGTCTAGAGCATGAGTGGAAGGCAGAAAAGAGTAGGAGAGTTGAGGGCATTCTAATAATGGACAGTGATATTTAAATCTAAGAAAGGAGGGGAGAGGATAATGAGGCTCATAGGAAGGGAAAAATGGTTTGAGCACCAGCCTTATCTTACCTCTTGCACAGGTTCCTGTGATTTCTGCATTTCTTGGGCCTGCTAGAGGCATCCAGTGCCCTGCTTTGTAAATAGCAGCAACCTAAAGGCCTATTTTGACAATGGTTGGGGAGACATTCCCTATCTCTCATTTCTATCCCTCTTTACAGATGGTGGTGGGCTTTGCTCGATGGAGAAGACTCTGATGTCACTCTTCAGAGCTATGAACCGGAGAACTGAAAACAACAGGCTTATTTATGTGTTATAAGTAAGATGGATCTGGTCATTGTCATTTAAAAAGAAGAAGCAAACCCTCAAACTTCAACCTCTTTAAAAGATTAAAAAAAAAATACCCTGCCCTATCTTGTTCTGTAAAATATTACAATACTTTGTTTTACAAAATGACAAGAGAATTTTTCCACATGTGCTTCTGTACTTAGACCATTTTTACAAGCCTTAGTGAAGGAGACATTACTGTATGTTGATTGTTTTTGTTGTTGTTATTTTATTTATTTATTCGTTAGAGAGAGAGAGAAAGAGAGAGCACAAGTAAGGGAGTGTCAGGCAAAGGGAGAAGAAGGCTCCCCGTTGAGCAAGGAGCTGAAGGCAGATGCTTAAGGGACAGCCACCCAGATGTCCCTTGACTGGGTTTTTGTTTTTGTTTTTCACACACTTGAGCCCAGAAAAACTAACCCAAAATTATATTTCCTTACCTAGTGGAAATCTAAAATGACTGCAAATTCCCAGTAAATGTACAGGTTTGCTTTCATGTCCCTCTTCTGAATTGGTCTAGAAGTGATGTATTATCTCCTAGCCCATGTATCATTTGTATAAAAGAATATTTGCACCAGTTTTTCTCTTCTCTTAGAAAGTCAAATTTTGAGTTTTGTCTGTCATTGATAAATTTCAATAAATCGTTTTATCATAAATGAAAGGAAGCAGACAACAAGGAAAAGAAACTACAGACTAGAAGTCTAAAGACTTATTTTATGCAATGGCAAAATATTTTATAGAACTACTACCTGAAAAAATATGAAAGTTAATCAATGTACCTATAGCTTCAGGAAAAATAGTTAGAAAACATCAACTATTCCTAAGTATGGATACTCCTTACTGCCTTTGACATGGTGTTACAAGATAAAGATGAGCTCAGGGAAATAATTATTCACTTTTAAAAATAAAGACCAAGTCCACAAAAGACTGGAAAAAACAACTGATTCTGGACCCTAAAGAATATAAGACTGAAAAGGGCTTTGAACAACAAAATCCTATTAAGACTTCTTAAGATCATTTAAATCTCTGGCAAATGTAACATAAAGGGTTTATCTTCCCACTTAAGACTATTATCTTTTAGATGATCTCATGGTAGTTACCATTAAGTAGACAGCATGAGAAAGTGATGGGGTCAAAAATAATAAAAATAGAAAAGCTTTAAGAGCTACGCCTAGGAGAAAACTTTGGGTTTATGTAGTTTTCAGTACCTGAAAATAACTACTAAAAAATAGATCAGTAGCCTATCTTAATTTTAAGGGAGATTACTTTGTCAAAGCAACAAGAAGGCAGCCCCAAAACTGTCTTTAATTGTTTCAGCTATAAATAAATCCTGGGGTTCCAAATTTGCACCAGCAGGAAACAAAACTGTACTGTCCTCTAAAAGAATTAGATTCTCAACACTCACTAGAAAAGTGGGCATGGAGACTAATAAGCAAGGAATGACACTCCAGAAGGCAAAGTTGGAGCCACCGAGAATGAGATTTTTCCTTGAGAGAACAGTTTCTAATTAAAGAATTTCCTTCATTGCCAGTGTAAAATTCTTCCTAATGCCTCCCTACAAAATAATATCATTCTTTTCTTTATTGCAATTCAGTGCTTTCCCATTTCCCACTATTCCAATTTAATTACTTTTGTATGGATAGCCTTTCCCCAATCTACAGTTATATATTGAGTTTGAAAATGCAGATAACTTATCTTTTGAGTTTACAAGTCTTGAGATAATAAGTAATCACATTCTGATACAACAAGGAGATTATGCATCATATAGAAATTTGGTGCATTGAGCTAGATGTTTTTTTCTGCTTCCCTCAAAGATTTTTTGTTTTGTTTTCTTTATACCCATGTGAATGATAAATGATAAATGGCCAATGGCATGTAAGAAGGATTGACATGTGTCACTTATAGACATGGATCATAAAAATTCTGTTATTGTTTTTATTGCAGGCCTACTAGGATAATGTCGTCCAGAGCAACTTTGAGGTCACATGCTAAAGACAGAAGGATGACAAAGAATCCCTGATTAACTACCTGTAATAACCTACCTCCACTGCCTTCCACTCTCCCCTTATCCCTCAAATGGTGGCACAGTCCAGGGCTGTTATGTTTATGACACTCACATGTCTGTGTCATTGAGTCATTTTTTTATATATTTATTTGGAATAGTAGTATAGACTATTTAATGTCTTAGGCTTCAACTAATATAAATAATTCCAAATATAAAACTATCTGTCTCCTAAGGTCATTGTATTCAATAAAATCATATTCTGGCAAAAGAAATAATATAGTAAATATTTGAGACTTTTTTTTTAACATTGGCTTAAATACCTACTACATTGAGAAGTGTTTTATGACTTTATATCAATATCTAGACCTTTTCCACTGCTCTGTGGACTATACTAGAAAGACAGTCTAAGGTTTTTGTAATTTTTTATTTCCCTTGAAATGGTCATTTACTTTACTAACTCTATAAATGCTTTTATTACTATTCAGGCAGTTTTATTTTATGAACTAAATCCTTTAGCATGAGGGAATACTTACGTGTAGTTTTGGTTTTGTTTACATTCTAATTCTCCTATTTGAGAAATAACTGCTGTGTTAGATGTCTTTAAATGGGTAGATTTTTGGCACGTCATAATCTTGGCTGCAATTGTTTTTCACTGTAATACCTACAGCAAGCAGTTCCACTGATCTGTTCAATAAGGTTTATGACTCTAAAAGATTTCCTATGGCTAATAACATGGGCCTTGATTACCATCATCAATGTCTTCCTTTCCATGAACTTGGCAAATGAGAGACCACTAGTTCGAATTTTCAAACCATAGGAGAAACCTCTGAAAGGCATATCTAAGTTGATTTATATTACCTCCTTTCCACTCATCTAAACATCCTTCTGTTTTTCAAAAGATAAAATTTCAAGTTAAAAAATCTTACATTTAAAGAGTTTCTTTTACATTTTTATTCTATTTTTCCTCTCACAAGTAGAGATGCAAGATGCCCTCCATAAAACAATTCCATTTATAGGTAAAAGAAACTAGTTATATAGTTATCTTAAGGAATTTTCACCATGTGAAAAAAATACATGCAGCAAGCAAAATGTACAGAAAAGTAAAAACCTTCACCCTTCTGTAGTATACATATTTACTTTCTTAGTGTTCTATTCTTTATTCCCTTCTTTTCCAATCCTTTTCTGTTGTGATTGTGCAGAGTAAGACTGACAAATATTGGTTGGGAATATTGCCAGGTAGATAAATATCCTAATATCTGCCTATTAGGAGGCACAGAATCACAGAGAGAAAATGGCTTTTTAATGGCACAATGCAATATAAACCCAACACATTGGAAGTTAAAACTGATGGCCTCTCATTTCCTTGGATAATATTACTATTCAGGAATTTCTCCTCAAAAGAACTAGAGTTACCACCATAAGAAATGTTTTCAATGCAAGCAAGTAAACCAAATATATTTATTTTGTTCATTCATAAAATTCATATTATATTCTTATCACATAAAATATTGATACTTAGCATAATGAATTCTATCAAGTTTCAGCAAAGACCTTTTGTGTGTCCATTAGAAATATGATCTTTGAGGACATTCAAAGCATTTTATGGCAAAATAAATTTAGTTATGTGACTATGACACAAATAAACTAACATTTTTGCATTTGATCCATAGGTTCAAGTTCTTCCTAGATGCCTTAATTCTATCAAGGAATTTAACAAATGTTTAATACTCATTAGGGTGATATTGTTAAAAAGGTCAGCTTCCCCTACCCACTTATCTTGCAAGATTACTAATGGACCTGATTTTTTTAAAACTACATAATGAATTGTACCACCAATGCGCTATAAATCTGAATTTTTAGAAATAAATTCAACTTGTTATTAATTTTAAGTAGTTTTTTTAAAAGGAATACTTTTGGCTCAAAAATTAGATTTATAAGGATAAGTTGTTCATTGAAAATCACGTCACTTTAAAAGGAAAAGATGAAGATAACTGGTGTTCTACACCCCCTCCTCTAAATTCATCAAGAAATACAAAAATTCCCTAGATGATTTTGAAGTAATTGAATCACCATTAGGAAATGAAAGAGTGGTTGTGCTTTTGGCATGTGCTTTTATGTGATATTAAATTTAATTGGCAGACCACTTTTCTGATTTAATCCAATCAGCACTTCCTTCTGATTGCAACCATTCTGATAGAAAGTTAAAGTAAAACTAAACTTTGAAATTAATATTTTCCAGCTATAAAATTATGAGACCATTGGAAAGGATGAAAGGTATGATGACGTAGAGAGATATGGCAGAGAGGTAGAAAGTACAAGAAAGTGAAAGGGAAGAATTAGAAGGTTAAAGTTAATAGGCATTGTGCATATTTTCTGCCATAAATACTGTACCTAGTGCTTTTACATAAGCAATCTCAATTAATCTCAATCACCCCAGGCAGGTAGTTGTTATTAACCCTGCTTTATAAAATAATAGCACTCAGGCTAACCATAATAGAATGGAAGCTGTCTTATACAGCAAGATCATAGTTATTGCTGTTGGTAGAAGTCAGTTAAAGCAAAGACTCATAAAAGAGTTATAAATAGCATATACACGCATTAAACAGTTCATTTTGACTAAAAATGTATTATGGCATATTCGTTATTGGGAAAATATTTTTTTTTTAATTTGAGCATGGATCTACTAATTTTAATTTCCTCAAGTTCTGCCTTACAGAGACAACTAAAACACAATGTCATGATTAGTTTGCTATGCTAAAAGGAGAAACAGGGAAGGATTCAAAATTCAGAATACTGAGTTTTCATTATTCAACTCAAATCTTTTCACTTTTCTTACTCATGTACAATTTAAAATAAAATTTTAGATACACCTTCTTAGATGCCAGACATAAGGGCCAGAGTCAGGCCAGCCCAAGATGGTCCACTTTGGCATGCAGATTATGCTAAACTGAAAATAATCATGGCCAGTAAGTTTCAGAAGAAACTTTCGCCTGCCCCCCATTAACTGCCTAAAAGAATTTAGATGAAGGACCTGCTCCAGGAAGAGAGCTAACACCATAGATAACTGTAGTAGGATATAAATTAGGTGTGATAGACAGGAAGGAAACTGTCAAGACCTGTTTGATCAAAGTCCCCTTTATCCCCCATTGAGTCTGAATGTCCCAGTAAACATTTGTTTACCAAACATTTACTCTTTTTCATCTTATTGTAAATTATATTCCTTCCCTTTGTTGTCCCAGACCTCTAACTCCTCTTTTTTAGTTTAGGATGCATATATACTTCCATTTTGTCTGACTGTTTTGGAATCTCATGGCTATGTGGATCACCCAGACATACAAAATTAAATTTGATTTTCTCCTCTCCATTGTTTTCATGTCAATTTAATTCTTTGTCCAGTTAAAAGAACCTTAGATTAAAGAGGAAAGTTTTTTCTCCTCAACACTTTCAAAGTATTAATTACTTTCATAAAAACCAGTATTTTTTTTCCTTAGAATTAATGAACAACTTCATATTAAGTAGAGTATCCAACTATATGGCATAGGGATATTTGGAAAGAAAAAAAAAGATCCTTGGTTTTCACATATCTGAACTGTGACAGCAGGACATGTGTTTTAGAGAAAATTCTAACATTCTCAAATATTCAGCATGCAAGAGGCAGAGTGGGAAAAGATGGTAGAAGTCAGTTGTAAGAGCTTCTATCATAATAATAATAGCTATTTATTATTTACTTACTGAATGAGTGTTAAGTCCTTAATATTGTCTCTTTGATTGTTACAAACCTATGATTTAATTATACACACCTACCTGCAAGACAGAGCAATAGTAGCCAAAATATCCTCTCCAGTTATAATCAACTGGTATACAATGGTTAGGTAATAATTCAAAAACACAAAGATAGAAAATTGGCAACTAGCATTAATTCTCATACCAATTTTTTTGCAAAAACTTTTTACTATAAGCAAGGAAAATAGAGTGACTTCCAACATATAGGGCACCCTCAGTGTGATGACCATGAAATCTACCTGTCAGATCCCCTAGTGCAGGAAGCATAAGTCCTTGCTAGTACAATCTGTAGTGCTCTGAAATCCATTTCCTTTTTTAAGCCAAAGTATGCTTTTCAAGGCCTGCTTTCAACCAATGACTAAACAGGATGCTAAGGAAACTAAGGCAGGGCCACTGATGGAAGATAGAGGACTTGTCTAATGGAACACCTCAACTCGACAACTCACTTTTTCAGATTTGCTCAAACATTACTAAAACTGCACTGCAGTTTACAACTTTCTTCCCTTTCTGCCTTTCCCCTGTCCTTCAACAGGGATCAAACATCACTGTAGACTCATGATTTTCTTATGCTCCTCCAGTTCTCACTCTATTTTCCTCCAGTATATTGCCCAATAAATATGTTGTATAAATAATTCCATTATAGTTTTAGTTCTTAGAGAATCTGGGCTAAAAAATTGGATGACCCTTTAATCTGAGAGGCAGGAGAAGACTACCATTAGGACATCCTGACTTATCTGCCCATATAGAAAAAAGTGTTTTCTTGGTTGGTGTGGCCTTCCCAAGGAAGAGTACTTCTAAGACATTCATATGAGTTAATCTGTGTAGGGACTAGCATGCAATAAATGCTTATTTTCACTTTAATTCTAAGTCTAGATTTACATAGATGGAATTAGCCTATTTATCGTATCTTGTTTTTCTATATCTAATTCTTACAAGTTGAATTATATCTACTGGGCCTATTTTATAAGATGGATATAAATATTAGATAAAATGATTTTTTTTCTGAACATGTTTAAAAATAACCACATAAATATTAGTTCACCTGAATCCCTTTGTTACATATAGAGTATTCAACACCTCAATTCTTTATTAAAAAGTAAATAAATGTTCTTTTCAGTAGTAAAAGTATCACTGGAAAATATGGATGCTTAAGTGGCAAAGTAAGTGAAGATAAATAATAAACATCCCATATATACAGTTCTGAATTAGGCAAACTGTTTTCCAAAGTGCAAACTACATCTAGTGTTAAAAATGCATATTGGAAGAAGATGAGAGAAGGACAGCATGGTGTGGAAAAGCAGGAGTTTGGAAGTCACATAGTCTAGTTAAAGTGTCTGATTTACCTAGTTACCTGTGATTTCTCTGCAGCTCAATTCCCTCATATAAAAATTTGGAAAAATAAATATTACTTTACAAAAATGGACCTTACCTTCTCATAGGTATTTAATAATATCATTTCCAATCCTTTGCTGAGGGTAGGGAATAAGGATAAAGAACTGGATATCCATTACACATGAAATAATAAGGATGATAACTGGCATTTAATATACATCTCTGCAGACTATATGAGAGGTATTTTATAAATGCTACTTCATTTAATGAAAAAAAGATTCTATGTTATTAACATTATTAGCTTAATTTTACAATGAAAAATCTAAGTGATATAAAAGTGAGGTCTGGGATCAATCAGGAAATAATCAGTAAAGGAGTGGGGGGTAAAATTGAAACCTGGTATGTCTGAATTTAAAATTCATAATTTTAAAAATTTATTTTCTATGCAAGGCTAAGGTAAGCTTAAGAAAAGATATGGGTAAACATCCTGATTGCGCTATTACCAGAAGAACTGGAAAGAGGAAAATGGAACATGGTCTCCCTATAATAAGAGCTCTCATAACGTATCCTCCAGTGACCACAAAAGGGCAAGGAGCTTGTCCTCCCTAGGGAAGCAGGATCATCTAAAGGTTTTCCCTCCTGCTGGTCCTCTACAGTCTCCATCTGGTCAGCCTTCTGAGAAAATGAAATATAATTTTAGTTCATGCAATACCCAAAGACTTCGAAGTAGTTTTTCCTCTCTTGTTCATAGTGAAAATCATACAAGAATCAAAAACCTCACTTTAAAGGCGATGGCCTGGAAGCAACCCATTTTGCCATATTTATTCATACCTAGGTGTGGTCAGTTTCCTAACAAGTGTAAAGGATTGGCTTAAGAGACTTTCTAGTTGGAAAAAAGAGTTAAAAAATCTGAGATAACGATGTAGATCACTTAAACGTGAGAAGAGAAAGTTTGTAACTCAGAAGGAAAATGGGCCAAGAAATCCCATGTGCAGAAGCCAAAGTCAAGTTTGTCTCAAATTTTAATCTTGTTTACCTGAAACTGTGTCCACACCTAGAGTTCAGAGAGATTGGTAATTTTCACTGAACCATAAAATTTCTACCAATAAAGTTAGAGCCATTCATAATTACTATATTTATATATTCCTCACACAGCACAGGCATATTTGGAGGCTGGGGCTATTTCTGGTATTGTTGTTTACAGCAAATTGTGAAAATGCATTAGCTTAGTTTAAACATTTATTTTTAGGGACGCCTGGGTGGCTCAGTGAGTTAAGCCTCTGCCTTCGGCTCAGGTCATGATCCCAGAGTCCTGGGATGGAGTGCCGCACCACATCGGGCTCCTTGCTCAGCGGGCAGCCTGCTTCTTCCTCTGTCTCTGCCTACCACTCTGCCTGCTTGTGCTCTCTGATGGATAAATAAATAAAATCTTAAAAAACTAAAATAAACATTTATTTTTAGAAAGACAAAGAGAGAGAGAGAGAGAGAGAGCACTGGTGTGTAGGGGGGCGGGGGCATAGGAAGAGAGAAAATCCTCAAATAGACTCCTTGCTTAGCATGGACCCTGACTTGGGGTCTATCCCAGGACCTTAAGGCCATGACCTGAGCAGAAATCAAGAGTTGGATGCTTAACAAACTGTGCCACCAGAAGCCCCATGTAAGAATTATTCTTATAACACAGAAAAGGAAATTAAAGTTCAGAGAGGTGACAGAATTTGGTGAAAAGCAAGGGACCAGACTAAAGCCAAATGTTTCTTTTTTTGTTTTTTGTTTTGTTTTGTTTACAATAAACCCTATGAATTATCAACTAAACTACACTAGATTTAGGATTTCAATTTTTTCCCCTGCATACAAATACTACAAAGAAGCAAGGAATTTGAAGTTATTTTTAATTTACAAAATTGTTTTGCTTTGTTTATTGGAAAGTCCAGAGTATGGGATGCCTGGGTGGCACAGTCAGTTAAGCATCTGCCTTTGGCTCAGGTCATGATCCCAGGGTCCTGGGATTGAGTCCCACATTGGGCTCCCTGAACAGCAGGGAGCCTGCTTCTCCCTCTGCCAGCAATTGACTCTGCTTGTACTCTCTCATTCTGACAAATAAATAAAATCTTTAAAAAAAAAAAAAAAAAGAGGAAAGTCCAGGGCAGTGTTCATACTATAGGTTAAAATCCCTCCAGGGGTCATAAAATCTATTTATTAGTTCAAGATCCATTTTTTCAAGATTAATAGGATGTAAATATCACTTCATCATGTGCTGTATAACTACTCTAAAACTTAGTGATTAAAAAACCCTAATCATTAGTATTTTCTTGGTTCTGTGAGGCAGAATTCTAACAAAAGCCTTGGAGAAAAACTGTTTCTGCTCCAAGTGATCTGGGGTCTTAGCTGGGATGCTTCAAATGGCTGGTAGTCGGAATGGCTTAGGAAACTGGTCATATTTCCTGGGCCAGAAAAGGGGCAGAATATCACTTCACCATATTCCATTGTCAAAAGCAGTTACAGAGGCAGCCAAACTTCAAGAAAAAGGGACACAGACCTCACTTCTCTATGAATAGAATTCTATGAGGATGTTTTAAAAATTAGTGGACATTTTCAGTCTGCCAAAAATATTAACTAATATTTCATATAACCTTTGTTTTTATTGCATATATATAAGTATATACTTGATTATGTTTCTTTTAGTGAGTAAATTTCAAAAAATTTTGAAAGCCACTGCAATTCCATTTTTGTGCTGATAATAGTTATTTATATCCTCAATTTTACTTCATTCCAAAAATATACATTACTTATCTAATTTGTATTCATCTTCTAAAAAAGCAAATAAAAGTATTATACCAAACTGTACATATACAATTGAGACATATTTAAATTTTCTACTTAAGAATAACATAATTGTTATTCTGAGAGCATTTATTTCATAATATTTCCAAATTCTCTCTAGATACTATCTAATAATAGACAGAAATAAACACTGTGGATTATTTTTTCTCTTATAAATACGAGAAGGATAAATGGCTTCAATACAAAAAAACAAAATGATATGTATGAAATAAATTGATGACATTTGCAAACTATTCTAAGTCATTTACTTGTAGACCAATTTTTATAGATATTAATTATATCCATTTGACAGAGGACATAAGGCTTAAAAAGTGAACTATCTAACCCAAATCACACAACTGATTGGTAGAACTGAAATGTAACACAATTATTTATTACAGCAAGACATATTCATAAATACTACACTATGCTCTTTCCTGAAGGTTTTCTGAATTTCAGACCAGCAAATTGTTTCCCCATATTACCTTTTTATAAGATCATATAAAGCATATGAAATACTACAGATGTTATTAAAAATTTAATTCCATTTATTACATTCTTAAAATGTGTTACTAAAGTATTAGTAGGTTCTTTGCGGTGCTCCTACAGTACTAAAAGAAAATTTCCAAAGTGAAAGACGCATTAACACTGTTCACTTAATTGCCTTTCTTCAGATTGGGAAAAAAAAAAACAAAAAACTTAAGTAGCAATTTTGTTTTGCATAAATACAGGGAAAAAAAAAATGCCCTGACTCTTGGTAATCCATTTTAATATCAGATGATTGTATTAAAAGTGCTTTTATATTTAAATTCATTTATTTCATTTTCATAGTTGGTATGTTAACTCTAAACTTAGCAGGAGGAAAATATCAGTCAATCAGTCTCTAAGTAGTACTCTTTGAATATTAATAAATTACTATTAGTGGGGAATAACTTCGTTGAAAAGATGTTATGGACTCTTTAAGGAGTTTTTGCTATTTAGAATGGAAGGCAAAAATGAACAAAAATATATGCACAATGAATAAATGTGTAAACAAATATTTTTATAAAGTAGCTAACATGTATATTCATCACAGCATTTTGTATGAACTGTAAACATACAGAACCAGAAACAGTGAAAGTAACCTGATGCAGCATGTAGGTGGGAAGTACACAAATTTAATGACAAGTAACTTAAATATTTAAGTTATTGACAAGGGTTTGAAGTATATAATTTGTCCCCACCTATCAAAACTGGTTCATCCTTGCAGGAGTTTTCTACTGCTATGTTGAAATTGCCACAAATTTAAAGCTTAAAACAACATATATTATCTCAACAGTTTCCATGCACCAGGAGTCTAATTAGCTGGGTTCTCTGCTAGGTTTGACCAGGGTGAAATCAAGGTGTCAGATTCTCCTCTGAGATTCAGGGTCTTATTCTAAGCTCACTGGTTGTTAGCCTAATTCACTCCCTTGCGGTCACATTTTTTTGCTAGCTAGCTGTTGGTCAATGATTCCTCCCAAAACATACAGGCCCGGCCATCCACATTCCCTTGCCATTTGTCTCCCATAGGCAGTTTGCAGCAAATGCTCTTGTTTTCATCTGGGTCACCTGGAGTGAATCTATATCTGCCTATCCCTTTCCAGTCTGCTTAGATGAAGTCATGTATTTATAATATAATCCTGGGACTGAGTATCTCATCATATCCACAGGTTCTACCCAGAGTCAAGAATAGCAGTTTATTCAAGGGGTGTGTAGGAGGGAGCAGGAATCTTGGAAGCCACCTCAGAATTCTATCACAATTCTGTATTATTACATAATGTAGAAGTTAAAAAGAAACATTTACTAATTATTGTGCTACAATTTAACATTCATTCATCTGTTCATAATATGAATGTGCCATATGATAGACATCATGGGTTAAAGCCAAGTAAAATATGATTCATGTCCTAAAGCATGCACTGTAGTGATAAAGGACAACTAAATCAACAATTAACCTGTTAAATGATACGGCTGATGTAAAGTGCATTGAGATCATAAAGGAAGGGGATAAAATTTGGACAGCAGGGTGAAGAATTCATTGTAAATTGATACTTTCAGTTTTAAAGAATACGTAGGAACTTGCTGAATAAGTAAATTAAGAGAATTCCAGGAGAAGGCAAAATTATGTAGGAAGAAGGATAAGAAATACTATAGGAAATGTTAAAGAAGTACAAATAGTTTGATATATCTGGAGGTAAGAGTGCCTATAATGTGAGTGTAGCTTTAGCTATAATCCCTGTACTAAGAGGATCTATATTGACTTAACTAGAACTAGGATGAATTATACTGAGTTAGAACTAGATCATAGACATCAGATTGGGTTACATTGTAAGTAGTGTTATGGCTAAAATCAGTATCTTATGACATGCAGTAAACATCAGTGTTTCTTAGAACAATTTTTTAAAAATTTCTTTAAAGAAAATTTTTAAGGCATAAGATAGGTTTTACTCCAAACATTGACTATAGTAATTTCTATACTATATGGTAATCTATTGAAGAGTAATTTCAAACATTATAACAGGTAAAAGAACTAGCATAAAGGATTGCATAAATCTGATGCTATAGACACCTAATATTAGTCATAGTGATGTCTAAAATTACTGTAAAGTGCAATATGCAAAAGAAGCTAATTCATTAATTAAAATAAGATAATTTGATCATCTTTTCCTACGTCCAGATCTTAAAAACTTCTATTACCTCCAAAAGGGTAAATAACTTTGAATGTCTTACATGGTCATAATGAAGTTTCTTTGCTAGTTTGGTTTTCCCACCTAATCATCTATTTTACCACCTATGTTTTTTGGCCCTCTGAAATGACCAGAGCCCAAACCTAGATAACATGATAATCAGAAGCAGAAAAGCCTCAGATAAATGTCTATGATACCAGAAAGACAAACTATATGAAGAAATTTTATCCCATAGTTAAGGGGAGGTAGTATTTGCTGTGATTAAAAGCAGGGATGCTGCAGTTAGGATGCTTGGGTGTGGATTCCTTCTTTATTTCTTATTTAGCTATAGGAATTGGGAAAATTCATCTCCGCTTACAAGGAGATTGTTAAGTATTACATTAATGTATGCAAAGCATTTAGAACTGGATCAACAAGTGTTAGTTCTTTGTTATCAGTGGAGCAGGGGCTGGATTGAGATGCACAGGTGGATGACAAAAGAACTGAGGGTTGTTATGTAGGGTGGGAATGCCCCTGTCAACACGTTTTCTTCAGAGTTAGGCTTCGTTCAGAACATGGCTGTTTCCAAAACATCAGTAGCCTCACAAGCAGCTTGTGGTCAACAGCTAAATATTTTATGATATACCAGGGTCCGAACTGGGCATGACCACGGAGGGAATAGGTCTTCGAACTGGTAACCTAATGAATATTGGGAGGGAGTGATTTTTTTAATAACACTTATTAAAATAGTCTTAGTATAGTTATTTAACTCCAATAAGCGCCTCTGTATAGAGAGGGCAGGTATGAGGTTTATAATAGATTCAATGTGATATTATAACCAACAACCAACTAAGGTTTAGCAGTGAAAATAAGAAAATCATAAGAGATTTTTAAAAAATGATGGAAATCATGGCATCTCCTTCCCATCAGGTTAAATTCATAATCCATAGTGCATAATCCCCTGTGGCTAGCTACAAAGACAAACCTCTTCATCAGAGCTCTTCACTCCACTTTTGCTCAGTGCTCTAGGCCTGCCAAGGGCGTAAGATGGCTTCACACACATGGAACTGCCCCGCATGGAATTTTTTAGCCTATCCCTCTAATTGAAATATGCAATAGCTTACAAAGAGAAGAGCATAAACACACTCTGTATGGCAGTGAAATGTAGCCTTGACCATCACATGTGGCCCCGACTCCCAAAAGCTGCTGTTTGTTTTACAAGCTTAAATTCACTTTATAAGGGACTATCCAAATGCTTTCTGATTGACAGACAATATTTCACAAAACTGTGACACCTTTTCTGGCCTCTGCATAAGTCTCCCAAAGCAATTAAAATTTTTGAAATAGTAGCTGTTAAAAAAAAAAAGCAAATAAATAGTTTAAAAAACCAATGAAGGGGATTAGAATGAGCCATATCCTCTTTTTTCATATTTACATTCAAAATTTTAATGGCACTTGACTCTGAAATCATTCCAGTAAAGCGGAAAATTAATATTTTAATATGTCTACCACTCCAGCAAGTAGAAATAAGTAAAGTAGAATAAGTAGTAGAGAAGAAAATGTTTTAGTATTAACTATATTTATGAATATTTATCACTCCTACCCATCAAATAGCTGCTTTTCAGTGTGCCCATTCACTGATATATACAGTAAATCACTGCAGAACCCACACTAGCAATTGTTTTACATTTTATAGAAAAGATAGTGACAATTTCCTTTTAATATTCTTTTGATTAGATTTTGTCATAATTTTTTATTGAGTGAATCCAAATAAGTGAAGCATAGCTAATAAAAAAACATTATCCAATAGCTTTTTCATGGAATGGCACCCTTCTTATCAGTTCTTTTTCATCTAGATGGGGGAGAACAGAAAAACAGGAGGAAATAAAATGGCATAAATTTGACTTTGCTGTCTGTGATATTGTCTGGAAATGTGTTTTGCTTCAGGGTCAAGAATTGTAAATATTTGACCCATACGACTATTATGCATATTCATTTATTTCTGGAAGGAGCAGGCTGACCAAGTGATTTATTAAAACAAGAAAACAGTAAAAAAGCAAAATCAAATAATTACTGGTAAGTTAATTTTTATAGTATATAAAAGGAATTAGAATTTTTTAAATCTATGTACACAATTAGTTATGGCATTAACAGAAGAGCTACCTACATACAGGATAAGCATATATCCACAGTATCAGTGACCACTGTTCACTGTAATTGGCCTTAATGCTTCTAAATATGATAAGTGAAGACTCTCAATGGCACACGGTTTTGATGGGCATCATTTAGTTACTCTTCTTCCTTGGCAACAATTTTACCCCAAAGAGGGTTGCCATAATTAAAATACAAAAGTGATCAAGACTTATCTCCAGGAGGACAGCTGAATAATAAAAACATAGTAGATTGAGCTAAATTAGAAGAATATAATTTTATTCTCTACCAGCTAAGCTCACCTCTGCTAAAACATGGAATATAATAAAATAATTTATATATTGGACCTAGAACTATTTCTACCATGAAGTAAACATTAGCCTATCATGTTAGCTATATCATTATTACTATTTTCATCTGGTCTTATAGACTGTCCTATTCTGGAGCCAAATATTTTTCAAAAATTTATTCCAAACAGCTCCTTCTGTCCTACAAATATGCACATAAAGTACATGTACATTTACATGTATATACATATATGTGCACATACACACATATATAAAGCAAAATCTCTAAAATTCATCATTAAAAATAAAAGGTAAAAGGTATGAAATTCCTATACTTGAAAATAACGCAAGCACTTAAATTTTTTGTTAAAAAAGACAGAAATTATTCATTCACTATGAATGCAGGAAAATTGGGACAAGAGACCAATCTAGTTAAGAAAGTAATCTGTCACTATACTCAAATATGAGAGATTTTACGAAAATTTTTTTTTAATAAACAGATTTGCCTTTTTATGCTCTTAAAGTAGTCTCTATTTAAGGGGCACTCTCTCAATTACTGTTTTCTAAACAGCAATGTTCTGTTTGAGAAAGGCACACAGCCAGAAATAACCTCAATCAATGCTATTTCTGGATCTCACAGAAGTAATACAATAAAAAGAAAAAAATAGGGAAAGGAACTTAGAAATTTATCATCTGTAGAGAAATCGATTAACAGTTGTATGAGACATCTTTAAAAAGGAAGGCTTGTAGAGATCAGTTTGGAAATGGACAGAGCAAGCAGTAAGTGACATTGAAATATCACAATTATACATTCTCAGAATTTAAAAAATGATAATAAAAGAAACTGTCCTTATCCTATGTAAAGAATATCCTGTAACTTGGGAGAAAATTCCCATTGGTTCAAAAAGCATTATATCTCAAATAACTCAGAAATAAAGATGAAGCTGGAAGACCCCACATACGCAAACGTAGGTAATGACAGTCATGTTAAAGATGCAGGTGACAGTTTGAAAAAATTATTAGTATATTGTGAGACTGACAAAGGTAACTTTTCTAAGGTAACATTTCATATATGTAATTTTAAATGCCTATATAATTAAATATTATAAATATACATTTAAATTGCTAAATGCATTTATTTAATATATGTCTGTTTATATATTCTTGCTAGAAAAAAATGTGTCTGGCTAGTTAGTTGCAATTAGAAGATCAAGTTATCTTAAACATGAGCATATAAAATACAGCATATGTAATTAAACTAGACAAGTAAAAATATTTAATAGAAATATCCTGAAATTCTCCCGATATTTTTTATCAGAGCAAATATTTGATTTCCGAAAAGATGGTCCCTCCTTGGTGTTTTCACTATTTGAATTGATAAGTGTGCTATGGTTTATAAAATGGGAGTAGAACATTAATCTCATTTAATTCTCTACATCTCTACCAAAAGTACGGAATGTATGACACTCTTCAAATACAAAAGAGTAATTCTAGGGAAAGGAAATGGAACTGGGAAATAGTGCATCCATTCTGTTGTTTTTCCATTACCATCCATACTAAACTGTATACATGGCATTCTTCTCTAATCTCCAGGGCATATACATGGGCAACAGATTACAAATTACTCATAAAAGCATTTTCTGACTAAAGTGATTCCATTTACATATGAAGTACTACTGAGATTTACCACAAGATCTAAACATTTTCTGTTTGGATCATTCTTTTCTTTGATAGCCAATAAACTAGAATATCAAACAAGCACTAAGAACATGACAATTTTCTCCCTAATCTAGGCTATTGGAGGATGACACTTACTGGAAAAGGTGTGGGTTTTAGGTAGACAGACCTGAATGAGAAACTGGTCTCCATCAAGTGTCAATGTGACCGTAAAAAAAAGTACATAACTGCTTTTATAAGATAATCCAGTAATACCAACCACACATTACAGTGGTGGAAACTTCAGTTAATCATATTTACTAAGCACCTAATAGGTGTCAGCTACTATGCTAGGGGCAAGCGGGGGAAAAGAACTTATAGGTGGAGAAAAGGGGAAGAGGGGCAAAGAGAGAGGAAAAGAAAACAGATGCTTTACCTACCCATGCAGAGTTTGTAGTCTATGGGAAGAAAAAATTTAAACAATTCATAGAATCAAAGTGATAATGTGAAAAGCACTTTCTTTAGGGAATTTCCCTACATTTTAAAGGGCATTCTGCTGTCTAACTGAACATCATCATCATCATCATCATAAAAATAAAGTAAATGCAATAAATGTAGATAAAATAGCTTTAAAAAAGTGGGGGGGACATTTTTAGGGAATAGTCTTAGATTGGGTTCTCCATGAGGAAACTTAAGGAAGGAACTTTAAGCATGTAAGGGCTCCTGAGTGACTCAGTGGGTTAATTGCCTGCCTTCAGTTGGGTCTTGATCCCAGACTCCAGGGGTCCTTCCAGTCCTCTGACTCCTTGCTCAGCGGGAAGTCAGCTGCTCTCTCTCCATCTGCTCCTCCCCCTGCCACCCCATTCACACTCATTCTCTCACTTGCTCACTCTCTCAAATAAATAAAATCTTTTTTTTAAAAAAAAAAAAAAGAACTTCAAGCAGTTTGAGATATGATTCCAGAAAGAAGTGGGAAAGTGACACAGCAAAGCACAACAACCAACGAAAGGTGTTCATTAATGAGGGTGTTACAGCCATGAGTAACTGCAGCTCAGTCCCACTGAGAACAGTCAGAGAAACTATGTGAAACTTGAAATAGAATCACTACATAAGACAGCTGAACAACAGGTTAGCTAAAGAATTTTGTCCATTGACAACTATTCCCCAGTGGGTGACAGTTGTTCCTGGGGATATAAACTCTCCTCTACTTCTAGGTTATACCTGGCTTGTGGCTTAGGCAACTTCCTTAATAACTTCTGGTAGAAGAGATAAAGGTGCTTGAGATGGGAATTTTTTAAAATTGCAGGAAACTGTCATAGCCTTGGGGAATTCAGGTGGGCAAAGGACATATGCAACAGCATATGCTTCAAGATATTGAGGTATTTTACCCATAAAAATTGAGTATTTCACACTTTTGCTCCAACAGCCCCAGTCATCAAACATCAATTTTTTTACAGTTCACTTTGACTCTATATCCAACCACAACAAAATTCCTAAGTGCCTTAGGTGCAACTTCCAGCTCAATTGACTACTAGTACAGTTTAGGGACAATATGAGCTGTTAAATTTTTCATTCAGGCAGCTCTTACTTAGCCCTAAACTAACTGCACCAATTCTATAAGAACAAGAAGTTCAAACAGCTTCCTTTCTTTCAGCTGCCATTGTCCATTTGGTTCCATGGAATTCTGCTGTTACCCACTCCCATTCTCTTGCAAAACAACTGCATAGAGCAATAGCTTTATTGTCTTTCCTTATTGTCTCCAATGACAAACAAGGAGGTTCTTTGTATTTTTAAGGTACAAGTAATCACTCAGTGGAGCATGAAGAGAATAGAGAAAATACTCACCTAATAGGAAACATTTATAGAGTCCTTAGTTTGACAACCTGAAAAAAACAGAAGATTCAAAGTCAGATACATCAGGTTTTAAGTTCTTGCTTCTCCTTTCTCTAAATATCTCATTTTAGGATATTAACTTACTTCTTGGAGCCCCAGTAAAATTGGTAAAACCCCAGTGAAATAGCATTGGTAAAATATGTATGTATCAATTATCTCATAATGATATGGTGAGGTTTGGTCAAATAACATATGCAATATGCCTAGTACAATGGCAAGTACATAGGACACATCCAATGATGAAGACCACTATCATTGTTAATAGCAATCATTGTCAAGTCATTATGGTTTTTTTTATTTTTATTTTTATTTTATTTTTATTCTTTGCCCAAGGGGTACAGGTCAGTGAATCATCAGGCTTACATCTTTCACAGCATTCACCAAAGCACAAACTCTCCCCAATGTCCATAACCCATCCACCCTATCCCTACCCTCACACCCCCCAGTAACCCTCAGTTTGTTTTTGTGAGATTAGGAGTCTCTTATGGTTTGTCTCCTTCCCCATCCCACCTTGTTTCATTATTTTTCCCTCCCTACCCCCCACGACTCCCCACCCTGCCCTTCAAGTTCCTGATATCAAAGAGATCATATGATAATTGTCTTTCTCTGATTGTCAAGTCATTATGTTTACATGCCACAAACCATGAAGATGATATTGATGAATCTTCCTGAAAATTATATATCAAGTAGATGTTAAAACAATTTTAATTTCCCTCAAAGACCAATATTACTTATCCAATTTCTTTGCTGTTACATACTATATTTCTTTGGCTTATTAGGTGTTAATCCATAGAGTTGAAAGACAAAATTTTGTGTATTACATAATAGAAATTTAAACCAGAGAGTCCCTATCTAAATTTCAACAACGGTGGATATGTTAAAAATATGTTAACAAATATGTGTGTTAAATCCATCCATGAAAGTACAACTCCTGCTATTACCTATTAATATCATCACCAATGTTTTTTATCATTCCTTTGAACTTTTCAAAATGTATTTTACATCACCACTTTGAACTTTAAATCTTTAAAGATATTTCTGAAACTATATAAGAGTACAACTAAGAGCAGAAATATCTCTACATGGGAAAACAAATCCATTTAATTGTTTGAGGGGAAAAAAACAAAAAAACGAAAAAACCCTCTCCCTTAGAGTATTTAGAACTCCCTGGTTCAGCGCCTGGGTGGCTCAGTGGGTTAAAGCCTCTGCCTTAGGCTCAGGTCATGATCTCAGGGTCCTGGGATCGAGGCCCACATCGGGCTCTCTGCTCAGCAGGGAGCCTGCTTCCTCCTCTCTCTCTATGCCTGCCTCTCTGCCTACTTGTAATCTCTCTCTCTCTGTCATATAAATTAAAAAAAAAAAAAAGAACTCACTGGTTCTTCTTCAAATATACGTACAGTTATCCTCCATTTGAGATAAACCAGTAGAACTTACATTCTTTTGTTATTCACTGTAAGTTATAATGATGCTGGACATTAACATTCCCCATTTATTTAGGCAGGATTTGCAAATACAATTTTGTTTACTTTTCATCTCTATCTACACCCAAAAGAGAAACATTGAAAATAAAACTATGTTTCTCAAAAATCAAATGATTCACATCAATTCATGGAGAATGGATATGGGAAATCTTTGTCTCCTTGTTTTCAAGGTATCAGGGTTACATATAAGAACTTAGTTAAAACAATATGCTGCCTCCAAATATGTTTGGAGGTTTTCTAACTGCCCACCTATTTACAAAGGTCATCACTCACTAGTGTGATAGTTCCAAAAGATTGGCACCTTACTTACAAGGGGCATTTTTCTTGTACAGAATCTTGTAGGTTACACACCACACCTGAATAACTAGGAAGAGGAAAATGATGAGTAGTAAAAACATTACCTACAGGCTGACAGCGCCAGAGAGTAAGGATTTACACTAAATTGGAGTGAGAAATGCCTTACCACTGGGAAAGGATAACCAGTAGCTGACCTCAAATAGGAAAAAGAACAAGAACTCAATCATTTGGAAATAATAATATAAATTCATGCTGTTCTTTCATTTATATATATATATAAAGAACCAATTACCTAAAAATATTTTATTATATATTATGGGGATTTCATGAGGAATAAGAAAAAAATCCTAACTCAATAAACTTTGTTTTTTAAAAGAAATCACAAATGTATACTCCACCGGAGTTTTTATAAAAGGTAGAAAGTACTCCACCCACCTTTTTAAATACACAGTTCAACAAAAATTTGTCACTCATTTATAGAATATGAAAAAATGCATATTTGTTATTATTCCCAATTTTTTTTTTATTTTTCCTTCTAGGAATCAACAAATATAAATAAAAATGGGTGTCTCTAATCATGTTCTGTGGTGTCTCTTATCATGTCGTGTGATTCTTTTGTAGTTCTACATAATTTATTATATTTTCACTGCATAATTTATATATTTTCACTATATATTAAATATATATTTTTTCACTAGATTTTCCTATGTCTTAACTATGTCTATTTACTAGATCTGTTTGCATCTTACATTGTATAGTGGAACTCTACTGGTACCTTTTTATGTCTTTATTTTCTCCTTCAAATCTATTTATCTTGTGTATGCCTGCTAGTAAGGTTATCTAGGGCATAATTACTACTTTTTATCATTAAATAAGGGCATATGCTACTTTTTATCATTAATGACATTTTTCCATTGTAAAATCAATTGATTATTTTTTAGCTGATTATTTTTTTAAAGATTTTATTTATTTATTTCACAGAGGGAGAGAGAGATCACAAGTAGGCTGAGAGGCAGGCAGAGAGAGAGGGGGAAACAGGCTCCCCGCTGAGCAGAGAGCCCACCGCGGGCCTCGATCCCAGAACCCTGAGATCATGACCCGAGCGGAAGGCAGAGGCTTTAACCCACTGAGCCACCCGGGTGCCCTAACTGATTATTTTTTAATAGATTTTTTTTTTTTATTTCTTTATTTGACAGAGAGAGACATAGCCAGAGAGGGAGCACAAGCAGGGGGAGTGGGAGAGGGAGAAGCAGTCTTCCTGCCAAGCAGCACGACATGGGCCTCCATCCCAGGACACTGGGACCATGACCCAAGCTGAAGGCAGACGCTAACGACTGAGCCACCCAGGCACCCCAACTGATTATTTTTAATCCATAATTTGGTGTTTGTTCATAGCTTTAAATCTTAGTCTCAAAGATATACAAACGTGAGGAATAAACTGACAAAAATCTTTAACTTTATGAAAGGCAACTACTAGCAAAAAGACTAATTCTAAAAAAATTAATATCTAATAAATGGTACATTCTTTATAATTTAAAATGTTAAATAAGCAACATAAAATTTATACATAATATGTGCTTTACTGTCAGGTATATGAGGTGCTAACACTTTGACCAAGAAATCCGGCAAGATGAGGGATTTGAAAGTAACTAGATTGGAAGTGTGTGGGACTATTTTACATAGAGTTGTCAGTCAAAGGCGGCCTTTCTAAAGAGGTAACATTTGAATATACATGGGAATGAAATAAAATAATGATCTATGCAAATCTTTAGGGAAAAAGTGTTCCAGACCAAAGGACCTAGGTTAGGCATATACTAAGTATAATGCTAATATATACTTCAATATACTAAGCGTATTGAAGGAACAAGAAATAGTTCAATCACAGTAAGTCAGAAGGGGTTAGATAATGTGTAACATTGTATCTTATGGAAAATACTTAGGATTTTATTCTTTAAATGTAATGATAACCTTCTGGAGAGTTTTAGACAGAGAAATGATAGGATATCATTTATGTTTGAGATGGTTCATTACCTGCTGAGCAAGGAAAAAAATATATTATATGCAGGGAGAAAGTTAAGGAGGCTATTGCTATCCTGTAGGGCATGTGACGGTAGCTTCCCCATTCCGAAGTCTTGTTTTGTTTCTAGATAAAGGAAGCTCCTGGAGTGCAAGACTTAGAGTGTGTATTTATTTTCCTCATGCCTAGAAGAGGACATGCCACAAAATAAGCACTCAAAGATACCTCAAGGATGAGTAAAATAGAATAAAATAGTGATGACAACTGAGTTTTAGTGTGAGACAGGAAGTAACCTAAAGACAGAAATTCTCTTGAAATTTTTTTTATAAATTTTACAATGTAACAATATCTCAATAGATGAACTTTAAATGAAGTGCCTGCCTATAGGAGACTAAATTTTTTCTCAATAAATTATACCATGCATACCATGAAAGTTCTAACAAGTGAAGATATTTCCTCTGCTATACTTTAATACATAAATTAATATAAAAACCAAACTTGGTAATACTATTGATGTAGAATCATTACAATGTACTATATTTTAATCGGTTTCTTTTCATAAGGGTCTTATCGTAACATGGTGTGTCACAAGAAGCCTCAGAGGGAAAGAGGAGTTCTAAAACTGGGTGACCTTTGACAAAATTTTGAGTTTCTTACTTATAGATTAGGATCAACTTTCTGTTTTCTCTAACTAAGAAAGTTATTTATTACAAGAAACCAATACAGTGATATATCTGAAAGCAATTTGATAAGTTCCAGGTGCTGCAAATTTATAAACTATTATTATGCCAACATATTATCTAAAGTTAGTTAACATGGCACATATGATGGTGACTTTATGTCCCTTGTACCTCCTGTTACTGCATTATTGCCCTACATGTTGGACCATCAAGTCTGTCTGGCCTTTTATATATTTTGTTTTCAATCCTATTTATTTTATTCTCATAGTCAGTGACTCCCAAACTTGACCACATATCAGTATCATCTGATGAACTCATTAAAACAGATTACTGGGTCCCACCCCCAGGATTTCCGAATGTTTATTTCTTCATAAATTCTGAGATTTTTTTTTTTTAGAATTTTTATTTCAGCAGATACGGTAACTGTTACCATTCTGGACACCACTTTCAGAACTACTTCTTATGGAGATATTGATCATCTAGCAGGGTTAAGAAAGAATGTTTGTTTATTTATTTATTTATTTATTTATTCATTCATTCATTCATTTATTTATTGAACTCTCAATCATTTTGTACCCAGAATATCTCTGGAACTATGTACAACTATGAAAATAAACACTTCTTGTGGAAAAAATATTCAAGTAATCACAAACAAATCTGAACATTTTTATGACTAACATTCTCCTACATGGGAACTTTCCTGAATGAGCTAAAGACATAAATCTAAATTCTAGGTGGCAGAGACAAATCCATCTCTTACAAGAGTTGAAAGTTGAAATTACAGATCTCTTATTAATTATATTATAATAATTAAAGTGTAAGATTACAGGTGTGGTATCCAACACATATATTATTTCTTTATTCAGAGGAGTAACAATATTTTTAGTGTAACTATAGTTTTGATAACATTTTTTTTACTATGACTAAAAAATCAATCAGTAATTTTTTAAAGCAGCTGAAGAATCTATTGGAAGTATAAGAAATATTCTAGGGCGCCTGGGTGGCTCAGTGGGTTAAAGCCGCTGCCTTCGGCTCAGGTCATGATCCCAGGGTCCTGGGATCGAGGCCCACATCGGGCTCTCTGCTCGGCAGGGAGCCTGCTTCCTCCTCTCTCCTCTCTCTCTGCCTGCCTCTCTGCCTACTTGTAATCTCTCTCTCTGTGTCAAATGAATAAATAAAATCTTTAAAAAAAAATATTCTACCAAAATTATTTTGGAGAAAATTTACAATAACCATAAAGACAAAGGAACCTGGGTAGAGACATATAGAGCATGCTCTCAGCTTTAGAAAAATTAAAGCCAAGTTAAAGTTCACGAACTAGGTTCTATTTCCAAAATTTCTATTTAAATGGCATATAACTTCACTTGCCTCTTTCTTGCTGTATCACATTATCATGGGTATTAATGACTGCCTTCTCCTTAGTATAGAAGCATGATACTGTCCTTCCTGGACTCCAAATGGGTTTTCACATATTTACATATAAAAGAAACAAAACTATTCTTAACATCTATCTCTGAGCCAAAACTTTCTATGAAGAAAAAAAAAATTAGGGACATATACTTACATATATGCGCATGCGTGAGCGCACACACACACACACACACACACACACACATTCAAGAATGAGAGGTGAATGAACTAAAGAACAATGATATTTCATTGCCCCCCTCAATTGATATTTCATTGCCCCCCTCAATAGATAACAGTCTCCCCTAAATTCAGTTAATTTTTGATCATGGTACAATTAATTTGACAGTATGCCTCGTTCAAGGCTTTAATGAATAAATGAGAAACTACAAAGTAGGAGTGCAAGATATAGAAAACTTGATTTAAGAAAATGGAAATTCTGTTTCCAAAGGGGGGAAATTGAATTAATATTAAAAGATCTACTCCTTCTATGCTTGTTTGTCTATTTGGGTGTGAGTGTTTAGTTGTTACCTTGACTCTTGGTCAGAAGGCCTGACCAATTTTGAATGGAATGCTGCGACTGCTTCCATTTTCCCTTTGGGGACTTCAATGTACCTGCATACTAGGATTTCTTAGTGCACATAAAACCACTGGAGTTAAGACACTCACCATGGTTCTTTAGCTAATTTGAAGAAATGCTGAGGAAAAACACATCCTATGTTATGAAGAAACTTAATATTACTCTCTTCTAAAAATTCTGCGTAATAATGAGAAACAGTTTGCATATGCTAGAGTCTCTTTCCTTTAGTGATGATTTGCTTCAGTGGAGTTGTCATATTAACTTGGACCTCCTCCGAGAGTCCTCCCCCTCAACTGCCAACATTAGTATTTCCATTCTGGGAATGTCTGTTCTATTGGTTCACTTTCAGGTTTTGGTCACAGGTGAGATGTACAATTCTCAGATGCCGGAAGATGGGGAAGGTTCTAGTGAAGCTTGAACAACCACAATTCAGTAGAGGCCAGAATGACTAATCTCACTGCTACTTATTCAGAATTAGTTTTCCACAGGTGACAAAACAAGTCTCAGTAGAGACTTCAAAGCATTAGTATCTGCCTCCAAATGCCTGAGAGAACTGTACTCTTGAATTCATTTATAAAGATGTGCTTACCTAAAATAAAAACAAGTTTTACAGTTTAAAACTAAGATAGCAATCCCTTAATAAATCCTTCAATTTCCTACCCCTCTTGCTTAAAGGAACAACCAATCAAGCATAGTACATTCATTAAAACAGCCTCTTCCTAAAGTGCTTTGAGAATATATATGCAAAGCAATATTTGGGAAGAAAATATGCCAACAGTTCAGCCTTTCCAATCCAGGAATAAATAGGTCCAATTGCTTTATAAATTGCTATAGAAAGTATCAATATAATGTATAATTTCAAATGCTTATCCTGACATCTAAAAATCTATATGCATTTCCATTAGAAGATAGAAACTTTTATTGAGCCAGGGCCCCTGTGGGAAATTCTGAGCTTGCACACCAAGACTCTTGGCCATTAGCCGTGTGTCTGTTCCTCCACCCTCAGAGAAAAAACAGGCTTCATAAATTGTCAGTAGTGTTCCTGCTTCATTGGAATCACAGACTATTTTATTCCAAAAAGATAATTTTCGAGAGTTACAATGAAGAACATGAAACAACAGACCATACCAGAAAACTCTCATATGTCTTTCTCTCTTGAAACATTAAACATACTCACTTTATAAAAATTCTATTAGAGACTAGGTAGTGAGTTTCACATGACCCCAAATAAAATTTATGACTTGATGTGATTCCTGTTTTAAATGCTCAATTTTAAGTAAAAATAGAACACCTTACCTCTGCAAAGTATTAGCCAAGCAGTGCCCATGGATCTTAATAATGGAAAATATTTTCCTTGTTTGCCCACCAAAAAGCAGGAATGGGTTAGGGTGAAGTGGGATGTGTAGTGTGTGGATATGCATTGAGTGTTGGAAGTCCTCTCCAATTCAGACTTCTGAAATAAATAAAAGAATCTCCATAGTAGTAGTAGTTGAGGCAACAAGGAGGATTATATTTAATTACTGCTTTGAAGAAGTTTAAGATATTTAACACTATATTTAACACTTTAAAAAATTAAAAATCTTTTTGACTGATATGTTATAGGAGTTCTTATTCTTGTATTCGTTCCTCTAAAAAGATAATCAACTAATTAATTCAGAATGTAGAAAGTGTAGTGTCTACTGTAGTCATCTTAAGCTTTGTGGTAATCACTACAGTAGAGTGGCTTAAAATATGTAGCATGATTTGCTCAAGACTGGGGAATGACTGGTTTTGAAATTATTGCTTCAGTTCACTCATTGGGTCATCTTGAAGCTTCTTCACTTGCATAATTGTCTGGCACCTGAGGTAGGGATTTTTCAACAGGAATTGGAACAGGTAAGCCTCCTCTGGCATTTCTGTCTCTCTTTCCCTCTCTCTAGTCTTTCCACAAGAGAGTCCCATCACTTCTCAGTGATTGAAGTAACACCCAGAGCTAATATTCAAAGAGATACTAGGAAAAGCTGCATGCTTTTTGCTAACATAGTTCGAAACAACAGTGTCATTTCTACCACATTCTTTTCTTCTGGGCTGTCCCAAAGCATGGCTCATTTTCAAGGGGAGGGGATATTAACTCCTCTTTTTGTTGGGGAAAGAATATCAGAATTTATAAACACCTGGGCAAGCAAGGTATCAAAGTAACAAAAAAGACAATTTTAAAAATCTTGAAAAAATGGGAACACAACATATCAAAATTTATGGAATGTAACAAAAGTAGTCCTAAGAGATAAGATTGTCGTGAAAAATGCACACATCGAGAAAAGTGAAAGGTCTTAAAAAGCAGAACCTAACTTTATACCTCAAGGAATAGAATAAGGACAAATAAAGCCCAAAGTTAGCATAAGAAAGGAAATAATAAAGAGCAGAGCAAAAATAAATGAAATAGAGAATGGAAAAACAATAGAAAGGATTAACAAAACCAATATTTGGTTATTTGAAGAGGTAAACGAAATAGACAAATTTTTAGCTAAACTAAAGAGAAAAAGGAGAGGACTTTGATAAAATTATAAATAAAATGAAGCAGACATTAAAACTAATACCATAGAAATACAAAGAATCATGAGACCTCTATGAACAGCTATATGCCAACAATTTGAACAACCTACAAGAAATGAATAAATTCCTGGGAACATACAACCTACCTAGACTGAGTCAGAAATAACTTGAAAATCTGCATAGACCAATAGTGCTTAAGGAGATTGACTCAGTAATCAAAACTTCCTAACAACAACAACAACAAAACCCAAAAAAATCCCGGCACCAGATAGTTTCACTTATAAATTCTACCAAACATTTAAAGATTAATGCCAATCCTTCTCAAACAACTTCAAAAAACTGAATAGGAAGGAACACCCCAAATTCATTTTATGAGGCTGACATTATCCCGATACCAAAGCCAGATTAGGACAATAAAAAAGAGAGAGAGCTATATATAAACGCATATACCTGATGCATAGAGATGCAAAAATTCCCATCAAAACAGTCAAACTGAATTCAACAACACAGTAGAGGGATCATACACCATGATCAAGTGGGATTCAACCTTAGGCTGTAAGGATGGGTCACATATGCAAAACAATAAATGTGATACATCACATTAGTAGAATAAAAGATATAAACCATATGATCATTTCAATAGATGCAGAAAAACTATTAGACAAAATTTACCATCCCTTCAGTATAAAAACTCTCAACATAAAAAAGCCATGGATGACCAGCCCACTGCTAACATAGCCACACCCAATGGTAAGAGAATGAAAATATTCCCTCAAAGATCAGGATAAAGACAAGGGTCCCCAGTCTCACCACTCCTATTAAACACACTATTAGAAGCCCTAGAAAGAACAACCAGACAAGAAAAAGCAGTAAGTCTTCCAAATCAGAAAGTAAAATAGTCATTTTTTTTTCCAGATGACATCTTATGTACAAAAAAATTCTAAAGATGCCACCAAAAAAACTTTTAGAACTAATAAACATATTCTATAAAGTTTCAGGATATAAAGTTAACGTACAAAAAATCAGTTACACTCCCATATACTAACAATGAGTTGTCTGGAGGAGAAATAGAGAAAATAATTCCATTTACAATAGAATTAAAAACAATAAAATACTTGGAGATAAATTTAACCAAGGAAATGAAAGATCCATGCAATGGTAACTGTAAGATTGATGAAAGAAATTGAAGAAGATACAAATAAATGAAAAGATATCCATGTTCATGGGTTGGATGAATGAATATTGTTAAAATATCCATACTACTCAAATCAATGTGTAGATTTAATGCAATTTCTATCAAGTTTCCAATGACATTTTTTACAAAAAATAGAAAAAAAAAATGCTAAAATTCATATGAAACCACGTAGAACCCTAACTGGGCAAAACAATTCTGAGAAAGAACAAAGGTGGAAGCATTGCACCTCCTGATTTCAAACTACAGTACAAATCTACAATAATGAAAACAGTATGGTACTGACATAAAAACAGATATATAAACCAATGGAGCAGAATCAAGAGCCTAGAATACACCTTTGCATATATTGTCAACTAGTATTTGAGAAAGGAGCCAAGAATACTCAACAGGTAGAAGACAATCTCTTTAATAAATGGTGTTGGGGAAACTGGACATTCACATGCAAAAGAATGACTGAATTCCTATCTTAAATCACTTGTAAAAAATTAAAATAGGTTAAGGACTTAAATTTAAGACCTGAAACCATAAAACTCATAGTAGAAAACATAGAGGTAGGTGTTGCTTTTCATTGATCTTGGCCATGATTTTATGGATAGGATATCCAAAGCATAAGAAACTAAATCAAAAGTAAATATGTGGGACTATATGAAACTAAAATTTTTCTGCATAGCAAAGGAAATGATAAACAAAATGAAAAGGCATCCTATGAAATGGGCAAAGATATTTGCAAGCCATGAGTCTGATAAGGGGTTAATATCCAAGATACATAAGGAACTCATTCAACTCAGTAGCTAAGAAGCAAATAATCTAATTTAAAAGTGGGCAGAGGACCCAAATTTTTCCATAAAAACATAGTCAAGTGACCAACTGGTCCTTGAAAAAATGCTCAACATCACTACCCCTTATAGAAATATAGATCAAAACCACTATGAGATATCGCCTCACACCTTTTAAAATGGCTATTACCAAAAGACAAAAGATAAATGTTAGCATGGATGTGGAGAAAAGAGTACCTTTATACATTGTTCATAGGAATGTATATTAGTACCATCACTATGGAAAACAGAATGGAGTTCCTCAAAAAACTAAAAACATAACTACCATATGATCCAGCAATCCCATTTCTGGGTACATATCTGAAGGATATAAAGTCACTATCTCAAATAGATATCTGCAACTCAATGCTTATTGCAACATTATTTACAATAGCCAAGACTTGGAAATAATATAAGTATCCATTAATGGGCGAATGCATTTAAAAATTATGGTACGTTGGGGAACCTGGCTGGCTCAGTCAGTTAAGCCTCTGACTCTTCGTTTTAGCTCAGATCATGATCTTGTGGGTCATGAGATCCAGGTCCACATCTGGCTCCAAGCTCAGCAGGGAGTCTGCTTGAAGTTTCTGTCCTTCTGCTCCTCCTTCCACTTGTGCACAGAGTGTGCTCTAATATAAATAAATAAATCTTAAAAAAATTATGGTGTGGATATACATACAATGGAATATTAGCCTTATAAAAGAAGGAGATCCTGTCATTTGCAACAATATAGATGAAACTTGAGGGTATTTCTCAAAGTGATATAAGCCAGACAAAGAGAAATACTGTAAGTCACTTTTATGTGAAATATTGGAACCTCACAAAAACAAAATAAAAAGGTGGTTTCTAGGGGTGGGGAGTAGGGAGTGGGGAAAATAACAAGTGAAGGTGGTTAAAGGGTATAAACTCCCAGTTTTTGTTTTTTGGATTTTTTTTTTAAGACTTTAGTTATTTATCTGAGAAAGAAAGGGAGGGAGAGAGAGAAGGAGAGGGGAGAGAGAAAAAGAGAGAGAGAACAAGCAAGGGGAGGGGGGGCCAGAGGGCGAGAGAAGCAGACTCCCTGCTGAGCAAGGAGCCTGATGTGGGGCTTGATCCCAGGACCTGAAGATCATGACCAGAGCTGAAGGCAGATGCTAAAGCAACTGAGACACCCAGGCACCCCTAAACTCCTGGTTTTAAGGTGAATAAATTCTGGGGTTCCTGAGTGGCATACTCTTTAACTGTCCAACTTGGTTTCAGCTCAAGTCATGATCTTGAGGCTGGCATCTGGCTCCAGGGGCCTTAATTCTTGCCTCCCAGTTAGTAAAATCAGTTATTTTATCAGGTGGATGAAAATTATCCCTCAACCATATAGGAACATGACATAATTAAATATATTCCTGTGAGAATAAGAAGTAATAATTTCTGAGGCACCTGGGAGGCTCAATCAGTTAAGTGCCTGCCTTCAGCTGAAGTCATGATCTCAGAGTCCTGGGAT
The DNA here is from genome assembly GCA_002007465.1 of Ailurus styani. Taxonomy (NCBI): domain Eukaryota; kingdom Metazoa; phylum Chordata; class Mammalia; order Carnivora; family Ailuridae; genus Ailurus; species Ailurus styani. Next base: position 308,185 of record LNAC01000339.1, read on the forward strand.
TGAGTCCTGCAACAGGTTCCCACTCAATGAGGAGTCTTCTTGTCCATCTGCCCCTACCCTCCATGTGCATGCTCTCTCTCATAAATAAATGAAATCTTAAGAAAAATAAAAAAAGAAATAATAGTTTATGACTGGGATTTTTAGGTGATTTCCAAGTGTCATGGAGGTTTGTCTACTTTGTTCAGTTGTGGTTATTTACCTTGTACTGTAGGCAGATGCCAAACTTCTTTGTCAGTCAAGTTATATAAGCATGTATCACTTCTCTGCCTTTCTGCCAAGAACAAATGTAGGATCTATGCATGCATCTATGTATTTGCTATGTAGCTATCTACTGATCAATCTGCGAGTCTCTATTTCTGTCTATGATTCATCTATGTATCCACCCACTCATCTGGTTGACCTCACTGAGAAACAGCCTCTGAGATGGGATTAGCATACAGGAAGTTAGGAAGAGTTCTCAAGATTTACACCTATAGGAGTTGTGATAAAGCAGAACTGAACAGCAGAAGCTGGATTATGAGGCAGTCCTAGCAAAAGTACCAGTTTACTCCACAGGGAGCTCTGAAGCCAGGATGGTACTACAAACCTATACTGAGTTGCACAAGGGAGCCGGGTTTTTAAAATCCTAGTATCAACTAATTGGATATAGGCTATCCTTAAGGAGGAGGCATGGCCCTGGAGAAGGCAATCTACTTCAGGTAAGGGCAACTCCAGGAGAGGTCTGAAGTCTTCTGTAGTCAGTTGGTCACTTATTTTTAAATTGTACACATGTACTTCTTTCATTTGCATGTTAAATATTTCTAAAGTTAATTTTTGTTCACTTTTAAGATATAAATATAGAAGTTTAAATATGTTTTCTAAATCTTAAATTATTGTCTCATGCATGTCCTACTTTGTAATTTCCAGATAATTATTTTCAGTTTATTCTCTTTATTTTCTTATACTACACTTTGAAATAAATATATTTTGAGGTGTTTTACAGAGATATTTCAAAAACATAAAAAAGTAAAAGAAGAAATGAAAGCTACCAGGACAAAGAGGAAATTAGAAAGGAAAAAAGTGTGAAAAAAGGAATAGTAAAACTAATAGATTCATACAACAAGGCAATAAGATGCTCTATAATTCCAACATGAGGTGCAAGTGTGATGCCAAGCTTTCAAAAATAAGAAAATATTACTATTAAACTATTACAAGGGTTATTGTCTATGAATTAAAAATACACCCAGCATGGGATGCCTGGATGGCTCAATTGGTTAAGCATTCAACTCTTGGTTTCCGACCAAGATCTTATGGGTCATGAGATGGAGCCCCAAGTCAAGTTCTGCACTCAGTGGGGAGTCTGCTTGAAGTTTCTCTTCCACTGCCCCTCCCATCATGTGCTCTTGCTCGACCACTTGCACTCTCACTCTCAATTAACTAAATAAACCTTTTAAAAATATATACATACCCGATGTTTATGGAAATTGTAAATTTTTCTCATACTGGAAGCTTACTGAAATTTCACCTTTGCCTCTCCATATGGTTTATTTTTCAACAAAAAACATCAATACTTATATGCAAAGCCCTACACATAAGTAGAGAAGGTAATATTGGAAATTGTTGAATATAATTGAAAAAACTACATAACATAATGAAAGCAGTAGTAAACAATGCAGACTGAAATAACAAAGATGATTCATGTGGGAGGTAGTATTTAAACTAAGCCTTAGTGCATGATTAAGAGAGGTGACAGGCAGTTGATAGTTTGGAAAGATATTTCAGCCAGAAAATCTACTATCTATAAATATATGGAACTGGAAGAAAAAAGGTAAATCATATTTGTGAAATTAATTAGATGAGATTCCTTGGTGTCTTTAATACAGCTGCTTAGGGTTAGTGAGTACTTAAAATAGGTGCCAAAATATGGACAAAAGGAATCAGCTAACAGTATTGTTTAAACATGCAATTGGTAGATATAAACATTTAAATTTATTTTCAAGACAATATGCAAAATTTAAAAATGTACTTTAAAACTAATATTGTTTTCAGCATTATGAAAACAGTACTATTTTAAAAATGTTTACCACAATTTGGAAGGAAAAGAATTAGTAGTTATATGGTTATGTCAACTTGGCAGTACAGTTTTACAGGTGCAAAAAAAGGGATAACTTTTTTTCTAGAATCAAGACTCTTTGCCTTATAAAAATGATTTGAGTTCTGGCCCAGCATATAACAAGCTCGGAAGTTGCCTAACAACAAGCAATAAGCTGAACAAACTGAAAAATTAACAACTTTTCTTACATACATCAGAGAAGTAAGGTCACAGGGCAAATTGCTGCCCTCAAAATTGGAGAGATAACAGATAAATCCAGAGAATCACAACTTACGGGAACAGAAACCTGGGAGCAGAAATCTCTGTGGGAGCCAGTGCTAGGGTAGGAAATCTTGAAGTGTAGTTGATGAATTGCTGGAGGCTCAGTGTGGACAAGCTTGAAAGATACAATCTTCAGAGGACACAGCCATTTGCGAGTCCCCACACTTCTGTGAGTTTTACCTCCTGAAGTTCTAACAAGTTATTACATTAAATATCAGGAAAAAAAATCCCCTTATGCATTCAGCAAGAGGAGGGGAAAAGGAGCCATTTTGAAATGTGCCAAAACACTCTGTTCTTCTTAATAAGGTCTGCCTGCAGGTGAAACTATTTAACCAGAATCCAAATCACCTGGAGGAAAACAAACGCCCTCCCCTAGCTAACTCTCTTTTTCCATGTAGGAGAAGGGAAATATCCAACTCCAACCCACTCTAGCCATCCCGCCCCACATAAAAAGGAGAAGGACTAAGAAGCATGAATGAAGTTCGTAGTTAAGCAACACATGTCTACTGAAAGCCTGAGACTTAATCATAGGACTGTAGAACACTTTTCCTGCCTGCACAGCTTACCACCACATTTCTAAAGACCCATTTAGAGAAGTTCCTTTTACCCAGTACAACATGCCTACTCTCAACAAAAAATTACTAGGCATAAAGCGAGCAAAAAAAAAAAAAAATACACAGTTTGGAGAGACATAGCAAGCACCAGGCCAGACACAGATATGGCAGAAATGTTGGAATTCCATGAAAAAAATTTTTAAAACAACTATGATTAATATGCTAAGAGCTCTAATAGATAAAGTAGACAACTTAAAAAATAGGTGGGCAATGTAAGCAGAGAGATGAAAGTTCTAAGAGAAAAAAAATCCTAGAGATCAAAAACACCATAACAAAAATTTTAAAAATGATTTTTTGGGTCTGTTAATAACTGCTCATAGCTGAGGAAGAATTTCTGGGTTTGAGGATATATGAAAAGCAAATGTAAGAAAGACTGACATAAACAGAGCAGAATATCCAATAACTGTGGAACAGCTATACAAGGTAAAACGTGCATAATAGGAATACCAAAAGAAAGAGAAAAAAAGGAACAGAAGAAATATTTGAAATAACAAATAACTGTAAATGTCCTCAAATTAATGTCAGATACTAACCTAAAGACCCAGAAAGCTAAGAGAACATCAAGATGGATAAATGTCCAGAAAAAAGAATAAAGAGACCAGAAATGTACCCACATAAAATCAACTGATCTTTGATAAAAGAGTAAAGGAAATACACTGAGAAAAGACAGTCTCTTCAATAAAATCATGCTGTAACCACTGGATATGCACATCCAAAAATATGAATATAGTCGCAGATCATACATCCTTCCTATTAACATGAAATGGATTACAGGGCTAAATATAAACTACAAAACTATGAATCTTCTAGATCATAACATAAGAGAAAACATAGATGAACTTGGGTTTTCTGGTGACTTTTAGATACAATATTAAAAGCACAATTTATGAAAGAAAGAATTATAAGCTGGAATTTATTAAAATTAAAAATATCTGCTTTTTGAAAGTCATTGTCAAGAGAATGAAATGACAAGCCCAAGCCTGGAAGATAATATTTGCAAAAGACATATCTGAACAATGACTGTCATCCAGAACATATAAAGGACTATTAAAATTCAAAAGTAAAAAAACATACAATCTGATTTAAAAATGGGCAAAAGATGGGGCACCTGGGTGGTTCAGTGGGTTAAAGCCTCTGCCTTCGGCTCAGGTCATGATCTCAGGGTCCTGGAATCAAGCCCCACATCCTGCTCCCTGCTCAGCAGGGAGCCTGCTTCCTCATTTCTCTCTGCCTGCCTCTCTGCCTACTTGTGATCTCTCTCTCCGTCAAATAAATAAATAAAATCTTTTTTAAAAAATGGGCGAAAGATCTAAAGACACCTTACCAAAGAAGATATGCAAATGCAAATAACCATACAAAAGAGTGCACCATAGCATATGCCATCAGGGAAATTCAAAATACAACAGCAATGACACACCACTGCCTATCTATTAGAATGGCCAAAATCCAGAACACTACAACACCTGATGCAGTTGGTGAGGTAGAGTAACAGGACCTCTAAGTTAGTTAGCACAACAGCTGCACCTGTGTACTGCGATGAACAAGTCAAATTTGTAATTAAAGTGGTATAATCACTTGAGGAGAAGACAGTTTGGCAGTTCTTATAAAGTTAAACATACACTTGCCATAAAATCCAGTAGTAATATGCCTTGCTATTTACTCAGAGGTATTGAGAACTTATGTTCACACAAAAACATGATTCTTAGAACAGTCTTATTTGTATTTGACAAAATTGAAAGCTACCAAGAATTTTTTCTGTATATCAATGGATAAATTAATTATGGTACATCCAGACAATGGAATATTATTCAGCATTAAAAAGAAAACAAATCTATCAAGTCACAAAAAGACATGGAAAAAATGCATGTTAGTAAATGAAGGAAACTGATCTGAAAAAGCTACAAACTTTATGAATCCAACTATATGATATTCTGGAAAAGGCAAACTATGAAAACCATAAATTGACAGGGGTTAAGGACAGGGAGGGATGAATAGACAGAGCGTAGAGGATTTTCAGGGAAATGAAACTACTCTGTGTGATACTAAGGGTGACTGTATGTCATTATCTATTTGTCCAAACCCTTAGGATGTACAACAGCAAGAATAAACTGTAATGTAAACTATGAACTTTGACTGATAATGATATGTTCGTGTAAGTTCATCATTGTAACAAATGTACCATTCTGGTAGGGGATAATGATAATTGGGAAGGCCACGCATATGTGAGGACAAGAGGTTTTGTGAAAAACTTCTGGACCTCGGTGTGCCTGGGTGACTCAGTCTGTTGGGCCTCCGACTCTTGATTTGGCTCAGGTCATGATCTCAGGGTCATGAGATCAAGCCCTCATCAGGCTCTGAACTCAGTGCAGAGTTCACTGGATGCAGAGTCCACTTATCCCTCTCACTCTGCTCTCCCCTTCCCGTATCCATGTGCATGCTCTCTATCTCTAAAATAAATAAATAAAATCATAAAAATAAGACATTTCTGTACCTTATGGTTAATTTTTCAGTGAATTTCAAACTGCTCTAATAAATAGTCAATTAAAATAATAATAATAGTTATAAACCAATTTTGTAGTATTAATGCAGATTAAAAATTAATTCATAAATCTTTAAGGTTCACTATGAAAGTTTTAAAATGCTTTAATATTCTTGCATAATCTATCATTAATTATTTAAATGTTATTGAAATTTATTTTAAAATATATCAAAAATAGACATGGTGTTTTAAAAAACACTGATTAACTGATCAAAAAATGCTATGAACAAAATAAAACTATGTATTTGTGTTGAAGTTTCAATTATGATGCAAAATAACTTTATAAAAATATATGTAAATACATGAAATATTGTTCCTATAGAAAAATAAAGTTATAAAAAGTTTAAAGATTGAATTAATAAAAGTAAGTTAAAATTGAGGGTTTTTTAAAGATTTTATTTATTTATTTGACACAGAGAGAGAGAGATCACAAGTAGGCAGAGAGGCAGGCAGAGAGAGAGGAGGAAGCAGGCTCCCTGCCGAGCAGAGAGCCCGATGAGGGGCTCGATTCCAGAACCCTGAGTTCATGACCTGAGCCAAAGGCAGAGGCTTTAACCCACTGAGCCACCCAGGTGCCCCAAGTTAAAATTGAGTTATTGAAACTTTACAACTTCTAGATAAACTGAAAGCTGAAAAACAGTAAGAAAGTTTAATGAAATATATTTTCTACCAAACAAATATTAACATGAGATATTACAATGCTGAGGAAGATATGACTAAACAAAGGAAATTATACATATGAATAAACTTGGATATTGAGCCCAATACTTACTATCCTACAGAAGAGCATATACACAGTTAATGGCATGCCTTTCAACAATGCTGACTACAAAAAGATATATATTATCCTACAATGAAGGAGTATGCTATGAAATATGAATCTATTTTTCTTTATTCAACTTGAATATAATGTGAGTCACGTTGGGGGCCAATTTTATATCTCTACTGCTTCTAAAACAAATAACCATGCCCTTAAATCTAAATCCAAAATTCTTTAAGTATATGTATATATATTTCATAATAGGTTTCTTGTAGATATGATGGGTATTTCCCATTACTGCAAATGCCTAATAAAACTTCTTAAAATTTCTCTTTAGATATCACTCTCAGTGAAATAGACTGTCTTGGAATCTGCTAAAATCTTCCTCTTTTTTTTCCTTTGCAGTCGTTCACTACAATGTTCTGCTCTTGTATTCCTCTGACCTCTCAGCACTGTTTGTTCAAGCACCCCTTTCCGTGCACTATGCCAAGACCCAGGTTCTGGAAAGTGACTGTCCCTGCCAAAGACAGCCCTCTGAAATTATAGTCCCTATCTCTTTGTCACAGATTCTCTCCCAAGGAAAAACCCATGCCTAGAATTCTGCTGAATACATTTTTCCTTCTTGTTACAGTTCATGATAGTCCAGGATCACTGTCCTGTTTTCTAATACTACAACATTTTAAAAATGTTATTTTTTATATTAGATTAGATTAGATGACTGAATTAATGTGTCCACTGAATTATCAGATGAAAGAACACTTGGCATACCGAATTCTTCTCTCTGAAGTTCAATGTTTATCTATAGAAAACTATTATTTGTGGGGAATATACTATGTCATTTAACTTATATTATTTGAGTGAGTTTCACACTAAAACCTTTTTATTTATAATAAAATTTTTATTCAAAATTAGAATAAAACATTATATACTAAATCCATGATGTTTATAGTTTTAAACTCATCCCTTTTATAAAAACATAAAATTCACATTCTCTACAATATTTTTATTATAAAAATGTGGTACTTTTGTTTTTCTAACAAATCATATCCTAATATTTGCACACTTCTTCTTCATTGGCCCCTCCTATTGTCTAACAAATCCCCCTGGTTGGGCATGGCCTCCAGAAGAGAATCTAAAATTCTATGTTTAGGGCGCCTGGGTGGCTCAGTGGGTTAAAGCCTCTGCTTTCGGCTCAGGTCATGATCTCAGCGTCGTGGGATCGAGGCCCGCATCGGGCTCTCTGCTCAGCGGGGAGCCTGCTTCCTCCTCTCTCTGTTTCTCTGCCTGCCTCTCTGCCTATTTGTAATCTCTCTCTCTCTGTCAAATAAATAAATAAAAAATCTTTAAAAAAAAAAAAATAAAAAAAAAATAATAAAATAAAATTCTATGTTTAACTTAATCCCATATTACATGATATAATGCACAAAGCACTTTTTTTTGCACAAAGCTAATTTATGTAAATATATACTATTTTATTTATTCAGGAGCAATAAACTGTGTCTACAAGGAATTAAATGCTACTTACTTAAGTTGACAAAAGGCAGAGTGATGTCAAGATTCTGATTCTTAAAGCTATATAATTCCCATCCTACTTTTGTGGGTTTTTTTAAAAATGTTTGCAAAATAATTCTGTCGTTTTCAGTGCATTATAAAAAATATCAATTATAGTAAGGTACCAACAAATACCTCTGGTTGCCTCTATATTTTTCAGTTAAATTTTGGAAAATGCAGAATTCCCAAATTTTTAATGAAAGTTGTTCATACTCATGTGTCACACCATTAATGTATTTGTTAATATGTTAAATGTTAATATGTTAAATGTTGATTATTTTTATAGAATTTTTTCATCTAAAAAGATAAAATAATTTATAAACCATTTTGTTTGTCAAATTTTCTTATATCCTCATATTCTTAACTTTATATCATGTTTTGGCAGCCTATGAAATCATTTAATTTAACCTAAAAAATTTACCTTTTCAAACAATAAGGCAACATACAATGACATTGGCATTTACATTTGAACACACATCTCAGTCTGCTGTTCAAATCCAATGTCATTTAATTCATGTACCACTGAAAAGTTCAAAGAATTGAGTTACTAACTAGATATTTCACCCTGGATAATTGCTTTTTTTTTTTTTTTTTTTTTTTTTTTTTTACTATCCTACTTTGCTGTAGGACACCTGGTCTGATTATGCCAACAATTAAAATGTTCTGAAACAGGTCCTTTTCAATGTACTAGATATTAAGGGAAGCTGGAATATTAAAGTAAACACAATTCTCAAAATGTATGATTACAGATGTTTATATTGACATTATTTTTCTTTGTACTTTTTTTTCAGAAGAAAATGTGAATTTTGAAAGAAACAAGTTTCAAGAACAGTACTTCTCAATATTCACATTAACAGGAAGGGTACTGAGAGTGGTTGCAGGCTATTTTAACTATTGTCAGATTCTTTGCCATTAATGTATCTTTTTTTCCGTCATATGACATGTAAGGATAATAGTTTCAAATGCACTCCTACTTCTTAATGAAGACATATTTACATTTCTATTTCAGAAAAATAGGAATAATTTTAATTTATCTCCCACCATTAGACCTATTTTATTAGATTTTTCATAATTCACAAATGTCATGTCCTGATCTAACTTCTTACAGGATATTATATTGAAGTTATCATAGGAGCACACCTCAACCTATTTGAAGAATAGGATCAATTTTACTATTTAAAATTTTTCTCAATATTTTATCAATGATTTTTAATGTATATTTGTTTAAAGGGATCAGAGAAGCTCACATGAGCTATTCCAATATATAATTCTCTTAAACAAAATAATACATTGGTTAAAGATATTAGAAACTACGACATTGAATAGATTCCTAATCCTCTCCAGTAGTTGTAAAGTGAGGATTATATATGTGTATTCCCCAGATGCAGAAATATTCTGATAAAATCTATGGAAGACTTTGTATTTCTAAAGCTTACACACAGTTTCTATCTGCTCTTGTGGCTTACATCAGTCATTGTGCTAATCCTTCTGTTTCTAGTGGCTGCCCCCATAGCAAAGGAAGAAATTGCACAGGTTGGTTTTCTCCCAGAGACACACACAAGCCAATAATCCTGCCAATGTTTGCTCCTATATCAAAGGCCAAGCCAGCACTCTAGCCAAGTGGCCACCCACATTTTCCTGCTCTACTTTCACAATGAGGTAAATGCACACATGTTTCCACTGGCAGGAATTCAGGTAACCATTGTGAGAGTTGTGGTGTCCAGAGAGGCACAGGCAATAACAATGTCATCATTATGGTAAGACACTCCAGTAAATTCAAATTACTCTCTAACAGATTGTAAGACAAAAACAGTCTTGGGTAATAGGAGGTGGGATGGAAATTTTCCCATTGCCTAAATCATCAAAACCGTGCCCAAAGAGATATAAACTACTCTACTTTCTGATAAAAACCACAAATAGTTGAGAGCAAACTATTCCTTTAGGGTTTACTCAAAGGGAGCTTAATTAGTTATACTATTACCAGGATACTCCTCATTTTATGTTAGGAATTGCCAGGAGGAATGTGTGTGTCAGGTGGCTACTCCTTGGGATTGCCATGTTCATGCTCACCTATCTCTAAGCCAAGTGAGAAGTTATCTAAAATATTAGATGACTTGTAGAGAGAAAAGGCGCCTAACAGACAAAATGGCTGACACTTCATTCCTTTATTAAACATGCCCAAATATGTTGACCTCCCTGAGCAGAGGGGAAAAAAATGGCTATGGGACCAACCTAGAGGAAAACAAGATAACTGACACATTTACTAATGTAGACTACAAGAACAAAAGTTCCATCCCACTTTCTATTAACCAAGACCATTACTGTAGCCTTGCAGGAGGGTATTCTGTGTTTACTGATATTTCTGTATTAGCCAGGGCTCTCCAGAGAAAGAGAATTAATTGTGTGAATATCTCTCTATCTCTATCTCCATCTGCATCTCTATCTATCATTTATCGATCTATAGAGAGAAATTTTAAGGATTTGGCTCACATGATTTTGGATGCTGACATATCCAAAGTCTGAAAGATAGGAAGCCTGGCTGGAGACCCAGGCAAGAGCTGCTGCTGCTGCTTTTGAAGTCCAAAGGCTATTGATGCAGAACTGGGGAGAAGACTTTTACTCTTTTCAGGCCTTTAACTGATTGGATGAGGCCTACTCACATTATGGAGAACAATCTGCTTTATTCAAAGCCCGCCAAGTTAAATGTAAATTCTGTCTAAAAACATCACCACAAAAACATCCAGAATAATGTTTGACCCCATATCTGGGCACTGTGTTTCAGGACAGTTGACCACAGAAAATTAACCATTGAAAATTTTACCATGATAATGAAAGTTGCCACCTTTTTGGCAACTTCTTGAATTGTCCCACTGTATTAAAAATCCACAGCAATGGGCACGGTGATTTCCAAAGAAGCCTGTGCCAGATCTCCCAAATCAGGGCACTGTGCAGTGGGGAGGATCTCTAGCACCTCTATAAGAACTTATATTGTTCTCCAGATCATTGCACACTGACTACAAAGAAAAAAGCTTTGGTGGCCACAAAAACAGTCATAATCAACCAAGAAAGAAATCTATACCAGAACCTATTAATAAAGAAGTATATCTTTTCCTCTCCCATTAGCTCACCCTGATACACTGCAGAACACAGAATTCAGAGGAGAGAGAGAGAGGAGGTATCTCAAGGACAGTCATGCCTTTCTCTTTTACCTCTAAAGGTGGAAGGGCAGAGGGATGATACCTTCAGATGGCAGAGAAGGGAAAAAATGTTGAAATGAAGATGAGTTTGAAGACTAAAACCACACAGATTTGCCCTAATTGAAAGTGACAGGAAGTTCTGAAATCCACCCAGTATATACATATTTTTTGTTAACAAATGTTTTGCAGAAATAATTGTAACAATGACGGTAGTAAACAAAAAATAAAACAACATCATGTTTATAACATTAATTTGGACCACTTAATAAACTATTACACTAATAAGTCGATAGGCAGTGCTATGTTATCTATTTGTGGTAGCTAAATCTCCCCACTCCACTACAGGAGGCATTCCCATTCCCATTACTCTGGTGGCAGCAATCTGTTTCTTTGGACAATTTCTCTCTTNCAAAAAACAAAAAAAAAAAAACAAATGTTTTGCAGAAATAATTGTAACAATGACGGTAGTAAACAAAAAATAAAACAACATCATGTTTATAACATTAATTTGGACCACTTAATAAACTATTACACTAATAAGTCGATAGGCAGTGCTATGTTATCTATTTGTGGTAGCTAAATCTCCCCACTCCACTACAGGAGGCATTCCCATTCCCATTACTCTGGTGGCAGCAATCTGTTTCTTTGGACAATTTCTCTCTTACTCCATATGGTCCCGCTGAGACAGTCAATCATGGTGCCCCCTCATCTAAGCAACAAGCTTGGACATTTGACCCAACTAGGTCAATCATTGTCCCACTGTATCCTATACAGGAAATGGCCTAGGGAGAGACACCAGACTTGAACCTGAGCAATTACAATCCTATTCTGAATTTTTATGAATTGATTTTGGAAACTGTATCAGTCAGGATCCAGTCCTACTATGCCAGTTATTGAAAAGGAACATTTCATCTAAAAGTAATTTTACCTAAGTAAAAATGTATGGCAAAGTGAAAAAGATAACTCTAACGTATCACAGAGTAAGAGAAAGCAGAGAAAGCAGCTACACCCTTAGAGACAATGGAACAAAAGAGATTGGAATTTTTAAAACAGAAACTCAAAGGAAGAGCCCCAAGAATTAAAATTTGGACTAATGAAAAGGAGGCATTGTTCCACTGGAACTGATATCTCTGAATTTGGAAGTGTGCTCCTTGGGCCTGAGATGGGGCCTCTAAGGATGGCATACTAGCAGATGGTGTTGATATCTCTGAGAGGTGGATGATGAGACTGGGTTTGCAAGTGTTGGGGAAACTGCACATTGGATTCAGCTGCTGCAATGGAGAAACCCTGTTCTTGCTCGAAAGTGTTGATGGGGTGATGCTTACAGAACGGGAAGCAGTCCAAAAGCTCATAAAGAACAAACAAAAAAGAGTAAGTCCCTCTTATTTTTATAGCCCTAGTGTATCTCTCTAGTGCCCATGATTGAGAAAGCCAGCTGACACCAAAATGTAGCTTGCCAATCTGAGCCCCAGAATCACAAAGCAGAACACAGAAAGGTAAGGTTGGATCTACTGAGAGACAAGAACTGAACGATCAGTATGGAAATATAGCTCTTTCTTCTGAATTACGTGGTGAGATGAATCAGAAAGTTTATCAAAAATATGCCAAGTCTCAGTTAGCCACCTCAAGGGAGAAGCAGGTGCATTTCCTCATCTCAGTTCCAGGGGTTCTCCTTGACCAGTAAATTCCTACTGTTAAATGCTCAATAGAAGTTTCCTGTCTCAGAGGGAGGAGAAAGATGGTGGAGGAGTAGGAGACTGAAATATATCAGGTCCCAGAACTTCAGCTAGATAGTTATCAAACCATTATGAAAAGCTACAAACTCAATGAGAGATAGAAGAGGAGAAAAGCAACAGTTGTAGGAACAGAAAATTGACAACTTTCCAGAAGGTAGGACATGTGGAGAAGTCAATCCGAGGCAACATTTGGGAAGAGAGACTCTGGGAGAGGGGCTGGCTCCCGGCAAGTGGTAGAGCAGCAGATCACAAAATTGGAACTTTTAGAAGTCTGCTCCACTGAGAGACAGTGTGGTCTCAGGACCTGTGGGGTCACAAAAAGACCAGGGGTGTCTGAGTGCAGGAGAGCTCCCAGTATTGGAGTGGGGAAGTTGGTGGCATGGACAGAGCCAACCAGTTGGCTCTCAGCTTGGGATTACCATGATCTGAGGCACAATCAGCCTGCTGCTCTTCCATCAGGGACTGCACAAATGGCAGATCTGGAGAGGCCCCCTCCTTCCTCCTCCAGGAGGAGCAGCATGGGAGTGTGCTACAGGAATCTGCTGGGATTGGAGACTTCAAACGGGCCACGCGCCAGAGATAGAAATGCTCGGTCACAGGCTGGGTGAGCTCGGAGTGCGGCTGGAGACCAGAGAGATGGGAGAGATTGATTGCTTTGCTCTGAAAGCGCACTGTGGAGTGGTGCCCTGAGCTCTTGGCCCCTCCAGGGCCAGAGATTGGGAAGGCACCATTTTCATTCCTGTCCTCCAAACCTGTATGGAAAGCGTTCAGGGAACAAAAGCTCCCCAGACCAAAATCAACCAGATTACTTAGCCTGGCCCCTGGCAAGGGCAGTGCAATTCTGCCTCAGGCAAAGACATTTGAGAATCACTGCAACAGGCTCCTCCCCTAGAAGATCAGCAAGAACATCAGCCAAGACCAAGTTCACCAATCACTGAGAACTGCGGAACTCCAGAAGTAGGGGAAAGCAACACAGAATTCATGGCTTTATTTCTCATGATCCTTTTATTCTTTCAAAGTTAAATTTTTTTATTTTATTTTTTTCTTATTCTATTTTTTTAATTTTTCCTTTCTTATTTTAACGTTTTTTAATTATTTTATCTTATCGATACCTTTTTAAAAATCTCTTTAAATTTCATTGTTATAGTAATATTTTATAGCTTCATTGTAGTTAACCTTATTTTTGTATACATATAGGTTTTTTTTCTTTAAAATTTTGGGACACAATTTCTTCTAATAAATCAAAATATACCCTATATCTAGCACATGGCTTGGTTCTAGTCTCCAGACTAATCATATTCTTTTCTTCTTCTTTTCTTTTTTCAACCAGATTCTTATTTCATCAATCCCCTTTTTAGAATCCTTTTTAATTTTCATCTTTATAATCATATTTCATCGTATTTTTATTGTGTTTATATATATATATATTTATATAAGTTTTTCATTCTTTAAAATTGTGGGAGGTAGTTTCTTCTAACAGACAAAATTACACCCAAGATCAAATGTGTGACTCTGTTATATTCACCAATCTAATATATACATATATACATATTTTTTTGCCCCCTTTCTTCTCCCCCCAGTTTTGGGTCTCTTTTGATTTGGTTAGCATATGCATTTCTGGGGTCATTGCTACCCTTTTAGTATTTTTATTCTTATCAGGATAAAATGACAAGTTAGAAAAATTTACCTCAAAAATAAATAAACAAATAAATAAAAAGAACAAGAGGCAATACTGACAGCTAAGGACCTAATCAATACAGACATTAGTAATATGTCAGAACTAGAGTTCAGAATGACCATTATCAAGGTGCTAGCTGGGCTTGAAAAAAGCATGGAAGATATTACAGAATCCCTTCCTGGAGAAATAAAATCCCTTTCTGGAGAAATAAAAGAATTAAAATCTAACCAAGTTGAAATCAAAAAAAGCTATTAATGAGTTGCAATAAAAAATGTAGGCTCTTACTGCTAGGACAAATGAGGCAGAAGAGAGAATTAGTGATAGACAAGACCAAATGATGGAGAATAAAGCTGAGCAAAAGAGAGACAAACAACTACTGGACCACGAGGGGAGAATTCAAGAGATAAGTGATGCCATAAGATGAAAAAATATTAGGATAATTGGGATCCCAGAAGAAGAGGAAAGAGAGAGGGGGGCAGAAAGTATATTGGAGCAAATTAGAGTAGAGACTTTCCCTAATTTGGCAAAGAGAACAAGCATCAAAATCCAAGAGGCACAGAGAACCCCCCAAAATCAATAAAAATAGGTCCACACCCCATCATCTCATAGTAAAACTTACAAGTCTCAGTGACAAAGAGAAAATCCTGAAAGCAGCCTGGGACAAGAGGTCTGTAATATACAACAGTAGAAATATAAGATTGGGAGCAGACCTATCCACGGAGACCTGGCAGGCCAGAAAGGACTCAAATGATATATTTAAAACACTAAATGAGAAAAAAATATGCAGCCAAGAATACTATATCCAGCTAGGCTGTCATTGAAAATAGAAGGAGAGATAAAAAGCTTCCAGGACAATAAACATCAAACCAGCCCTACAGGAAATATTGAAAGGGGTCCTCTAAACAAAAAGAGAGCCTAAAAGTAACAGACCAGAAAGGATCAGAGACAATATACAGTAACAGTCACCTTACAGGCAATACAATGGCACTAAATTCATATTTATGGCACTAAATTCATATTTTTCAATAGTTACCCTGAATGTAAATGGGCTAAATGCCCCAATCAAAAGACACAGGGAATCAGGGTGGATAAAAACAAAAGACCCATTGATAAGCTGTCTACAAGAAACTCATTTTAGTGCCAAAGACACCTCCAGATTTAAGGTGAGGGGGTGGAAAAAAATTTACCATGCTAATGGACATCAAAAGAATGCTGGAGTGGCAATCCTTATATCAGATAAATTAGATTTTAAGCCAAAGACCATAATAAGAAATGAGAAAGGACACTATGTCATACTTAAAGGGTCTGTCCAACAAGAAGGTCTAACAATTTTAAATATCTGTGCCACTAACATGGGACCAGCCACTTATATAAACCAATTAATAACAAAATCAAAGAAACACATCAACAATAATACAATAATAGTAGGCAACTTTAACACCCCCTCACTGAAATGGACAGATCATCTAAGCAAAAGATCAACAAGGAAATAAAGGCTTTAAATGACACACTGAACCAGATGGACCTCACAGATATATTTAGAACATTCCATCCCAAAACAACAGAATACACATTCTTCTCTAGTGCACATGGAACATTCTCCAGAATAGATCACATCCTGGGTCATAATCAGGTCTCAATCAATACCAAAAGATTAGGATCATTCCCTGCATATTTTCAGACCACAGTGCTTTGAAACTAGAACTCAATTGCTAGGGGAAAGTTGGAAAGAACTCAAATACATGGATGCTGGGAAAGAGAATCCTACTAAAGAATGAATAGGTCAACCAGGAAATTAAAGAATTTTTAAAAATCATGGAAACAAATGTAAATGAAAACCAACTGTTCAAAATATTTTCCTTGCAATGAGCAGAATTTCCCTTCTGTCCCTTGTCACAAGTCTAAAAACCTTACAGCTTGTATAATGTAACCATTTGGGGTCTGCTTTTTACTTGGACTAGTGTAAATTCTTCATGCAATAAACTGAAAAGAGTCATTAAACAAACAAAACAAAACAAAACAAGAAAAAAGGACACAGCAAAGATGGTCTGGAGAGGAAAGTATATAGCAACACAAGCCTTTCTCAAGAAATAAGAAAGGTCTCAAGTACACAACCTAACATTACATTTAAAGGAGCTGGAGTTAGAACAGCAATGAAAGCCTAAACCCAGCAGGAGAAGATAAATAATAAAGACCAGAGCAGAAATCAATGAAATAGAAACTAAAAGAAGAGTACAACAAATCAATGAAACTAGGAGGTGGTTCTTTGAAAGAATTAATAGGATTGATAACCCCCTGGCCAGACTTACCAAAAAGAAAAGAGAAAGGACCCAAATTAATAAAATCATGAATGAAGAGGAGAGATCACAACCAACACCAAAAAAATACAATTATAAGAACATATAATGTGGGCGCCTGGGTGGCTCAGTGGGTTAAAGCCTCTGCTTTCGGCTCAGGTCATGATCTCAGGGTCCTGGGATCGAGGCCCGCATCGGGCTCCCTGCTCAGCAGGGAGCCTGCTTCCCCCTCTCTCTCTCTCTGCCTGCCTCTCTGCCTCCTTGTGATCTCTCTCCCTCTGTGAAATAAATAAATAAAATCTTAAAAAAAAAAAAAAAAAAAGAACATATAATGAGCAACTATACACCAACACATTTGACAATCTGGAAGAAATGGATGCATTCCTAGAGAAGTATAACTTACCAAAACTGAACCCAGAAGAAATAGAAAACCTGAACAGGCCCATAACAAGTAAGGAGATTGAAGAAGTCATCAAAAATCTCCCAAAAATCAAGAGCCCAGGGACTGACAACTTCCCAGGGGAATTCTACTAAACATTTAAAGAATTAATACCTATTCTCCTGAAACTGTTTCAAAAAAATAGAAATGGAAGGAAAACTTCTAAACTCATTTTATGAGGCCAGCATTACCTTGATCCCAAAACCAGACAAAGCCCCATAAAAAGGATATTATAGAGCAATATCCTTGATGAACACGGATGCAAAAACTCTCACCAAATACTAGCCAATAGGATCCAACAGTACATTAAAAGGATTATTCACCACAACCAAATGGGATTTATTCCTGGGCTGCAAGTTTTGTTCAACATTCACAAATCAGTAAATGTGATACAATACATTAATAAAAGGAAGAACTAGAACCATACGATACTCTCAATAGATGCTGAAAAAGCATTTGACAAAGTACAGCATTATTTCATGATCAAAACTCTTCAAAGTATAGGGATAGAGGGTACATACTTCAATATTATCAAAGCCATCTATGAGAAAACCAACAGCGAATATCATTCTCAATGGGGAAAAACTGAGCTTTTCCCCTAAGGTCAGGAACACAGCATGGCTGTCCACTATCACCACTGCTATTCAACATAGTAGTAGAAGTCCAAGCCTCAGCAATCAGACAACAAAAAGAAATATAAGGCATCCAAATTGGCAAAGAAGTCAAACTCTCACTTTTTGCAGATGATAGGAGGCTTTATGTGGAAAACTCAAAAGACTCCACTGCAAAACTGCTAGAACTCATACAGGAATTCCGTAAAGTGTCAGGATATAAAATCAGTGTACAGAAATCAGTTGCATTTCTATACACCAATGGCAAAACAGGAGAAGGAGAAATTAAGGAGTCAACCCCATTTCCAATTGCACCCAAAACCATAAGATACCTAGGAATAAACCTAACCGAGGAGGCAAAGAATCTGTACTCAGAAAACTATAAAGTACTCATGAATGAAATTGAGGAAGACACAAACAAATGGAAAAACATTCCATACTCATGGATTGGAAGAACAAATATTGTGAAAATGTCTATGCCACCTAAAGCAATCTACACATTTAATGCAATCCCTATCAAAATATCATCAATCTTTTTCAAAGAAATGGAATGAATAATTCTAAAATTTATATGGAACCAGAAAAGACCCCAAATAGCCAGAAGAATGTTGAAAAAGGAAACCAAAGTTGGCGGCATCAAAATTCCAGACTTCAAGCTCTATTACAAAGCTGTAATCATCAAGACAGTATGGTACTGGCACAATAACAGACACATAGATCAATGGAACAAAATAGAGAGCCCAGAAATAGACCCTGAACTCTATGGCCGACTAATATTCGACAAAGCACGAAAGAATGTCCAGTGAAAAAAGACAGTCTCTTCAACAAATGGTGTTGGGAAAATTGGACAGCCACATGCAGAAAATGAAGCTGGACCATTTCCTTACACCGCATACAAAAATAGACTTAAAATGGATGAAAGACTTTAATGTGAGCTAGGAATCCAGCCAAATCCTTGAGGAGAACACAAGCAGTAACCTCTTCAACCTCAGCTGCAACAATTTCCTCCTAGAAACATCACCAAAAGCAAGGGAAGCAAGGGCAAAAATGAACTATTGGGACTTCATCAAGATCAAAATCTTTTGCACAGCAAAGGAAACAGTCAAGAAAACCAAAAGACAACTGACAGAATGGGAGAAGATATTTCCAATGACATATCAGATAAAGGGCTAGTATCCAAAATCTATAAAGAACTTATCAAACTCAATACCCAAAAAACAAATAATCCAATCAAGAGATGGGCAGAAGACATGAACAGACATTTCTGTGAAGAGGATATCCAAATGGTCAACAGACACATGAAAAAGTGCTCAATATCACTCACCGTCAGGGAAATACAAATCAAAACCACAGTGAGATACCACCTCACACCAGTCAGAATGGCTAAAGTTAACAAGTCAGGAAACAACAGATGTTGGTGAGGATGCCCATCTAATATCAGATAAAGGGCTTGTATCCAAAATCTATAAAGAACTTATCAAACTCAACACCCATAGATCAAACAACCCAGTCAAGAAATGAGCAGAAGACATGAACAGACATTTCTCCAAAGAAGACATCCAAATGGCCAACAGACACATGAGAAAATGTTCAACATCACTTGGCATCAGGGAAATACAAATCAAAACCACAGTGAGGTACTACCTCACACCAGTCAGTATGGCTAAAACTAACAAGTCAGGAAATGACAGACATTGGCAAGGATGCAGAGAAAGGGGAACCCTCCTACACTGTTGGTGGGAAAGCAAGCTGGTGCAACCACTTTGAAAAACAGTATGGAGGTTCCTCAAAAAGTTGAAAATAGGGCTACCCTATGACCCAGCAATCACACTACTAGTTATTTACCCTAAAGATACAAATGTGGTGATCCAAAGAGTCACATGCACCTGAATGTTTATAGTAGCAATGTCAACAATAGCCAAACTATGGAAGGAACCTAGATGTCCATCAACAGATGAATGGATAAAGAAGATGTGGGGCACCTGGGTGGCTCAGTGGGTTAAAGCCTCTGCCTTCGGCTCAGGTCATGATCTCAGGGTCCTCCTAGATGTCCATCAACAGATGAATGGATAAAGAAGATGTGGGGCACCTGGGTGGCTCTCTGCCTGCCTCTCTGCCTACTTGTGATCTGATCTCTCTCTCTGTCAAATAAATAAATAAAATCTTTAAAAAAATTTTTTAAAAAGATGATGTAGTGTTTATATATAAAATGGAATACTATGCAGCCATCAAAAACTGAAATTTTGCCATTTGGAACAACGTGGATGGAACTAGAAGGTGTTATGCTAAGTGAAATAAGTCAATTAGAGAAAGACAATTATCATATGATTTCTCTGATAGGAGGAATTTGAGAGGCAGGGCAGTGCATGTGGTGGATTGGGAGGGAAAAAAATGAAACAAGATGGGATCAAGAGGGAGAGAAACAATAAAAGACTTTTAATATCACAAAACAAACTGAGGGTTGCTGGGGGTTGCAGGGGTAGGGATAGGGTGGCTGGGTTATGGAAACTGGGGAGGGTATGTGCTATGGTGAGTGCTGTGAAATGTATAAGCCTGATTATTCACAGACCTGTAACCCCTGGTGCAAATACATTATATGTTAATAGAAGAAGAAGAAGGAGGAGGAGGAGGAGGAGGAGGAGGAGGAGGAGAAGGAGGAGGAGAAGGAGAAGAAGGAAAAGAAGAAGGAGAAGGAGAAGGAGAAGAAGAAGAAAAGAAGTAGTTTCCTGTCTCCCTTTCCTTGTAAATATACATAGTAATTCAGGAGGCTGGAATCCTTCTGCTGGAGTCCATCTTATTCTCAGATATGTTTGGCCTTTCTCTGTGGGCTAATGAGATCTCAGGAGATTGGGTATACCCTCTCTGTTCTTTCGATTAACCCTATTTCATATTTACAATACACGACATTAGCCAAGTAAACATCAGTGTCATCTCTATGGGACAGTTTAAAAATTGTAAAGCTATATACCCAGGACCTTGGTAGTCATGCCCTGCCACATTAAGAAAGTTTGTCTATAATAGGATTCTGAGAGAAAAAAACAGAGAAGTGTTATGGATTGAATGTTCACTTCCTTCTCCTCAAATTCGTATGTTGAAGCCCTAATCCCAAATGTAATAATATTAAGAGGTAGGCCCTTTGGGAGTTATCTAGGTTTGGAAAGGGTCATGAAGGTAGGGTCCCAATGGTGAGATTAGTGCCCTTATAAGAATAAGAAGGAACATCAAAGCTTCTGTCTCCTCTGTATGAGGGTACAGTAAGAACACAGCCATCTGCAATCCAGGAAAGGGCCCTCACCAGGGACCAAATCAGCCACCACCTCGATATTGTATTTCCTATTGTCCAAAACTGTGAGAAATAAATGCTATTGTTTAAGCCATGCCATCTTTCGTATTTTCTTACAACAGCTCAAGCTAGGTCAAGATGCAAGAAATAATGGTGTAGAGGAAGATTCTTAAAAACATCAATTGACTGCTGTATGTACCCATGCATAAAATAAAACTTGCACTGAATTCTGCTATATTACTGAGCCTATACCTTTCTTGCCTAAACTAATTTCAGTGAATTTCTACAAATAGTCTTCACTGCATGGATTTGAAGCTGAGGACATTAAAATTATTTGTTTTTAAGCAGCAGTAGTTTCAAATAAAATAATAATGTCATTAGTGAAATAGTTCACTGAAAAAAACAAACAAAAATGATGATCCTTAAAAACTCTTTCTCCAAAATATGGCTTATTGGACAATAAACGAAGAACAAGTACACAATAGTCATTCACCTTAAATAACCATGTTTCTGAAACAGTCGTAAGTGGTAGTATATTTAATTACTGGATTTAAAAACAAACAATGAGCAACAAACTGCTTCAACCTTATCCAACATTTAGAACAACCTGCTTTATAGTTGCATTGCCATGGAATAGGGCAAACTTTAATGAATCAAGGTATATATTAAAAGGTAAAACTGCAAACCTTTGATTCCATCTAATTCCTGAATTGTCACCAGGTCAATCTCACTCAAGGAGTTGGAACGCTTGTTTGGAAAGAAGACAAAGTCTTGGCCAACCAGAAGAAGGTAGCGAGGCTTCCAAATCCCACATTCATTTTCCAACTTTTCAGAGAACAGTCTAACATTCCCCTGGAAGTAATACAAATCATGTACTGTCCTCTAGTGCCCATGTAGACCTTGCAAAATCAGGCTCATGTTATTGTTCAACTAATTGCAAATGGCATTCTAAAGTAACCAAGATATCAGCTGGGGCTGCCTTTTCTCTATTCACATAACAGCCTCTTTTCTCTTCAAGCTTCCAGAAATATAAAAAATCTACATCAACCCAACAACCTACCTTGTAACTGCAGACAAGCATCTGAGAAAAAATATACATATAAATTGTTGTCAATTGTTACCAACACCCTCAATCTCATTCAGGCTCTAAACCACATAGAAATTTTAAATATTTCTATAATAATTTTGCTTGCCCAGTGTCCACAATTATTATTTCACATTCCAGGAAACCTCAAATTTTCAGCATCCCCACTGTTGCCATATTTTGGTCTGCCTCTTACTTTAAAGAAATTAAAAGCCAAAAAGACAAGGACCTTTTATTTATTTATTTTTATTTTTTTTAAAGATTTTATTTATTTCACAGAGGGAGAGACATCACAAGGAGGCAGAGAGGCAGGCAGAGAGAGAGGGGGAAGCAGGCTCCCTGCAGAGCAGAGAGCCCAATGCAGGACTCGATCCCAGGACCCTGAGATCATGACCTGAGCTGAAGGCAGAGGCTTAACCCACTGAGCCACCCAGGCGCCCAACAAGAACCTTTTAATCTTGCCAAAACCAAATACAGGTTTCCCCTGCTATCTGAAAGTAGAGCATTCATATGAAAATTATCCTAATTGGAAATGACATAAGGCAGAGTGTCACCCCCCCCCAATCCCCACTTTCTGGAAGTTTGTGTTATGCCACTTCACTTTTGTGAAAGACTTGTAATAATACTTGTTTCGTCTAACTGAAAGAAATCAGGAGTCAATTTTGCCTTTTTGAAAAATACCACTACCATACTAATGTAGGCTTTCTGTAAAATGAAGTGGCATAACTGAGAAAGTGGGGGTGACCTGTACACCAGTTTGATTGCACCTATCACTATCTTCTCTTTTTTCTGCTCCCAACATAATGATGAAGTTATCTCTTGCCTAAGGAAGAAGTAAAACTTTTACTATTTGCAGACGACATGATACTCTATATAGAAAAGCTGAAAGACTCCACCAAAAAACTTCTAGAACTGATAAACTAATTCAGTGAAATTGCAGAATACAAAATCAATGTACAGAAATCAGTTTCATTTCTATATATCAATAATAAAGTAGCAGAAGGGGAAATTAATGAGTCAATCTCATTTACAATGGCACCAATTCCTATTTATCTAGGAATAAACCTAACCAAAGAGGTGAAAGACCTGTATTCTGAAAACTGTAAAACCCTGATGAAAGGAATTGAAGATGACACCAGCAAATGGAAAGGCATTCCATGCTCATGGATTGGAAGAACAGATTATTAAAATGTCTATCCTGCCTAAGCAATCTACATATTTAATGCAATTCCTACCAAAATATTAACAGCATTTTTCACAGAGCTAGAGCAAACAAGCCTAAAACTCATATGAAACCACAAAAGACCCCAAATAGCCAAGGAAGTACTGAAAAAGAAAAGCAAACCTGGAAGCATCACAATTCTGGACTTCAAGTTATATTACAAAGCTATAGTCATAAAAACTGTGGTAATGGTACAAAAATAGACGCACAAATCAGTAGAATAGAAAACCCAGAAAAGAACCCACAATTATATGATCAATTAATCTTCAACAAAGAAGGAAAGAATATCTAATGGGAAAAAGACAGGCTCTTCAAAAAATTCTGTTGGGAAAACTGGACAGTAACATGCAAAAGAATGAAACTGGACCACTTTCTTACACTATACACAAAAATAAATTCAAAATAGATGGAAGACCTAAATGTGAGACAGGAATCCATCAAAATCCTAGAGGATAACACAAGCAGTAACCTCTTGGGCATCAGCTGCAGCAACTTCTTTCTAGATATGTCTCCTAAGGCAAGGGAAACAAAAGTAAAAATAAACTATTGGGACTACATCGAAATAAAAAGCTCCTGCACAGTGATGGAAACAATCAACAAAGCTAAAAGGCAAACTATGGAATAGGAGAAGATACTTACAAATGACATCTCCAATAAAGAGTTAATGTCCAAAATATATAAAGAGCTTATAAAACTCGACACCCAAAAATGAATAATCCAATTAAAAATGGGCAAAAGACATTTTTCCAAAGAAGACATACAATACATGTGGCCAACAGACACATGAAAAGATGTTCAACATCACTTATCTTCAGGGAAATGCAAATCAAAACTACAATGAGATATCACCTCACACCTGTCAGAATGGCTAAAATCAAAACCCAAGAAACAATACACGTTGGTCAGAAATGGGACTCTTCTTGCACTGTTGGTGGGAATGCAAACTGGCGCAGCCACTATGAAAAACAGTATGGAGTTTCTTCAGAAAGTTAAAAAATATAATGACCATATGATCCAGCAATCACACCACTAGGTATTTACCCAAAGAATACAAAAATATTAATTCAAAGAGATACATGCATCCTGATATTTATAACAGCATTATCTCACTAACAAAATTATGGGAACATCCCAAGTGTCCATCGACTGACAAATGGATAAGAAGAAGTAATTTTATTATATGAAGTGGTTTTTATATTATTATAAGATTTTATATTATTATAAGAAGGGATTTTAAATATTCCATATACATATATATGGAATATTTCTCAGCCATAAACAAGAATGAAATCTTGCCATTTGCAAAGATATGGATAGAGCTAGAGAGTATTATTCTAAGTGAAATAATTCAGTCAGAGAATGACAAATACCATATGATTTTACTCATATGTGGAACTTAAGAAACAAGACAAATGAGGGGTGCCTGGAAGGCTCAGTCAGTTAAGCATCTGCCTTCAGCCTAGATCATGATCTCAGGGTCCTGGGATCAAGTACCATGTCAGGCTCCCTGCTCAGCAGAGAGTCTGCTTCTCCCTTTCCCTCTGCCCCTACCACCCTTCTCATGCTTGCACTCTCTCTCTCTCTCTCTCTCTCTCATAAATACATAAATAAATAAAAAAATAAATAATAATTTTTAAAAAGAACCAAAACAAATGAGTAAAGGGAAAAACAGGAGAGAATGGCAAATCAAGAAACAAATGTAACTATAGAGAACAAACTGATGTTTATCAGAAAGGTGAGTGCATGGGGGGATGGGTTAAATAGGTGATGAGGTTTAAGGAGTGCACTTGTGATGAGCACCAGATGATGTATGGATATATTGAATCACTATACTGTACACTTGAATCTAATATTAAACTGTATACTAACTGGAATTTAAATTAAAACTTAAATTTTTTAAAAAAATTGAACGTTTTCAAGTTAAAGTCTAAAAAAAAGGATTTTTATTCTTTTAACATTTTGTAATGGAGTAAACAGAACTGTATTCAAGTCCTTTACTGCTGAACACAGACAAATAATTTCACTGCTGCTGGTACCTCAAAGGAATTTCCAAGTAACTTATTTAATAAACAGCAACTGCAACCCACCAAAAGAAGAAACATATTAGTGGATTCATAAATTTTTTAAAAAGAGGCCTCTGGAAGGCTCAGTTGTTTGAGAGACCAACTCTTGATTTCTGCTCAGGTTATGATCTCATGAGATCAAGCCCTGCACTGGGCTCTGTACTCAGCATGGAACCTGTTTAGATTCACCCTTTCCCTCCCCCTCTGTCCCTCCCCTGTTCACAGTTGCCTGCTCTCTTCTTCTCTCTGTAAAATAAAATAAAATAAAGATTTATCTTATTTCTTTTAAAAAATAAAGATTTATCTTATTTATTTTAAAAATAAATTATAAATAAGTGATTAAAAACAGGAGAATAAGATATAAAATAGGGAAAATCAGATAAGTATAAAATAATGAAAACTCATATTACAGTATAATGTAAAAACTGATCGCTAATATATTTGTGAAAATATAACTTCTGGAACAAAAATTATAAGAATTATTTGCAGTGCCAAATTTATGAAAAATTATATTTGAAAAGTCCATTGTTTAAGATAGGTTTGTTAGAATTCAAACCACATCTTCAAAAGGAAATATTACAAGAGGCCAATAAGTTGCCAACATTACCTGAAAGCAGCAGATACCTAACTCAATCATTTTCATGAATGATGCAGGAGAAAGAACTATCCAGCCATTTTAATAGCAGAAAGCATATATCAGCAAATGGCAGAACTGTGGTTGGAGAGTGAAGCCAGAAAATGGAAGATGAGGGATTATATTTGATACAACTGGAGATCAGGGCATTTCTGTAAGAGAAATGGCTGTAAAATAAGAGATTTGTCCACAATGTTGCATGGTTTAGATGGACTAGACAATATAGACTAGAAGCAAGGCATCATTAAGTTCTATTATTTTTTTCATCATTAAGTTCTTTGCATTTAATCTAACCACAAGTGAAATAAGAGTAAATTTAAGTTATGACAGTTGGAGTAGAGATATCTCAAAGACCACCTGCAAAGGGCTTGATGATCAATTGGATGTAAGAATTGAAAAAGGGAAATGCTAAACTATTTATGAATATTTATAAGAGAGTAAGGATGGGTTGAAGAGTTAGAAAATTCTTTATCCTAAACTTGTAATTTTCTGAAAAGATCAGGTCGTTCCCTACTCTGTTCCACACAAAGTAATCTTGACAGCTTGATTTTGTGCAAGAATAATTTCACTGATTTTCTAAACATACCTTTAAATTTTCCCTGTTATTTCCTCATTTTATAGTCTGCAAGATTTCCATTTGAACCTCATTCTAGATTAAGTTTAGAATTTGTTTTCTTTAGTATAGTTTTCTATGCTAATATACAATTATTCTGAAAAATTGATGGCCTCATAGTTTATGCTAACAAAGCATGCTTTTTTGCTTCATGAACAATGAGTATGCGATCAAAATCCATAATTTCCCCAGGCTACTTTATTTGGTTAAGCCTATACTGAATTGCCGGCTAAGCTAAAATTAAGCTAAGACTTAACTACTTAATTATTTTGTTTCAACATGTTTTGTAATAATAAAAAATGTTACTTTATTTCTTTTCTATTTCTCTGCTTAATATATATTCTATTTGGTGTAATAAGGTATTTTTTAATCGGCTTTTGTCCATCATTAATGCAATGCAATATCCCTGAACCATAATAGCATTGCATATTTACACGTGAGAAGCCAAAACTTCATATTTTGTCACACTTATACCACAGTTAAAAAATAATATCAAGTCCTCTATTCTTGAATTTATTCTTTCATTTAACCTTTTTTCTTAAAGAATTTTGGCAATTTAACACGCTATGGTATTTTCACAAACTGGGTTTCAAATACATAAAATAATTATAGCCAGAAACTATGCACAGTTTTAAAATGTTCCTTGAATTTGGGGGTGGAGGGTTATTTGTTCAAAAATATTCTCATGCTTACTTTAAAAATATTCAGTTTGGGGGCACCTGGGTGGCTGGGTGGGTTAAAGCCTCTGCCTTTGGCTCAGGTCATGATCTCAGGATCCTGGGATCGAGCCCCACATCGGACTCCCTGTTCAGCAGGGAGCCTGCTTCCTCCTCTCTCTTTGCCTGCTTGTAATCCCTCTCTCTCTCTCTCTCTCTCTCTCTCTCTCTCTCTCTCCCTGTCAAATAAATAAATAAAATTTAAAAAATACTCAGTTTGACATGTTAGGGTTCATTAATTATTTATAAAATTTCTCAAACTTATATGAAAATATAAGACAAATTTTGCAGTTAAAAAACAAGAAGGTAGTATATATCTTAGGTATAATAAATCACTCAGTGATACTTAACTCTATTTCTGGTCTGCAAGCTCATGAGAGAAGAGAACTTTATTGTCTATATTATATAATATAGAAACATATCTTTTTTATTACACACCACTATATCTGCAAAACCTAACACTGAACCTATACTTTATACATATTTGTTAAATGAGTATATGGGTAAAGCATCAATGAATCTAGCTAACACGAAACAGTCATTACCTGAGACCAGTTTTCTTAATATGAAAATTAAAATAAACTAACAAATTATTACAATAAGCAGATTTCCATAATCTTTAGAATGTGGCATACATAAGCAAGTTTTGATTACTTAGGACATACCTATATCTCTTTTTTTTAAATTATTTATTTGACAGAGAGATAGAGAGAACAGGTAGGTGGAAAGGCAGAGGGAGAAGGAGAAACAGGCTCGTCCCTGAGCAGGGAACCTGATGTGAGGCTCTATCCCAGGATCCTGGGATCATGACCTGAGCTGAAGGAAGACGTTCAACCAACTGAGCCACCAGGTGCTCCATGACTATATCTCTTTTGCTGGAGAATAGTTTCGTAGGTCATCCCTATTAAAGCATATGTTCAAATAATTTAATGCTATTAGAATTGAAAGGATACAAAACAAGGGCTTTGAAACATTCCTGCAAGGGTACAGTAAAACCTGAAGTTATTTTAAAAGACAATAGATTAAACAAAGGATAGACTATATTGATGATTCTAGCAATTGAGACTATTAAATAAAAGTTGTTGCCACAGATAAATATTTGAGTTGTTAGAATTCAAAAGGATTTGCAATATTATTTAAAAAAAAGAGTAGCTGGGAAATTGCTCTTAGATGTTACATGTCTTCAGTAAATCTTTAAAAATGGTATTCCTGAGAAAAAAATGAACCTTGAACCTTACTGGAAACAACACACTAGAAAATCAATTAGAAAATAATTCTAGAATTAAGGTAAATGTAATAGAATAAAAGGTCTAGAAATTATCATAGTATAAAAGCCTTATACTTTGAAATTGGCACAGTTTTCTTAAATAGGACATAAAAACTCATTGATCATAAAGGAAAAGGTTGATGGGCTGGATTTTATGAGATTTGAAAATCTCTGTTTATTAAAAGATACTTTTGAGAAATTCAAAAGACAAATCCCAAAAAAAGGAGAAAATATTTGTCATACATATATCCATAGAAGAAATTTTATTCAATAAATCCTACAAATTAATGAGCAAATAACAAACATCTTTTAAAAATATGAGTGAAAAACTAGAGCAGGCTCTTCACAAAAGATGATATCCAAATGATCAATCTATAAGCATACGAAAAAGTGCTTGGTGTTATGAATCACTAGGAAACACAAATTAAAACCATAATAAGATACTGCTACATATATACCAGAATGGTTACAACTTAAAGAAACTCATAATACCAATTTGGGGCACTTAAATGGATTAACAATGGTCTCATACATTTCTAATGGTGCTTTGAATCAGAATAAGTATATAAAACTGTTGATAGTACCTTCTATAACTAAATATTTGCATACCCAAGATCAGGCAATTTATATGCAGCATAGATAAGTACAAGAATATTCATTAACAATAATTCACAGTATCTAAAAACTGGAAATAACCGCCATCCATAATATCACAAGAAATGCATGTTATTTAATACATTCATGTAATAAACTACTATACATATGTATGCTATATACATATATACTATACATATATATAGAAAAAAACTACTATTTTAAGCAATAATATACACATCTCATAGACTCAAGCTGAGCAAAAGAAACCCGCCCCCCCCCCAAAAAATAGCACATCCTACAAGCTTTCATGTGTAAAAGACACAAAATCAGTTAAAATTTATCTATGGTGATAAAGTCAGAATAGTGACACCCTGGGGGTGTGTAATGATTGAAGAACAGAAACAGGAGAGACATCTGGGGTGCTGGTAATGTTCTATCCATGATGTTGGCACTGGTTACACTGGTGTGTTCACTTTATAAAAAATCACAAATCTGCAAACTTGAGATTTATGGCCTTATTATACATATCTAGCACTTCAAAAAAAACTTTGCCAAAATTATTTAATAAATAACATAATACAAATACATCATATTCAAGTATCTATAATCACTTTTCTTAACAAGATCAAACCACTTTGTAGAAGGTTGATCCACCATTCAGTCTAAAAATTTGTGTCCAAATATCCAGTTATATTAACCAAGATTGATGTTATATTTTGGAATAGTCAGTTACAGTTCATAAATCAATTTGCAAAATTCACCTTCTTAATTTTCCCTTCTTGGTTATAATATTACAAGATTTATAATGCAAATTAGTCAATTCCCTTTCAATTTTACATAAAGAAAGTAAAAATTTAATAGAGATCCAAATAGTCTCGATTCAATATTTATCTTGTGATTTGATTTATTTTTAATATAAAGAAAAATTCTATTAACTACAAATCCAACCTTTTGCACTTACTTATATAAGTATGTATTTGAAGTTTACATGCCCCATTATACCTGGTGATAATAGTAGTAGTAATAATAATAATAGTAATTAATAAATATAATAAAATATAGAGTATTTATTATGAAACATGAATCATGGCAAACACTTTATTTCATTGAAAAACCATAACACTCGGGGCACCTGGATGGCTCAGTGGGTTAAGCCTCTGCCTTCAACTCAGGTCATGGTCTCAGGGTCCTGGGATGGAGCCCCATGTTGGGCTTTCTGCTCAGCAGGGAACCTGTTTCCCCACCCCCTTCCCTCTGCTTACCTCTTTGCCTACTTGCGATCTCTCTCTCTCTGTGTCAAATAAATAAAATCTTTAAAAAAAATAACAACACTCTATTAAACACTGTTATTATTTTGTCCTATTTATAGATAAGGAAACTGAGTCTTGAAGAAAATAGGAACTTTGCCCAGGATGATATATCTGCCAGGTGCTAGTGCTTGGGTTCAAATCCAAGCTGTCACTGCAGAAGCTGAGGCACATAACCATTTAGCTCAATGCTCAGAAACTAGTTCTTAGAGGTGTCAGCCTTACTTAATTCCAGAGATGGTAGCAGTTAAAGATCAATTGTAGCATCTTGATGCTGTCTTTGCATAGCTCTCTCCTTATTTACTTAAGTGGTCTCAATTTGTTTTTTATGCATTTAAGTGCTCAATTATGGTAATGTTGTTCCCAGGGGATTTGCTCTTTCCTCTCTCTGCTTTTTGTTTATAGGCTCCCAGAAGCTTCCCTTATGGAAATATGCACAAAACTTTTCTCCCTAATGAATTTATCATACTAAGTTTTTGAGGGCTGTATTCTCCAGTATTCCTTTTTTATTGTAGCAGATATTCAGACACGGGCACCTCCCCATTTTTGAAAGTGTAATGGCCCTTTTACAGAATGCTCATTAATTGATGCACCTGGTTTTGGAGAGGTATTGCTAGTGCTGTTGACATATACTGATGGTTTTCACTTTGCTTCTACAGATGTTGCTATAACCTAGTTATGTCTTTTGAGCAACATATGTCATCAGTATTTAGAAAACTGTATTACCATTTAAGAAGTATTTAGTTTCTAAGGTCTCAGAATGAGAAGATTTATGCAATGTTTGCTTCCTATAGTTTAGGCTGATAATGTTTGAATTACAAAACAGTTTAAAATGCTGAAGGTATTACACACTGAAGAGTTAGTGTCAGCCTTGGGTGTTTGATTGCTGGCTTGTTTACATATCAGGCAAGTGCAATCTACTCGGTGATAATATCACTCTTACCTTTCACAAAGAGTGTGATACTAGAAATAGAGATGCCACATATGGAAAGAGCAAAGAAGCTGTTACCTCTTTACTCTAGAACTAAAGCAGTGAACATGGAATACCACCAGTTGCAAAAAAGAAAATGATTACACGTCTGGTTACAGTTCAGACATTCTATCCCACTCCCCACTCCCACTGTCACCCTGCATCATTTGCCAAAAATGTTTGTGCATCTTTTTTTTTAAACAGGAGACAATTTGATTCTCATTGTTAAAGCTATCTTTTAAGCATTCTTATGTTTCTTATCTTTATTCTGCCCCCATAGCTAGACTACACATTCTCAAAAATGGAAAGTATATACTTTTGTTCATCTCTCCAATTTCTAATTTAGTCTAGTCTACTCACACAGTGGATGATATTAACAATAATGTGCCTTTGGGCACCTGGGTGGCTCAGTGGGTTAAAGCCTCTGCCTTCAGCTCAGGTCATGATCTCAGAGTCCTGGGATAGAGGCCTGCATCGGGCTCTCTGCTCAGCAGGGAGCCTGCTTCCTTCTCTCTCTCTGCCTGCCTCTCTGCCTGCTTGTGATCTCTCTCTCTCTGTGTCAAATAAATAAATAAAATCTTTTTTAAAAAAATAATGTGCCTTAATTAACATGGTAGGTGGATAATATGCCCTCATTTGAGACCCTGTGTAGTGAACACAGCTGCCACTTGATGTGTGTTTGTGGCTTCTCCTTCTTTCTTGTTTTAAAGCACTTTCATTTTCATCTGCCTGAATATTAGAGAGTCACATACTTCAAGAAATGACCCAGCCAAGCAGTCTACATTGGCGGGGGGGTATCCCAACACATAAGTGACTCACAGTTCTGGAAAATAAAGAGTGAATTAGCACCAGAAGTCTGGACAGCAAAGCAAGAAGTTTGCATCCAGGTTATCTTGTGGCAGGTGGCAGGGACTTAAACTCTGGGCTAGGTTTTGAATAGTAAAGGAAAGTGAGAATTGGGGAAAAGAGGAGCATAAAGAGGAAAATAATATTTTAATCATAAATAGACAAACATTAAGGCAAATTAAACACTGAAATGAGCAGAGAAATTATGACTAGGAGACTAAGGTCCTAAGAGGGGCAAAGGAATTTAGTGGCAGGGAAAAGTGGCAGGCAAAAATTCAGTGGCAGGAACTCAGTTATCAGGATAGGGTACCAGCTGAGAATCAAATAACAATTGAATCAAATACCCTGACTTTATTAGGTAAGTGCCTACATAGATCCTCAAATATCTCTCAAATAAGAATCAGGTCAGGTCACTGAAGCAGAAGGTCAACAAGGAAACAATAGCTTTGGATGACACACCAGACCAGATGGACTTCACAGATATATACAGAGCATTTCGTCCTAAAGCAGCAGAATACACATTCTTTTTTGAGTGCACATGGGACATGCTCCAGAAGAGATCATATACTTGGTCAGAAATCAGGCTTCAACTGTACAAAAAGATATATTATACCATGCATATTTAGACCACAAGTCTATGAAACCTGAATTCAACCACAAGAAAAAATTGGGAGTGATCACAAATACATGGAAGTTAAAGAACATCCTATTAAAGAGTGAATGGGTTAACCAGGAAATTAAAGAAGAAATAAAAAAATACATGGAAGCAAATGAAAATGAAAACAGGATGGCAAAACCTTTGGGACACAACCAAGACAGACATAAGAGGGAATTATATAGCAAGACAAGCCTTCCTCGGGAGCAAGAAGTCTCAAATACACAACTGAACCTTACACCTAAGGGAGCTAGGAAAAGAACAACAAATAAAGCCTAACAGCAACAGAAGAAGGGAAAAAATTAAGAACAGAGCAGAAAGCAATGATATAGAACGAAAAAAAAAATGGTAGAACAGATCAACAGAACTAGGAGCTTATTCTTTGAAAGAATTAACAACATTGATAAACCCTTAACCAGATTTATCACAGAGAGAGAGAGAGAGAGAAATGACCCAAATAAATAAAATCATGAATGAAAGAGGAGATATCATGACCAACACCAAAGAAATACAAACAATTATAACAGAATATTATGAACAATTATATGCCATCTAGAAGAAATGGATAAAATCTTACAAACATATAAAGTTCCAAAATGGAAAAAGGAAGAAATAGAAAATTTGAACACATTCATATTCTAGTGAAAAATCGAATCCATAATCGAACATCTCCCAACAAACAAGAGTCCAAGGCTGGATGGCTTCACAGGGGAATTCTACCAAACATTTAAAGAAGAATTAATACCTAATCTTGTGAAACTGTTCCAAAAAAATAAAAATGGAAGGAAAAGTTCCAAATTAGTTCTATGAGGCCAGCATTATCTTGATTCCAAAACCAAACACTCCACTAAAAAGAATTACAGACCAATATCTCTTCTGCATATGGACGCAAAAATTCTCAACAAGATACTAACTAATCGAATCCAACAGTACATTAAAAGGATTATTCACCATGATCAAGTCGGATTTAGTTCTGGGCTGCCAGGGTGGTTCAATATCCACAAATCAATCAACATGATACACCTTATTAATAAAAGAAAGGATAAGAACCATATGATCCTCTCAATAGATGCAGAAAAAACATTTGACAAAATACAGCATCCTTTCTTGGTAAAACCCTCAAGAATGTAGGGATAGAAGGAACATACTATATCATAAAGGCTATATACAAAAGACCCACAGCTAATATCATCTTCTATGGGGAAAATCTAAGAGCTTTTTCCAAGGATCAGGAACATGATGGGGATGTTCTCTCTAACCACTGTTGTTTAACATAGTACTGGAAGTCCTAGCCTCAGCAATCAGACAACAAAAAGAAATAACAATCATCCAATTCAGCTAGGAAGAAATCAAACTTTCTTTTCCCCAGATGACATGAGACTCTATGTAGAAAACCCAAAAGACTCCAACAAAAAATTGCTAGAACTGACAGGAATTCAGCAATGTCACAGGACATAAAATCAATGTACAGATATCTGTTGCATTTCTATACACTAATAATGAAGCAGCAGAAAGAGAAATCAAGGAATCAGTCCCATCTGCAATTGCACTAAAAACCATAAGATACCTAGGAATAAACCTAACCAAAGAAGTAAAAGATCTGTATTCTGAAAACTATACAACACTTATAAAAGAAATTGAAGAAGACATAAAGAAACAGAAAAACATGGACTGGAAGAACAAATATTGTTAAAATGTCTATACTACCTTAAGCAATGTACACATTCAATGCAATCCTTTTCAAAATAACACCAGTATTTTTTACAGAGCAAACATTTCTAAATTTATATGGAACCAGAAATGATCATGAATAGATAAAGCAATGTTGAAAAAGAAAACATAATCTGGAAGCATCACAATTCTGGACTTTAAGCTTTATTATAAAGCTGTAATCATTAAGACAGTATGGTACTGGCACAAAAACAGACTTATAGATCACTGGCATAGAATAGATAACCCAGAAATGGACCCTAAACTCTATGGTCAGCTAACCTTAAACAAAGAAGGAAAGAATATCTAATGGAAAAAATGGTGTTTTCAACAAATGGTGTTGGGAAAATTGGACAGCTATATGCAGAACAATGAAACTGGATCACTTTCTTACTCCATAAACAAAAGTAATTTAAACTCACATAAGACCTAAATGTGAGACAGGAAACCATCAAAATCCTAGAGGAGAATGCAGTCAGTAATCTCTTTGACCTTGCCTATAGCACCTTTTTACTAGTCATGTCTCCAGAGGCAAGAGAAACAAAAGCAAAAATGAACTATTGGGACTTCATCAAGATAAAAACTTCTAAACAGTGAAGGAAACAACCAACAAAACTAAAAAGCCATTTTGCAAATGGGAGAAGACATTTGCAAATGACATATCAGATAAAGGGCTAGTATCCAAAATCTATAAAGAACTTATCGAACTCAACACCCCAAAATAAATAATCCAGTTAAGAAATGGCAGAAGACGTGAACAGACAGTTCGCCAAAGAAGATATACAAATGGCAAACAGACACATGAAAAAATACTCAACATCATTCATCATCAGGGAAATACAAATCAAATCAAAAACACAATATCACCTCACACCTGTCAAAATGGCTAAAATTAACAAGTCAGGAAACAACAGATATTGGCAAGGATGTGAAGAAAGGGGAATCCTTTAACACTGTTAGTGAAAATGGTGCAAACTGGTGCAGCCACTCCAGGAAACATTACAAAACTTCTTCAGAAAGTTTTATATATATATATACACACATATATACATATACATGTGTGTGTGTGTGTGTGTATAATGGAATATTACTCAACCATCAAAAAGAAATGAAATCTTGTCATTTGCAATGATGTGGATGGAGCTAGAGAGTATTATGCTAACTGAAATAAGTCAGTCAGAGAAAGACAAATACTGTATGATTTCACTCATATGTGGAACTTAAGAAACAAAACAGATGAACATAGAGGAAGGGAAGGAGAAATAAAATAAGATAAAAAAACAGAGAAGGAGGCAAACCATAAGAGATTCTTGACAATAAAGAACAAACTG
Organism: Ailurus styani; assembly: GCA_002007465.1. Lineage (NCBI taxonomy): Eukaryota > Metazoa > Chordata > Mammalia > Carnivora > Ailuridae > Ailurus > Ailurus styani. The sequence goes on from LNAC01000339.1 coordinate 344,258, forward strand.
AGAGTTGCTAGAAGGGAGGTGGATGAGGGGATAGGCTAAATGGGTGATGGACATTAAGGAGGGTACTTATTGTGATGAACACTGGGTATTATATGAAAGTGATGAATCACCAAATTGTGCTCCTGAAACTAGACTATACTATATTTTAACCACTTTGAGTTTAAAGAAAACGTTGGAGGGGAAAAAAATGAAAAGAAAATGGAAGAAAAAGAAAAAGAATCAGGACAGGCAGTAAAATGGGACAGAGCGGAACCTGCATACTTAAGTCCAAGTGATTCTAGCTCTAGAGAAATTGACTCGGAGTCTGGGAAAATGTCAGTGCAAATTATTTTTGATTTTTATTATTTTTATAAATAATAAAGAGAAAATAATTTTTATTTTTTCCCAAGGATATTTTATTTTCCAAGGTTACATAAGTTCCAGGAAGAAAAATCTTAGGCTTAGAGAAAGATAAAGTTTAGAAATTGTTCATGGGTTTATTTTATCTTCAACAGCAATCTCATTATTTGGCTAGATGAAAGGTTGCTGTAGTATTTCTTATCCATTGACATATTTATCTGGGGCTGATTTTAAAGTGACGGTGAATTCCAGGCAGTATTTTATGACAGCATTTTTAATATTTCCTCACCATTTCACCTTCATCCTTAAATACTGATGGTTCATCTTACTTATATATCCATCATCATATAGCAATTTTCTAAAGAGCGGTGGTAATATCAAATGTAAATAGTGTGGTATTTTAAGGTTTTCATAATTTCTGGGGGCTAGATATTCTACAATTTTAAGGATTTTTCTCTGAAGCCCATTTATGCAACATTCCCTAAAAATTTGGCTTTTAACACTTTCAACTTTTTGACCACAAGTTTAAATGCGTTTTCTTGATCTAACAAGTACTGGAATATTTGAGATGCCTATTTCATAAAATGCTTCACACTTGATGTCTGAAAGACTACTGCAATTGATTACTTTGATTAATTTATAACATTTAATTGTATCAATAACCATAATCTAATTCTTGCTTTATTATTTCTATTATTAAATAATAATTGTCAATAAATTAACAGGTATAATATTTCATATTTCTGTTACAAGTTTAATTAAGTGACAGGTCTGCACCTCCCAATCTCACTAAATGAAACAAACAAGAACAGGGCCGAGTCAGAACTGTAGTTGTTGATGAACAACACTCTTAAGCTTATTGTCACATTCAATTAATTTCTAAATTACACCAATTGTTTGAAAAATAATAGAAATTTAATAAATGATTCTATCCTAATTAACAAAAATATATTCTGAAGTACCCTTACTGAATACATTTTTGTTGTCTGAATCAGCAATTCATAATGAGTTTATTAGGATAAGTGTAATACGTGCTACAAATGTGAATATTGTAAATCTTATATAAGTTTTACATCAAATTAGTAAGTACTGTAATTCTAAATCATGCCATGCACCAAATTTAAATAATTGTGTGATTTTTAATAAATATTAAATGTGTATCTATCAAAACTGTGCCCTTTCTTGAAGGGATTGCAAGCAATTGGAACATCTCCGAGAGTATTTTAATCATTTCTACACACACTGATGCCAGGTGAGAAAGATGTGTTTAAAGTAACAAGAAGCAGGGGTGCCTGGCTGGCTCAGTTGGAAGAACATGTGACTCTTGATCTTGGGGTCATGAGTTTGAGCCCCACCTGGGGTGCAGAGATTACTAAGATAAACAAATAAATTTAAAAAAACGTAACTAGGAGCAAAATTTAATACCCTCAGCCTAGTTACCTAGTGGTGAGGTCAAACAAGGGGGGGAAATGTGCACATATTTCTAGTTTGAAATCTCTTCAGATTTTTCTCTAGGAGGCTCTAATTATACATTTTGAGAAGACAGCTGCATTTTTCTCAAGTCACTGACATTTGCCTTTTTGCATAACCTTATTCAAGTGATCTTTTCTTGCCTTATATACATAACCAGCGATACTTTACCAACTGCATTCTGTTTCCAACTATGGGAGATTCACTTTTGTAGTGTGTGTAAGTTGGTCATTAAGAGCCATGCAGGGTGCTAACCCCAATTTGGTGAGTCAATTATCCTGAAGCCAATCTTAAATAAACCAGTCCATTCCTTAACTATAGGTCATCAATATACTGCAAAATTCTGACTCAATTCACTTATTATATGATAGTTCTGAATGTAATTCAAGGATAAGATTTACGAGAGTACAAATTAGAATAACCATAGTTTCAATGAAGTAATAGTGTAACCAGCTTATATCTTATATAAAGCATACGGATATTTTTGAGTTGCTATTTGTAAACAAATTCTGCAAACAAAATGTTCCTAAACCTTAAATCAGTTTCACTTTTTAAAAAAACTACAAATTTACACAATACAATTCTATTTCCACAAACCATATTTGTGAGCATGAAGTAGGGACACTGTTATTTAGGAATGCTACTAAAAGTTGAAGTATTCAAAATTACTTTGCAATGGTAAACAGGGTGCCTAAGTCATCAGCTCACCGTGATGGCAAATCAGTTCTGCCCCTAGGGAATCCTCAAGGTTAGGGGTTTTTGGAAACATGCTGAAGGAAAGAAAATCTTTAAAAAAAGATGCAATCATTGTGTGAGCCTTTTGTTCTCAAACTTTAGTGAACATGAGAATGCCCTGGAGGCATTTAAATAGACGTTTCTTGATCCCACACCAAAGAGTTTCTCTTTATATAGGTCTGGGATGGAGCCCAGTAATTTGCATTTGTAACAAGTTCCCAAGTTATGCCTGTTATATTATGCTGTTATGCCCAACCACACTTTGAGAACCACTGGCTTAAGCAAATTAAGCTTCACTTTATTCCAGAATTTATAATATAAAAGAAAAAACTCATGTTAGAAAAAATCAGAGTTCATAATCTACAATGGATGAAAGGTGTATATATATGTATATATAGGATAACTTTTCAGTTAGAAAACCCTGGATAAAGGTAATACTGATCATTAAAGGTAATACCTGATTATTTTTTTTTCTTCATCGTGGTGATTTTCCCATTTTTTAATTGTAATGGTCATTAACATATACGCTACAATTTCAGTAGGAATTACCCTTAGAAAACTCATCCTTGTTTTGAACTGATATTTTTGAAAGGCAAATTGCTAGCAAACTGTTTACATAGATTAAAATGCTTCTTTTAATAGAAAAAAATCAATTTCAACTTTCTAAGTGGGATAATTTTAAGCCAAGAAAAAATTATGTAACTTTAAGCACGACCATATGGACTAATCCTTCTCAAAATATCTATTTGAAATTAGCAGGGTTTTTAACTGCACGGGTGTAATTATTTCATTGATTTGATAGAGGTTCCCACAGCTATGTATGTTGGTCCCCGTGTCGAACTCTCAACATTCACAGTGAGCTCCTGAACACCTGTCCAGTTTGGAGGGGCATACTAAATTCTAGGAAATAAAATGCATTATTCAATTCTCTACAATCTAAAACCTCATTTTTGGGTAGCATGTTTAAAATTTCTTTTCTCTTTCATTTTTCTCCATCTCTCCTCACCTCTCTTAATCCTACCTCCTCCTTTCTCAAAAAGAAGACAAAGAGATGCTTTAATCCCCAGCAGATAGTTACACTGGACCTTTCTTCACCTTTCTGCGTTTCCCATTACCCGCTTTCTTTCATTACCCTGGTCTCATCTTTGCCTTTCCCAGTGACCAATCACTGACTCAGACAGGCATAGTGGTTAATTGTACTTTCATGATTGGGGCAGTCAATCAACAGAGGCAGTTAAAACTCTACCTTCATATTTATCTCTGGATGTCCACCTAAATGTATTCTTCAAGGGGCAGCTGAATCACAATGTGTTGGGAGTCTGTGAAAATATATCTATATATTTACATATACATGTGTTCATGCATTTGTATGTGTGTGTTTATGCATTTGTATGCATATAACTAACAACTCATTGGGGTGTTAGTTGCTGATTTGTCTTTTTTTCTTAGTTTCTTCCAAAGAATTAAGATCATCTTATTACAATAAGTGAATCAGATATCAGTTATTTGCATTTGTTTTGATTTTATTCTTTATGTTAGGGGATTCGTTTTTCTATTTGAAGAACAAGAATAGATGAATGAAAACTTTTGCCTTACCTCTTCCAATTCTTTCAAGAGTCCCCTTTTACTATGTCAGATATTGCTCTATTTTTCCATTTTCTTTCTTTTCTCCTTCCTTTACTTTCCTGCCATGCATTTCTTAATACTGGAAATATGGTCAGCAGCAGGCAACTATTGCTTTCACCTGAAAGTTTGTTAGTAATACAGACAGAATTCCAGGCTACTCCTTGGACTTAGTGAATTAGAATCTGCATTTTAACAAAATCCCCAGATAACTCTTGCATGCTTTGGAATGTGAGGAACACTGACCTATTATTATATCACGTACCAGCAACTGCCAACAGGTGGTCCACAGGCCAGACACAGCCAGTGAACGTGTTTTATTCACTTTAAACTGTATTTTTAAATGTTTTAATTATTTGGGAACATATGAAAATTAGGAAAAATCAAGTTGGAATGTAAATCCTCTGATTCTACTGAAAATTAGAAGATCTAGCTGATCTTGGCTCATATTGCCATATGGAAATACCCATTAAACTGTTGAACTTGCTTTTATTTAAATAGCCATATAGGGCGCCTGGGTGGCTTAGTCGTTAAGCGTCTCCTTTTGGCTAGGTTGTGATCCCGGAGTTCTAGGATCGAGCCCTGCATCAGGTTCCCAGCTCCATGCGGAGTCTGCTTCTCCCTCTGCCTCTCCTGCTGCTTGTGTTCACTCTCTCACTGACTCTTCCTCTGTCAAATAAATAAAACAAATTCTAGAATAAATAAATAAATAAATAAATAAATAAATAAATAAATAAATAAATAAATAAAAATAGCCATATCAAATAGAGAAAGCCTGATTAAATTTCAGAAAAGAAATAGTACTCTTGGTATAATTACATCTCCAGTACTGCATGTGGCATGCTCATGCTAACAAAAAGGTGCTTGTTTTCTCTTTGAAATTCAAATTTGACATCTTGTATTGTTTTCTGGTTTTCTTAAATATGGCAACCCTATACCCTATTGATCAGCATGTGATCATAAGACTATTAAATCAGTTGATAAACAAGTAGAGAGAAAGGATCTGGAACAGAAAAAGAAATTAATAAGGGTAAATTGTCTTTTCTTTTCCTGTATCGTTTTCCTATATACATGTATCTCATAGTATCTGCAGAATTAATTCAAAATTTAAAATAAAATTTTACTAAATGATACAATTCTGTGAAACCAGGGATACTTTTGAAACAGAAATATGTTTTCAGAGCAATTTGTTCAAATATAAGCAGAATTTATCTTCATAGAACCCTTGAAAGCCCAACAAATTATACATAAGATACATGAATCTCACACACTCAGTGATGAAAGATAAATTCCATGCAGTTAAATTTCAGTTATTTTCTATGATTATATATTACTTTAGATTTGATTATACTAAAATGTATATTATTAAATATTCTATTTTTTAAATCTAATACTTTAGGACTCATACAAATGCCAATAGAATAAAAATACTTAATAAAATCCTATGAGTAAGTTTTACATAGTTACTTCTTACTGCTATTTCGTCGATTAACTTCCCAATAACACAAAAAAGTAAAATGTGTAATATTAAAACATTAGAAACAACTTCAATAACCAGTCTTTAAAAACTAGGTATTATTAGGTTTGTGATATGTAATTACTGATATTCAGCTTTCAGATACACAACAATTTCATACAGTTCAATCTAAAAAATTGGGATGCATTCAAGGATAGGCTATCATACATTATTAAGAATAGTTTAAGTTTCGGGCGACTGGGTGGCTCAGTAGTTAAGTGTCTGCCTTCAGCTCAGGTCATGATCCCGGGGTTCTGGGATCAAGCCCCGCATCCGGGTCCCTGCTCTGCAGGAAAGACTGCTTCTCCCTATCCCACTCCCCCTGTTAGTGTTCCCTCTCTTGCTGTGTCTCTCTCTCTCAAATAAATAAGTAAAATCTTTAAAAAAATTTTTTTAAAGAATATTTTAAATATTCAAAACAAGTAATCAAAGGTATTACAAAATGAATTGTTTTATTACAAATGAATACATTACAAATGAAATGTTTACATCATACTATTAAACCAGAAAAAATGTAAAAAAATAAGAAATCAAATTTTAGAATGATCTCGCCTTCATTAGTGAGTTCATCTTGTTTCTTTAAAATTTCTGTAACTTTCTATATTTTTCATCATTAATGTTTATTCCTTTTGTAATCAGAAAAGTAAATATTTCCTTGTTTTTAGAGAGTGCATCTTTACTGGTGATAAGATTAAAAGTAAAAATTCAACAAAAGACAGGAACCACATACTCTCTGCCTCTGATGTTCTCTGATGTTCTCTATTTTTCTCCACCTTGTTGCAAGAACAGAGATTCACAAAAGAAGGAGCATTCTCGTTCCTGTATGGAGAAATTTGGGGAAAGTCTTTCCAAAAACCATAATGGGAGTCCAAAGCTGCACAGTGCAAGTAGTTGAAGACACTGGCAATTCTTTTGTCTCTTTCTAGTCAGTTTGAGTATGAAACACATGTGTGAGAGTCATAAAGCTTTCCTGATCTGATTCATCTTTAACTTAGGTAAAACTCAGAGGAAGTCTTATGGTTATCCCTACAATGTGGTTACTGGTACAGCAATCTCTCTCCTCTCTACTTCCATTTCAGACAAAATGTCTAGGTGTGTGTACATAATGACAGGTGCTGAACTGGGTAGCTGAAAGTCAGGTTCTAACTTTACAATTAAGGGAATTTCATTCTTAGACTTTCTGGTGAGCTTTATTTTATTATGAGGATTTTACCAAATGATATATGTCTTTTCATATAAGAGCATTCTCAAATTACACAACAGAATTCTATTTTATCTGGTCTTAAATTCAGATCACATTATGTTATTGACATTCCAATAGTCTGTCTAAAGGCAATGCAGTTGCATACCTTAATAGAGCCTTCTCTCTAGCTTGAATCTCACTCTGGCTATTTTAATAGATGGGTTTCTTCATAATTTTCAGCTCTGAATACTTCATTCCAAACTTTTTTTTTCTCAAATTATTTTGAAAAAGTTGTGTACTTTTCTACGTTTCTTTTCTCTTAGCAATAACATTATATGTAATTAACCAAATTAATTTAATATGCATTATGTATTTTGAGATTCAAAAAACCTTGAATGTAAGAAAGCATTATAATTCCTATTTTAAAATCCATGGACGTGGTTTTTCCTAGGACTCGGGTATTAACAATTTATTACCATAACCTCAGTAACAGTAAATGCTCAGTAAATAGTTGTTGAATAAATGCCATAACATGCCATAACAGCACTACGAACCACGGATGTTCTAATCCCAAGATGTGTATTATTACCTTTTTCATTTATTTGCTCATTAATTTTATTCAACATTTATTAGAACCCCAAAGGAGTTCCAAGTCATAGGTCAAGGTTACAGATCCAAGAATCAACTACGCAAAGGTGGTAGTGGATCACACATGAGCCTAAACCGTCATTATAGATGATCTTGTTACAAGAGAAAAGCTGGGGGTTGAAAGCATAACTTAATTGAGTGAGGACAAACAGAAGTCAGTGAAGGAGACTGTGTAGGAAGTAAACCAAGAGAAGATTATAAAAGGGAGATACTGCCAAGGGCGGGGGGGGGGACTATAAAATACAGTTTTACGTGGAAGAGTGCTCAAGTGGGATGAAAACAGCTAAGGGCCCAGAAATTCTTCACCTAGTAGGTCACTGTAGCCAGAAATAGGAACAGACATTGGACTCCAGAGAATGTAGACGACATGTTGGAGACTTTTGATAATTAACTGATGAAAGAAATAGATCAGAAATTTAATGAATAGTAGGATTCAGAAAATTGGGTATTCTTTTTTCTTTTTTGAGGGAACACATTTGTAAGCCAAGTACAAATTACCTATAGAATTCATTGTAACTGAACCATTTCTCCATGAAATCAGATAACTTACAAGAACAATTGAAATCTTTAGTTGTTTGATGAGATTCATCTGCAGTAAAACATGGCAAACAAACAACATATGATCTCAACAGAGACAGATGTAATGAAAAAGAATTATCATAAATTTGTATATTTCAGATGCAAACTGACAGTTTAACAAAAATGACAGTCAAGTAGTGAAAATGTAAAAAGAGATCTTAACATAGTGAATATTCATAAAATATAAAAAGTACTAATAGATAAGTAAATATGACAAATCCTTTTAAAATAGGTAAAAGATACAAGTAGACAATTTTAAAAGGACATTAACAATATGANTTTTATTTTTTTATTTATTTATTTTTTTTTTAAAGATTTTTTATTTATTTATTTCACAGAGGGAGAGAGATCACAAGGAGGCAGAGAGACAGGCAGAGAGAGAGGGGGAAGCAGGCTCCCCGCTGAGCAGAGAGCCCGATGCGGGCCTCGATCCCAGGACCCTGAGATCATGACCTGAGCCNTTAACATAGTGAATATTCATAAAATATAAAAAGTACTAATAGATAAGTAAATATGACAAATCCTTTTAAAATAGGTAAAAGATACAAGTAGACAATTTTAAAAGGACATTAACAATATGAAGATGTTTATTTTAGCTTCACTCTTGACTAATAAATGAGAAATTGCTTTTATAATCAAAACATTAATGAAGCCTAATTTTTAAGAAAGATTTATTTCTAATCCCAGTTATTTTACAGAAAACATTTAGTTGCCCTTCTTGTATAGTGAAGAAATTAACAATATTTTCTAATATAAACAGTCTTGTAATAAGCAGTCTCATACATTAATAGTGGGAAAACATCATATAAATTTTCTGCAGGAAAAATTTAATAATATGTGCCCAAAATTATAAAATATGAATAAATTTTTCTTTTAATAATTTTCTCAACCACACTGCCTCCCAAAAATCACCATGCATGGCTATTCACCATAATTTTATTTATAATAATATGTTGAATAAAATATGGAATGTCCACATTTTAGAACATGCCAACTATATTTAACATATATATATTAAATACATACATATATAAAATATGTTATGTTTTATATATGTATCATATATAAAATATGTTATATTTTATATATGATACATATATAAAATATATTGTATATATTACACATATATATATATTTGGGATGTCCACTATAGGAATAAAGCAATTTATAGAGATGACATAGATGTATATTTTTCGACATGGAAATAGAACCACAGTATAGTGTATTGAGGGGGAAGAAAGTATTCAAAGCAATATGTACATTATTATTCTATTTGTCTAAAAAGCCATATATGCCAGAAAAAAACATTTGGAAGAATATACACAGAACCATTAACAATAATTATTTTTGAGTATGGTATTATTTTTTTTTAAGATTTTATTTATTTGAGAGAGCATGAGAGAGAGAGCACAAGCAGAGCGGGGTTGGGGAGGGAAGAGTGGAGGGAGAGGAATAAGTAGGCTCCCCACTGAACAGGGAATCAGATGCAGGGCTCTGTCCCAGGACCCCAGGATCATGACATGAGCCGAAGGCAAATGCTTAATTAACCAAGCCACCCAGGCCTCTCGAGTGTGGTATTATTATAAGCAGGTTTTTTTCTATATTCATTTATTTGGTATGAATTTATTAACAAGTGATTCTTCTCAATAAACAGGAACAACAAGCTAACCTACTTTTATTGGGGAGAAAAACAAAAGAACCTCTCCCATCATTTCTATGACTCATTCATAAGTATCTTCTTTTTTCTGTAATCAAAACAAAAAACTTATTACATTTGCAATTCATCCCAAACTGTCAGCATCTATTGAAAAAGCTGGGTTGGAGTTTATGTGAAGGAGTGGTCATGTTACAATGTCATATCTTAATTTGTTAAAAGATTAATTCATCTATGGGCTTGAGTTCTTATCCTTAAATACATGGAGGTTAATATTATTGTAATTAATCATTTTCAGTAGAGAATAAAAAACAGTTAAGAAAAATATTGACTATTGATTTCCTTTAAGACTTATCATCTTCTGCGTGAGATTATTTCCATCAAATTTATAGAAAATTATTTTTTAAAAGTCCTAATATAGTAACAGTAAATAAACTATCACATTTTTGTCTGGAATCATAAAAAAAAGCTATATTATGTTAACATTTAACAACGACTATTCAGCAGTCTTCTTATGGACAGACTAAAACAAATAAAATAAGTATCATGGGCAAATCACTTAAAAATAGTGTTATTTAGAAGGTTTACAACACAGCATCTCCCATATATCAGATGACTTTCAAAACGATGAGCTGCATCATTGCTAGCTAATGATTTTAACAGGACATTTTTCTATTCCTAGACTCACTATTCATTGAGGAAATTTCCACACAGTTCTCTCCATCATGGGTTAACTAAGGGTTGAAGCATACATACCTGATCTCTCCATCTTCACCCACTTACTTACTTTTTCCCAAAAGAGAAAGAATGGCTGATCAAAGCTTAGTAACCACTGGGCCACATTTGTAATGGGCAGAACCAGGTTTCTCTGGTACCCTATTATTGTCTTGTCTTTGGTACTTCCCATGTCACTCTCTGCCCATGATTCATTAATCATTAGGTATTACCCAAATACCTCAGTTTCTAATCATTGTTCTTAAGTGATTAGACTCCAAGGGAACGTGTAAGTGTACAGATCTCAAGTTTTGGCCTGGAGAAGTAGAAAACCTCACACCAGTCCAGCTTTTACCCAAGAGCTCTCCATTTAGGGTGTTACTAATTAGGTCCTCTCTTCTCTCTGAGACTAATACTTAGGATTTCCCCCATCTCTGTCATTCCTTGCTTGGGAAAAGCAACAAGCAAAAGCTGTTTTCTCTGTCTCAATAGTCATTACAAAGGCATTCACATTCTTTACTTCTCTGTTCAGAAGATAACAAAGAAACCTTGGATTGCTCAGTAGAAGAGTAGCTTCCCTTCTCCCATCATTCTCTATTCTCTTTAATCTGCTCTATTAACTTTTCATAAAATTTACCATACCTGACTCTTTTTTTTTTTAATTTTATTTTTATTATTTGCCCAAGGGGTACAGGTCTGTGAATCATCAGGCTTACATCTTTCACAGCCCTCACCAAAGCACAAACCCTCCCCAATGTCCATAACCCATCCACCCTATCCCTTCCCTCCCACTCCCCAGTAACCCTCAGTTTGTTTTATGAGAACCATACCTGACTCTTAAAAATTGTTATATCCACCACAGTTGAATTATTTGCTAAATAATAATGAATGGAATGAGATAATTAGGGAACAGTAGGATGTTAACTGATCAGTAATAAAGCAGGTATTTTGGTCCTCATTTGCTCTCTGGCTTATCTACATGTCTTATTCATAGACCCCCAGGAAATAATTGAAGTGTAGAGTCACAGAACAATACAGGAAAAATGAGCCACACACCAGGTGTGATAACAAGAAATGGACTGCACTTCTGTGTTAGATGCTGGCTTCCCAACATCCAGATTCTTTCTGTAGAGAACTACAGTTCCAGAGGGAAGACTGAGATGATTAGTGTAACCGATAGGTACTATTGTATTCCAAAGTCATTGGTTTCATCTCTTATCTTTTATCTCTTTATAACTCAAAGGAGAAAGTTAAAACATATATGTCTGTTCTGAAAAGCAAAGTAAAGAAGAAAATGAATAATTAAACTTTTATCCTGCAACAAATAGTATTTTTTAGTAGGAAAGACGAGAGGCCAACATTTCCATCATATTTAGCGGAGAAGACAGGAGGCCAGCACAAAAAGCAGATAAAATATTGTCAAAGCCCAGCTGCCTCAGCTTGAAAAGAGAATGGAAATGAACGATAATGGAACACAAGAGGTCCCTCCCTGAATTTGCAAGGAAGCACAAGTGTCTCGCCTGCCATATCTTCCCAAGAATATGAAAATATTTTATAAAGATGAAAATCTACATTGTAGTTTTTTCCCAAATGGGCATAAGTTAGATGAAGTTTTCCTTTATGCATTCCTAGACGTTACACAGCTGAAGAACATCCTGGTATGACTAAAACTCTCATGTAATCTTTTTCTTTCTTTCTCAACCCACCGCCTCCCACACCTACTCCTTTCTCTTTTACCATATAACCCTAATTATCTGTCTCTGGAATATAAAAGAAATATTGATCTAGGTTGGAAATATAATTTGGGGATGTGGAGTAATAGATGCCAAAGTTGAAATCTGCATTGTAACTTATAAATGTTGTTTGGATGGAGAACTTGCTCTGATGTTCTTATTTTTACCCTCTTCTAAAAGTTAGAAAACATGAGAAATTTATGGTTAAAATAATTCGAATTTGTATACCGCTAAGAAAATTATTTTTGCTCCACTGGAAAAAATCAGGATTAACTCCCTGTCCTGGGAAGAAAAATTCACACATATACTAGTAGGAGGATAAACATTAGTTTGCTTTTATGTTTATTCATTCAGTAATTCATTCTCTCAATAAAGTATGTTCAAGACAAACAGGAAGAATGAAACAGCCTTTCCAAGCATATAATCGAGACCTGTACCTATGACCTATGTCTGTAGCACAAGGTCAGAACCTTGCTGTGGGAAAATGTCTCTTTCCAACAAAGGAATTACCAATTGTTAAGAATGAACAAAAATTATAATAAAGGAAGTCCGAATCTGACACATCCTTATATGCTGACATCTACCACAATTACTGTTGGTCTAGAAGAAACAGCAGTCAATGGAGGTGTACCAATTTTCTATGGCTGCTGCAATAAATTACCATAAATGTAGTGGCTTAAAACAATACAAGTTTATTATCTTTAGTTCAGAAGACCAAAACAAGGTTTCAGTGGGCTAAAATCAAAATCTTTGAAGGGCTACATTCTTTTTTGGAGGATCCAAGGGAGAATCCATTTTTTTTTCTTGCCTTTCCAGCTTCTAGTCTCTGCTCTCTCTGAATCCCTTTTGCGATTACATTGGATCTACCCAGATAGTACAGAATTCTCGTCTCAAAATCAGCTGATTAGCAATCTTTATTCTATATGCAATCTTAATTCAGCTTTGCCAGGTAACATAACAATCACAAGTTCCAGGGATGAGGATGTAGACATCTTTGGGAAGGAGGGACTCATTATTCTGCCAAGCAGAGGGAGACTGCCCATATTACAGGAGATTAGTATACCTCCTATAGGTACAACCAGCTAAGAATATTCCTTCCTATTGACTATATATATATATATATATATATATATATATATATATATATATACATAGTGTCATCAGGAGAGGTGCAAGCTAGGGCAACTTTGCCATCCAGGCAGCTTGGAAAAAAGAAGTGTTTTAATATTATATAATCAGTATTGAGTTTTGCTGTGATAAGCTAATATGTAAATATCCTCTTGATATGCTGAGTTGGCTAGAGGATAAAGATTTACACAGGCTTCTAATTTTTTTTAGCCTAATATATGCTTAAAATTGATGTCAGTATTCCATGTAATTTAGTAATAGAGCCAAAATAGGTAAGTAAATAATAAGGCTATAAGACAAACAATTTCTAAAAAAGGTAAAGATGCTAAAAGCTTCGGGAGTATTTAGACAGTAAGATTATATCTGCTTGGTGGGATCAGTGTTATTAAGGAGGATTTTAAAGGGGTACTTCTAACTAATTTGGCTTTAAGTGTCATTTTTTATTAGTTCAATCAATTAAGGATGGACAGTCAGCATACTTTAATAAAGGACTGAGACTTTGAAGTCTTGAGGAAATCTTAAGAAACGAAACCCAACTGCTCTAGTTTTACCTGATTTCTAGCAAATCTTAAATTTCCTAAGACTAAATTCACCATATATAAAATCAGAAAAATATCAAATCATCAGAATTGTTTTTAAGATTAGAGGTAGAGAATCTAATGCATCTAGCATAGTTCTTGCCACAAAATACATCCCACTCAGTAGTGACTATTATTTTAAGCTGCAACCTAAACCCTATTGTATTGGTTTTTTAGTCAAACACTTTGAAAGCATGCATGTCTTCCACAGACACTCTTACTCTTCTCTTTGAATTTTCATTTTTTCAGATTATATATGCCTGTCATCTTTACTGAAAATATTTTTCACATCAGAATATAATTCTAGGCATAAAATCTCACAAAGTACCTGATTCTTTTAGATGTATATTGATTTAAGTTTACATTGTATTTATATACTCAAGATGTAAAATAAGTATTCATAGTAAAAGCAAAACTATTACAGAATACGTGAATTTAATAGACAATATGATATATATTAGGTAATTACATGCCTAAGATGTTATTTAAATATAAAAATAAAAGTATTTAAATAAGAAAATGGAAATGATTTGTAACATGGAACTAGAATTGGCATGGGGAGCTTATGCCAAATTTCAGTATTTTAGTTATCCGAATCCTCAATGCTTTTTGTAGTGCCTGGAACATCCTAGGTGTTCACAAAAAATAAGTTTGTGGAATTGAAATAAGGATTTCTATCATGTTCATTTGCTCTTCCTATTTTGCACTTTGCATAAGTTGGTGCTTAATAGATATTTGTGGGGATTGTGACTAAAGAAATTTGAGACATATTCTGGCCTTTGCACACAAACTCACAGTTTGCCTGATTCTGATTCATTATTATTCTTTTACCATTGTTTTTCAGTGTATGCATTTCCTATGTGGAATGAGACTGATGCTCAAGACATAAACTTTCAGGTCAGTCTTCACCAAAGTAAAGCTTAATTTCCATATCATCTCTCTTAAATAAGAGCATTGCAAAATTAATAGCATTTTATAGGTTTATGCATCTTTTGTGTTCCAGTAAGGGGACATATTTTCTATAGGCATGAGTAGTGTGCTTGAAACAAAGAAACCAGGAGCTATGGTTGGCCAGTGTCATCAATAATGGTATATGTTATCACCTCTGTGACTCCCATAGGCCTTTTTGACACACATAGGTAAAACATGTGGAGATTTCTCTTAGTGCTTCAGGTTCCAAACAAAGGGCTTCATGTAACTTTCTCTCATCCACTTCATTATCTTCCTATGCAATTTCCAACCATGTAAAGACTGATTTGTGAAGCAGAGAGAACAGGTGGCCTACTTGAGTCATGTCTTTGAAGTCAGGCCAATGAGAAAAGGGGCAAGCCAAGCAACTGCTGTGGAAGGAGACTTGGATTAGGGAAAACTGGTTCAGACAAGAAATCTATCGAAAAAGCAGTAATTAAGTAGGTCTCTAAAACTTTCTTCCCAGTAAGATATAGTTCATTCTTGTTTGCAGTGTGGAAGATAAAAGTATATGTAAGCATGTGTTATCAAGGTGAATCATGTTTCAAAGCAACTAAGCTTTTGAATTAATGTTCATTTATTTCTTCATTCATTCAACAAATATTTATTTAGTGCTTACCATATGCTAGTCACTGTTCTAGCTCCTGGGAATACCACATGAACTTACACAAAATATATATAACTGCATCAATGAAGCTTTTATTCCTGTGGAAGAAGAAAATAAATAAATATAATATCAATAATGATAAAAGGTATGAAGAAATGTAAAACGAGTAAGAGGGTAGAATTTGTGGCTAGCATTTTAGACAGTGGTTAAGAAAGTTCACTGTCTTTCATATATAACTGAAAAAAGGTCTAAATCCATATTCCAATAGAGATGTTATTATACAATCCACTTAGGACTTATAATATTTGTCTACTCTTTTATTTATTTTCCTAATTTTTTATTTAGTTTTCTATAATCTTATATACCTATACATTCTAGAATATATGCACATGTATATTCTCTTTGAGTCCCCAAGGGCTAAAAATAGTGAAAACTAACTTGGGACATACACTTAAGCCACTATACACAATATTTCTTATATGGTGAAAAGTAGAACCACATTCCAAACAAATGACTTAACAATGCTGCATTCAGAGAATCCAATCTGTTTGTTAAGGTGCAAACTGCTTTAGAATGAAGCTTCTGAATAAAATCCTACTAAGGTCTATAGAACTTTGGGAGACATAGCTACCAACAAAGCTCACACAGATTCAACATCATTCTGTAGAGAAGGAAGAAAGGAAAATGACTGAATGATTTCCTCCAAACAAGTTAAAATGATAAACTACCTTATAGTTGCTCCCTTACCTTTTTCCCTTCTAAAATTTGTATAAAACTGTAATATCAGGGATAAAATATCTCATAAAAAATTTAATATCATGAGTTATTTTGTAGAAAGGAAATTAATTCACATATATTACCAAATGAAAGTCCCGAATGGTAAAGCTCTTTCTGGAAAAGGTTATTTGTAATGACCAAATTCGTCACTGTTTGGAATCTTGTAAAGGTCACAATGGAAGGTTTTCACTTGTTTTAAATAAAATTCTACATTTTAAAAATAAATATGCTTTTCTTCCATTCATAGAAATATCAACGCTGTTTGCACTATAATTTACTTTTTGAGCTCCTGACATTTACCCAGCTGACTGTCTTTGGAGAACAATCTCTTGCCTGAGAAGCACTCTAGGTAAGAAAACTGTCAGTTACAAATTACTGTTTGATGCATTGCAAAGTGCAAGAACTCTTCAAATTTAAAGAATGACCTTGTTAAATACTTTTGTGTCTACTACTTTTAACTTAAATTTTAAGCAGAGCCTTTGTAAAAATGCTGAACAATTGGCTAACAAGGGTATCATCAAAAGAGGAATGCCTCAATTAAAAAGTAATCATTCCATAAACCTAATAGTAAAGTATTTCTATGTTCATAAAATGTTGAATCAGATTTCACATATTATCTTCAGGGAAATACACTTTATTCATAAAATAAGTAACTAAAATCATAAAGTGGAATTGTATGATTATTTATATATAAATTTTGAGTTAATAGTGAAATCTATATTATTTTTAATGATGTAACAAGACTGAATAGGTAATTTATTAAGATTCATGTTTTATACTTACTCTGAAAATTTTCATTTTCTTTATTTTTTGAAAGTATTTTAATACATATACTACATCAACAATGTATATTCTCCAAAAGAAAATTAAATGTTTTCTAAGAATAATTCAAAATAATAGTTAAGAAGAAAAAAAAGCCAACAAATATAAACTGATTGCCAAAGATGATTGGTTTTTCTCTTGTAATTGGCAGCATTGTAAATTATATATGTATAAATGTATGGTCTAACACATAAATCTAATTAATTTATGCATTGAGTATCGTGTACACTTACCAAATTTTTATTGTGGCATAAACTTGTATCTTCTGTGTACTTTCTTCAAAATAGTATGTATTTTATAATTGAGTTCATATCTTTCACTAAAAAAAAAAAAATCACCTTTCGGTGAAATTCAGTGTAAGCTCTGGAATGAATATGTAAATACCTATATTCACACAGCAATCCTCTCCAAAGAAAAGAAACAATTAAATTTCTTGAAAAGAAACAATTAAATTTCTTGAATTATGGCTAAAGCTAAATTTTGAGAGTTGCTTGGATTTAATCAATAAGAATTTATGTCTTAAAATGTATATCTTTTAAGCATTCTATGTTTTAGGATAAAATAAAATATTGTTCAATATATTTTCATTTTTATAGAGCTGAGATAACTAGAATTTTTTCCTTGATGTCCACATCGAAGACAGCAAATATATCATAAGTCTTTGGGGTGTAATAAATACTAATGTTGCAGAGATGTTGTTGAAAATATCTCTATATCGGGCGCCTGGGTGGCTCAGTGGGTTAAAGCCTCTGCTTTCGGCTCAGGTCATGATCCCAGGGTCCTGGGATCGAGGCCCACATCGGGCTCTCTGCTCAGCAGGGAGCCTGCTTCCCCCTCTCTCTCTGCCTGCCTCTCTGCCTCCTTGTGATCTCTCTCCCTCTGTGAAATAAATAAATAAAATCTTAAAAAAAAAAAAGAAAAAGAAAATATCTCTATATATCTACATAGATATAGACATATAGATATAGGCATAGGTATGTAGATATAGACCTACTAGGTTATATCAGAGATATGGGAAAATACATATACACACATATAAAACCCATTCTAACATGTGTGTGTTTGCATATCCCAGAAAGATCAAATGATTGTTTGTTTTGCATTTTTACATCCAGCGAATGTATTATGATTAGTTGTTTTGCACTCAATTAAATGCTCCACCTCAACTCTATGATAGGCAAAATACATGTGTTATTTCAGAATATGATTTTACAAATCAAGGAGGCTTTGCATAATGAATGCAGACATTCATTTATACCTTCATTAATTCATTAAAAATATTATGTTAGGTGGTAAACTCATGTTGAAATTTCAAAAAGGTCAATAGTTCTGTCCTCTAGGAGGTCAAAATTTCATTGAGGTAAGGAAGTAAACAGGCAACTTAAGTACCATGTAAGAAGGTAAACATAGAGAGGCATATCAGAGAGGCAGTTGCAGGTCTAAAGGAAGTTTCCAAGGATGTATGATGACTTCTAAGCTAGATCATAAGGGATTACTTGCAGTGAGGACTAAGCAGATGGTAGGTGGTCTTGAAGAAGGCAGAAGTGGTATTGACAAGCAACATTAATAATTACATTCTACAATGAAAAGGCAGCCTAAACACAAACAGTATGTTCTTTTCACATTTGTATTTCCTTTATTTCCAATGTATTACTTTTTAATAGCTAACCACCAAGTCTAAAGTTTTCATCTAAAGAGGTTTATGAGCTTTAGACAATTTTCACATCTAGGCTACAATTATTCCTGCATTGGATTGTTAGTTTCTCACTGAGCAAGTAAAATTTAATTGATCATTTTGTGTTGGGTTCCTAAGTTCAGTGAAGGAATTCTCAATTACCATACAGTACCATAATAAACAACTCATATTATGATTTAAAGAACACAAAATCTCAAATTAAGATGTTGCTTCATAAGGGTGATTGTATTGTTGTGCCATTGCCAATTGCAAGTTGAAAATTGCATTTTTCTTTCTCTGTACCTAATTCTATATATTGCATACTGTTTCAGAGCACATGATTATTTAAGTCAGACACCTGCAATGTGTTGTGATGTTATGATCAAAACTATGTCTTCTTTCATCTATTTGTTATTCCTTGTTATTTCCCTGAACTTTTGCTAGCATAGAGGGTATCCTTATTAGAATGTTCATCAAATAGAGGTTTCAGCACTGCCTGTGTTAATAAAATCATCAAGCATTCCGTTATAGGCATGACAGGGAGACTGCTCATCTATCATGAGTGTTTCATTAAGTGGCACAGAGCCACAAGCTCTAGGAACAATGCCAGATTTTTTTTTCTTAAATAAGCTTTCAGTATCATAGAGTTTCCCTCATTTCAAGATCTATCCAATTCGTGGAGTCACTTGCCTGTGTATCCTCACAGCACCACTTGCCATACAGCATATAGGCACTTTGATTAGGATTCTTTGGTGTTTTTGAATGGATGAGATAACTCAGAAAAATGTTCTGTCAGTAACCTGTACTTGTCACCCAAAAATGAGCAAATAGGAAAAAACCCCAACGTTTCCTCTGAAACACCTTCTGCATGGTACTTTACATGAGTTAATCTTTTTTTCTATTGTAATATAATTTTTTAAAGATGTATTTATTCAAGGGGCGCCTGGGTGGCTCAGTTATTAAGCGTCTGCCTTTGGCTCAGGTCATGATCCCAGGGTCCTGGGATCGAGCCTCACATAAGACTCCCTGCTCTGAGGGAAGCCTGCTTCTCCCCCCACACTCTCCCCGCTTGTGTTCCCTCTCTTGCTGTGTTTCTCTCTGTCAAATGAATAAATAAAATCTTAAAAAAATAATAAGAGCTTTTTTAAAAAAAGATTTATTCATTTTAGAGAGAGAAAGCACATGAAAGCAAGGGGAGGGGCAGAGAGGGAGAGAGAGGGAGGGAGAGAGAGAATCTCAAGCAGACTCCCTGCTGAGCCCAGAGCCTAGTGTGAGGCTTAATCTCATGACTCTGAGTTCATGACCTAAGCTGAAATGAAGAGTTAGATGATTAACTGACTGAGCCACCCAGGGGCTGCTATAATTTCAGTTTTTAAGCAAATGTTCCCAGGTACTTTTGTAAAATTTATAAATCAAAGGCAGTTACCACTGACCAGTTTCACCAAAATCTATATCCTGACCTGTATAGGTACCAGCACTTGGTAGAGCTATCCCAGTTTCACAGTAAAACTAATACTATTTAGAAATAGATATAGCAGGACACCTAGGTGGCTCAGTGGGTAAAAGCCTCTGCCTTCAGCTCAGGTCATGGTCTCAGGATCCTGGGATCCAGTCCCGTATGGGGCTCTCTGCTCCGCAGGGAGCCTGCTTCCTCCTCTCTCTCTGCCTACTTGTGATCTGTCTCTCTCTGTGTCAAATAAATAAATAAAATCTTTAGAAAAAAGAAAAAAGAAATAGATATAGCAAATTGCATGTTTCCATTCTTTTAAGAGCAATATTAATTACAACTCTAACCTTTTAGAAAGTGCCTGTGGGCTAAAATAGGATGTTTCCCTCTCCAGTCACTGATGGGAAATGGACCATCCTGAACCCACAAATGAGGCCTACGGTAATTTCCCCATCAAGTTTAAGTTGAGTAACTTAACACCTCTCCCTGATACAGCACATTGCATATCATTTTGTGTGGTCTGGAAGTATCACCTTTGTTGTTTTGGAGACAAATCCTCAACCTAGGGGTATCCTAATAGAAAGCTGATATTTCAGTGGCAATCCTTCCATTGAGAGAGTAGCTGCCAGCACACTCCGGGACAAAAGCTTGGCTACTGAAACTATTAAGAGATGTAACAAATATCTACCACTGGTAGACTTGGAAAGTTGCCAGGAGCAAGTGTTTCATTTGCTTCTAGCCTCAGCAGCATAAAGTTATTTTTGTCCCCATCCAACACCAATCTCAGGCTCCACTACCAACCCTAAATTTTCTATGTTTAGGTTCCAAGTGAAAAATCAGACTAGTGCCTCTGTCTTACTCTTCAACCTTTACACTGCCAGATTAGGAAGGAGATATCCACGAGGTGGCTTGGTAGGACCTGATCCTTGAAACCAAAGATTCCAACAAACAAAATACTTCATATGCCACGTGTGATAGGAATTAGTATAAAACAAAGAAGGAAAAGACTTTGACTTTCAATTTTGGTCCATGAAGATAACATAAAGTTGCACATCATAGTCACCAATTTAGAGTGTAAGCATTTACTCATATACTATAATAAATCGTAAAAATTTGTGGTTCTCATCACCATTTCATGATTATAGTTTTTAGCTTTCCTCTTAGTTTTCAAAAATGAGGTTTACTTGTTTATTTCTTCAGTTAGAAACTAAATGTTGCGTCTTTGCCGTTTCTCTGTCTAGGGACGATCCACTCATTTGGGATTGGGGCTTTGAGTCTTTAATCTTTATAAAGGTAGCTCCAAGCTAACGGACTGGCATATATACTGGATAGGTAAGTATTTATCAAATGGATACAGTATTCCAGGGACCAGCCAATATTAAATTTAAGAAGATTTATTCCTCAAGGTATATACAATTTTGCCCCTATGCAGACAAATAAATCGATGCTTACAGTCACCAAATCTGTGATTGAACTTTACTGCCAAGTGCTCCGGAATTCTAAAAGAAACTGGGGCATCAGGAATCCGCATCCCAGAGGAAGTGATATTTGAACTGAATAACATTCCGTTTAATTTGGAAAAAGTTTTTTTGGGGGGAAAAAAGCAGAAATGTGGTGAAGAAAGGGAGAGGCTTTACCATGAAATACAAAGAGAATGTGTGAATGACCAGAGGAAGAAAACAACATGAAGCATTTGGAAAGTGATATTCACTTGCATGGGACTGGAGGGTGAGATTGTGCATATGTGTGTTTCTGGCTTTAACTAAAGCTGGAGAGACAGACAACTTCTATCTAGATCACGAGGGACCAGCATTTTTAATTGAAGACATCAAACTTAATTATGAATGGTAGGAGGGAAGTCAAAGAACTTGAACAAAGAAAAAGACACAATCTGACTGGCATTTAGAAAGACCGGTCTGACTGCAGAGTTCAGAGACCATTAATGTAACTAGATTGGAGGCAGCAAGACCTGTCAGAAGATTAAATGCTACTCTATAATCATATAAGGAGCAAGGTACTTTTCGCTCATCCATTTTTAAGTGTTTAATATAATTTCATTGATGATTGTCTTAAAATATTTATTACAAAATCAACCTGGCAAATTTTTTTAGTATTTCCTGGAACCCCATCCTGTGATAATAAGTTCCTTTTTAATTAGTGGGAATCGACACCCATTTTTGTTTAATAAAAGGCAGCGTTACATTTTCAAGTTTTAATTAGAAGTGGTGATTAATATAGAGTGTGCAATTTGGGTGTTCGATAGCCTGGACTAGATAAAATATGTAACCTTAACCAGAACCCTGCCATACTTCTGAATTTTCCTCCAAAGCAAATTATAAACAGTGTTTCTTTCAAATTTCTCCCATCAGTGACTTTAATTAGTGATTAGTGGTTATTGCTTGTGGTTTCTGCATCTCCTCTATTAATGAAAGGTCACAAACTAATGATTACTTTAAAATGTGCTAAAATGAATCTTCCCTAAGAAATAACTTTTTTGTTACTGTTTTATGGGTGCTGCTCTCAAAAACAAGATGTGTGGTACTGGGAAAATGAATAATGTTACACTGAGCTTTTTTTTTTTTTTTTTTTTTTACATTGAGCTTTTATAACCATTTTTTTTTCTGGAGAGTGGGAAAAATATATTCATGAAAACCACACTCCAAAAGTGTGACAGTACTAGCTTTTTCACTCAAAGAACTTGGGGTTTAATGTAATGTAAAATGTAAATTATTAGTCAATTCATGTCAGTCTAAAAGGGACAACAAAGTGACATTTCAATTTAAACAGAAACTGCTGTAACCAACCCTAATCAGATCTTCTAATAAATGTGTTGAAGGACAATATTACATATTTCTTAATCCAAAAGAAAACCAATTGCCATGACTCTTGCTCAAATGCCATACAACACAATATGAAAATAATCATGAAGAGAGTTGAATTGAATGTAAATCTGTTGTTCTATGTTACAGATTCTACTCTATATTTATATTCTTTCAAATATCATTCAATTATGCAAATATATATACATTATATATGCAATTTTATGATTACTTGTGGAATTCTTACCATGAGAAAGATATTATGTTTTGATGAGTAATACAGACTAAATGAAGAATTCATCATGTATTCACTCATTCATCCACCAAACAATTATTGAACTATTATTTTGTGTTAGGCTCTGTTTTAGATATTGGGGATTTATTTCCAAGAAAAGGAAGACCTTGTAACTGTCTTTTGGAAGGAAAAGAGATATTAACAAATAATCTTACTAATAAAGATTAATTGACAACTCTGTTAAATGGTTTGAAGGAGACATATGCCATACATAAATGAGAGGCTATTCTAGCCAGAAAGGTCAAGGCAATCTTCCTTGAGGAAGTTATACGTTAGTTGACATCCAAAGGATGAGTTGGACTTCATGTAAAGGGGCAAAGGGACAGCATCTAAGAGAAAAGAAATGGCATGTGTAAATTACATGTAGTAGGAGGAATTGTAATGGGTGATTGAAAGGCAGAATTTAGCATGGGAAGATATCAATGGGAAAATTATTCAAGAATGTGAACAGGAATGGGAGAATCTGGGGTAGAGGGTCTCAAAAGACAAATTCTTATTTTGAAAATACCCCTTGAGCTACCATGTAGAAAATAGATTAAGACTCAGAGGAGCAGGTCTAGCTCAGAAGACAAATCTGAGATAGAGAAGAGCATTGGGGGTGATTTAATCCATGAGGGTAGTTGAGATTACCTGGGAAGACAATATAAAGTGAGAGAAGGGAAATTGAATTGAGTCTTGAGGAACTCTAAATTTACTGGCTAGGTAGGGCAGGGTAAGACTACAATAGAGACAGAGAAAGAGTAGTCAGAGTCTAGGAGAAAACTAGGAGAGAGTCATGTAATAGAAATGAAGGGAGGGAGTGTTTTAAGACAGTGGTTAACGGCATCAGATGCTTCAAAGATATGAAAAAAAGTACTTTACAAATATTCCTTATCTTTATCAACATTAAGTCACTGGTATCTTTGGTAAAAGTTATTTCATGGAATCATGATGACTGAAGACTTATTAGTATGAATTGAATAGCAAGTAGGAACCAAGGAAATTGAGACCTTCCTGACTGTCTAAAGGAGGGAAGACAGATTACCCTGAGCAACTGTGGTTTGGATTTTTTTAAATAGATTTTGCCTGTTTATTTGTTTAATTAAAGAAGTTTGACTATATTTAGAATATCTGGGACAATGAGGAGAAATTGAATATATGAAATGGAAAGGATAGGCTTGTCAGAGTAGGATCAAGTGTCTATGAGCACAGGAGTAGATGGGATCCACAGACACAGGAGAGAGTTTCTTCAGACAGGAGCATGTAGAACAACGCTATTAGAATGAGATGTATGGATGTGCAGGAACAGAGATACTTCATCTCATTGTTTCTATATAGATATGATTTTTTTTAATAAAGGAGATGTTCACAGTGAAGAGGATTCATCCAAGGTTGGGTTTAAAACAAAGATAAAAGCTTTAGGGGTTCCTGGGTGGCTCAATCCATTGAGTGTCCTTGTGATTTTGGCTCAGGTCACTATCCCAGGGTCATGAGATTAAGCCCCACAGTGGGCTCCAGGCTCAGCGTGGAGGCGGCTTGAGATTATTTCCCTTTGCCCCTCATGGTATCTCTCTTACTCTCTCTCTCAAATACATAAATAAATAAAATCTTTAAAAATAAATAAATAAAATAAAAACCAAAACTTTAGGGGATATTAATAATATTGAGTACCATGAAGTCAAAGCTAATGAAGAGAGTTGAAAAGATTGAGACAAAGTAGGTGGGTCAGTAAAAGGAAGGAATACAGTGATTAGATTTCAGAATATTTGTAATGATGGTACTTGAATCAGTACTCTGAAAGGAGAGAGGTAACAAAGAGTCTACAGTTTATACATAGAATATTATGCTAAAAGGTAAGGCATTGCTTCCAGAGTTCAAAAAAGAAAACAAAATCTGAAAAAGAAGTCAAAGCATTTCTTAGAGCGTTGAGGACTGGACTGGATATGTGGTACTTTAATAGATAGCCATTTTGCCTAGATAAGGGTTAATGTGGGTTGGTGAATTGAGGAAGATTCCAATGAAGGGAAGCTCACAAAGGAGGAAACAATGACAGATTGTCATATACAATGATGATCAGTCCAGTTTAGCTAAAACAGAGGAAATATGAAGGGAGCAGTAAAATGAAGTTAGGAAAGATGTGTTGGGATACAGATTGGGTAGAGCTTTCAAGAAGGCTGGGAAGTAAATGTACATATTTCATTCTGAAAGCTTCCATAGAGGGCGCCTGGGTGGCTCAGTCAGTTAAGCAACTGCCTTCAGCTCAGGTCATGATCCTGCAGTCCCGGGATCGAGTCCCGCATCGGGCTCCCAGCTCCATGGAGAGTCTGCTTCTCCCTCTGACCTTCTCCCCTCTCACGCTCTCTCTCACTCTCTCAAATAAATAAATAATCTTAAAAAAAAATAAAAATAAAAGCTTCCATAGTAAAAAGCAAAGGCACCAGAGGTTCCCAAAAAACTTGTGAACAACAAATAGACCAAAAATAGAATGTATTTAGCCAGATATTTTCTGGATAAAAAAAGGCCATCTGTGGGT
Source organism: Ailurus styani (assembly GCA_002007465.1). Taxonomy (NCBI): domain Eukaryota; kingdom Metazoa; phylum Chordata; class Mammalia; order Carnivora; family Ailuridae; genus Ailurus; species Ailurus styani. The sequence goes on from LNAC01000339.1 coordinate 370,081, forward strand.
CTGCCAGTGAAAGAATGATCAAGTGCCACAATAAAAATATCAACACAGCTACACTTTGCTTCATTAAACACTGATTATCATTGACAAGTGAACCAAAATATTGGCCTTTTCCAAATGACATGTTGTATAAATTTCTGAAGCAAAAATCAGAAATTTGATCTTTAATGCAAAATCAGATATATAAGAGGCATCTGCTAGTTTTAATAAGTTTTATCACAAGGCACAAAATGAAGAGCTGCTTTTGAAATAGAAAACTGACATTTTCAAAGTAAATTTAACCATGGACATTATCAATGTCCAGGATGGAATCAGTGATTCTTTTTTTCTTTTTCACATCCAGAGGGAGTTGGAAATACAAAATGGTGAAGAGGCTAAAAGTAATTCCAAGGTCTTCCAGATTTTGTCCTTAATCTGAGTGTAAGGTGAAAAGGATGTAAATTGCAAGTCAGAGCAGGAAACTTTGCTACTTTTGTTTTCCCTGGCAAAACGTTTCTGGGAAAAGAAATTGAAACCAAGATTAAAATGAGTTTTTGATAATCCTGAAGTGACCATTTCTGACAGGTTACAGAAGATGAATTTGCAGAGTAAATGCAAGTCATGTTTTTCCTTTTTCTTACATGTCCAGAAAAATGCCATTTTATCTCAGATTTGGGAAGACATTGAAGGTCATTCCTCTGTTCATTTCATATGATAATGGAAGGTGAATCTATCTACATTCCATTCTCTTTCATCTGAAATAGTTTCCCTTTAAATAGGCATTTATACATGACCATGTGGTAATATCTTTGAAAGAATCCAATTCTCTTTTGTGATCAATGCATTATTTATAGAGATATCCCAATATACACTAAAGTATAGAAATTTAACTTTTGTAAAATTCTTAGAAGCCATGATCAAATTTATCTTTGCATTATCTGTGAATAAAATATCTACTAGTAAATTAAAATATATAAGAAACTATTTGGAATGTAAAACCTATTTACGAGAAGAAACTTTCTGGTGGCATAGAATTATCATTTACTTGTGAACAAAAAAATGCTCAATTCAAATGATTCTTATGCATGCAGTGAAATAAGTTTGAAGTACCTTAAATTAACAACACTCTATTAGCCACTGACTTGTGTTACAGTATATACTTGAGAAGATATCAATTCTTTAAAAATCTATTTTTAAAATTTAATTTCAGTCTCTTAAAAATGTTCTACAGTTTGTCTATTTTGTGAATTCAATTTGGCATTACTTCCAAATTTAATTATTTGGTTCAGTTTCACTGTATCACACAGTAAGAAAAAACTTTTATTCACTAAAATTGACTTCAGAATTCTGCTACTCTTTTGAAATTGTTTGTAAAATGACAGCTTTGAAATTATCATTCCAGATGAAGTAATAGTGACAGTCTTAATTTAATAATTATACAAACAAAGCCAATTAAATAAATGCCTGAGATCACTTTATTCCTTTGAACAAGCAAATTTAATATATTGAAAATCAAAGTTAGAGTTTAATGAAGGAAGTCATTTAGATGTAAACACTAGCTTGATTCTGATGCCTCCGGATCTGAGCAGTCTATCATGCAAAGCCAAGGAAAGTGAAAACCACATAACTGTCAGCGGCCTCGAGGAACTAAAACAGTACGGAAACTTGACAAAGAACCCTGCTGCCCTCGAGTTGCCAGCAGAGAAAGCAGAAAGCCACTTTATCTTACAACTCTACCAAACTTCTCCAACATGTCCTTGGAGCAGGACCCGTTATCTCTGACAGGAATGAGGAAGAAAACTGTAAAAATCTCATTAACAATTTCACAAATACATAACTATTCAGAAAATGATTAATAATCTGAACTCATCTACCCACTGGGCATGTTTACATCTGAATAGGCCAATCAAAGAATTATGTTCACATCTTCAGCATATGGAAGTTCCTGTCAGAATAAAGCAATTACTACACTACACTTTTTAAAAGCCTGCTTTGGGCTACAAAAATAGCATTCGTTGATGGAGAAAGAGGCAATAAAAAACAAACATACTGAGATTTCTTTGAAAATTTATTTAATTTAAAACAAAATGTTGAAAGAAATTATCTACTTTGCATTTTAGATATTCTGAAAAAAAATCAGCCCTTTAAAATGTCATGAACATAAGAAGTTCTTGATTTAAAATATTTGTCACTTATTTTCCATGTTTCTTTTTTCGGCTTCTAGAGCTGCCTTGCTTTCTAAAACCCAACTCAAATTTGAATGCCACAGAAGACCCTTTCTAAGCAGCAAAAAGGAGTTGAATAGAGGAAAGACTTGATTCAGAAATTGTAGAAGAGACATTTTTGTATATAATCCTGGGAGATTAAAATCATAAGGATACATACACATTTTAATCTTATCAGTTACTTATGCATAGCAGTCTATATTATCATATATATTTTTTTCTTAAAACATCTTAGAATAAAAATGTATTCACATATACACACATATATTATTGTATTGTGGAGAGTGGGATGCCAATAATGTTCTTGATTACAATATGTTTATACTATATTATAATTAGGATCTTCTACATTTCAATACAGGAACTTACTTGACCACCCAGAGAACTAACAGCAGAAAGAAAATCTCGGACTTCTCGGTTATTAGGTTATTATATAGATAGAGATAGAGACAGAGATGATAGAGATAGGGATAGGGATAGAGATATGGGAAGAGTATATTTGTGAGTACTGAAAGGAAGACATTGTCTCTTTGCTACTTTACTATGTAGTGTTTCCTTCTGGAATTCTGCTGGGGGGTTAAGTAAGAAGGAAATGATGGCAAGTCCTTTAAAATTGAAACAGGGAAGCTGTTGATAGTTTTGAGGAGGATATATTAAGTTGTGGTGGGGTGGGAGCTCAAGTGGAGAGATTTATTTAGAAATTGATGGGGAGGGAGTTAAGGAAGTATTTTTCTTTTGAGTTGGGAGACATTAACATATGTTTTAACATTGAATTGGATGTGGCAATGAAAATGTTAATGACATTAAATACAGAGGTTATATTTGAAGAATGGAAGACTGTGAAGGAAAGTGCAGGAGGGTTAGGTCCAAACCACAAGATGGAACACAATATCCATTATAATAGGTGAGAAGAAAAAAAATATGGTAGCCTTATAGGTGGAAAGATGAGGGAGATATGTTGTATTGATGGGTTCTATTTTCAAAATGATTTATAAAGTGAAGGCATTACCTTAAAATGAAAAAAGAAGGTGTTTGAGGAAGGTATTTCTTCCCTGCCTTCATAGCTACCTACCAAAGGAAAAAATATACCATTACGGACATTATTTTATCATCGTCCCTTCCTACCTTTTCAACCTGAGCTTGTGTCACAGGGCCACAAAGCTCCAGCCACACTGATTTGCCTTCTGGATTTTCTTTCTGTCTTTGGACAGGAAGTGCTTTTCCCTGATTTAGGGCTTTGGAACACTGATATTGTCCTCAGGAAATACTCTTCTATCAACCTCCACAATCAGGACTCAGCAAAAATATTCCCCCATCAGGGAGGCATAATAGACTGTTTATAAAGTTTTCCTCCACCCCAAGTTTTCTATATCATTTCCCCATTTTATTATTTCTAAAATGTTATACCTGACAGATAGTAGGTGCTCAATATATACTTTTTTCAGTGAATAGACACCCTTTGGTACCATCTTCTCTTTCCTGAATGCTTATTTCTTCACTCAGTTTCTTCTGCCTTTCTTTCTAGACCCCACTGGAATATAAGCCTTATGAAAGCTAGGTCTGGTTTGAATTTTTCACTCATAATTCTAATACCTTGAACAGCTCCTGTAACAGTACATAGGTTACATATCAATTGAATAAATGAACAAAACATGGGAGAATGTTGGTCTATTTCATAATGATTTTGCTAAATTTAAAGTAATACCAATCAAAAAATTAAATGATTAAAAAAAACATTAAAAAATAAATAAAGTAATACCAAATCAGCTTAAAATAATCATGTGATTTTCTCCAAAGTGGTGTAGTTGTTCTGATACATGGGTCATCCAGGACTGGGAAAGTGCTAATGAGTGAGACAGAGAGAGGGAGGCAAGTGACTTCATGGTATTTGTCATGGGCTAATCATAATGAGTAAGATACAGGAGGTCAAGAGAAAAGGAGCTAGTAGAAAGTGAGAGACAGATGTGGTTAGGGGTTGACAAGATCAAGGTAACCAAAGAATTATGCTGTTAAAGGTAATTCACCAGGTGAGCTAAAAGATTAGAAAAATGTAGTTAAAGATGGAAATATTTGAAACAGAGAACTTAGAAGTGGTACAGTTTCTGCTAATGATAAGGTCCAGATTGAGCTTGCATCATAGGAAGGAAGTGAAATGAAGTGAAAGAAATGGTCATTGGAGGTGAAGAAGTAATCAAGAGTACAGAACTTGGGTATTTCACTTAGCTTAATAGTGAAGTCATGAGAATGGAGCCAGGAGTTAAGCCGCAAAGACTATCATTTATAAATTAAATTCTTCAGTTAATGGCAAGAATGAATAAGAGGTCGGGGTTAAGAGGGCAAAGAGGAAGCACAGTGGGTAACCAAAGTGAACAGTATGAGTTTCAAAAGAATAAGAATTTTGCTGCCATTATTATTTTGATTGTTATGTCTGTATACTTATTCAAGGGGGTGAAATAATTTGGTGGTTGCAACTGTATACAAGGAGGAAAAATTTCTTGTCTCATTGCCTTGAAATGTAGAAGATCGGAAATTAGAACAAAAAATAAAACAAAAGATAGCCTTCACGGGAAAGACAGCAGTAGAAATGGCAAGGTGGGGCCAGATGAAGAAAATATTTGAGAAGAGATGGTAGAGGTAAGGTTGCTGGGTGTGAAATAACATGAGGATTATGGTTGGAATGAGGACTGTCATCACACACTCTCAGATGGAGATAAACTAATTTGCTTTAATTATAAAGGCACAAAACAGAAAGTCAGAGCCCATCAGTATTCACATTGCCTTCAAATCAAGGAATTACGACATCAACGGGAATAAATGCCGTTGCTATGTCATGTTAGTCCCTCTGTTCTATGATACTTATCTATATCCCACTCAAAGCAGAGAATATTAATATCAGGCACACTCTCAGGCCTCAGTAAGCATTCATTTAATGAATAAATACCATTTGCCATTATCTGCTATTTCCTGATTTTGTATTCCTTTACTTTTGAATACCATTAGAGGGGGGGAAATGCACATTTTTCTATCTAATCCCAAAATATTATTTTTCAGCTATTTTCATACACCAGTAACTCCTTATTCATGTAACAGATGCTGTTTCTGCTTTGTGATATCTATGCCTGATTTTGCTAAAATTGCTATCCATCATCAATTCTAGGAGCCCCATGGCATCTTGTGACATTTGGAGATCAATTGCTATTAGAATCAATTAGGAAAAGCTTTGTTTTAATGGTCCTAAAATTGATATTGGTATTTGCTATTATTGGAACTTACTCAGAATATCTCGATCACTGTTTTAACTCACAATACATAGAAAAGTCTTGATCTAGTCCCAGAAAACTGTTTAAATGGCTCTCTTCTAAAAGAACATTTTTTGTTGAGGTTTTGAAAATCTGAAAATTGAGAATCATGGACTTTTCTTTTGTTGAGTACAAATGGGAAAAAATCTGTTTCTGATGCTTTCTCATAAAAAAAAATAAACCCTTTCTCATTGAAATAAGAAAGCTCTGAAAATGACAGTCCACATCATTATTTGACACTTCTTTTCTGTCTATCTGAGAAAACTGGCTTAGTGGAGCTTTGGGTACACAGAATGATTCTCTCAAATACATTTGTTGCAGAGAAGTAAATTATACCCAAAGTATACCCATTCATGAAATGATTGAAATCAATGTTATGGTATGAAATCCTAGCCTCTGTTAAGAATTAAACAGTACTTTTTTTTTTTTTTTTACATTTAACGAGTATTCACATTTACTAGACGCAAACTTTCAGCCGTTATGATTTAGAAGCAATATGGTATAGTGAAAAACAGAAGTAGAGAGGTTTAAATATTGGGTGCATTTTATTTTGTTTATTTTTTTATTTTTTAAGATTTATTTATTTATTTGAGAGAGAGAGAGCGAATGAGCAGGGCAGAAGGGCAGAGGAAGAGTTAGAAACAGACTCCTCACTGAGCAGGGGCCTGACATGGGGCTCAGTCCCCAGACACCAAGATCATGACCTGAGCTGAAGGCAGACGCTTAATTGTCTGAGCCAGCCAGGAGCACCTTGGCTACATTATTTTATTCTTTTTCTCAAATATTTAACTGCTATGCACCCCCCAAAAATTGTAGTGACACAATGTAGAAAAATGGACACATGGTTCCTGCCATGAAAATTTACAATTTATCAAAGGATACAAGCAAATGGCAAAGAAATCCAAATGTGATATGATAAATTACATGGGTACATATATAGAGTTGCTAGACATAATACAAGTTTCCCAGTTAAATTAAGATAAGCAATGAACAGGTTTTGGGTTTTTTTGGGTTTGTTTTTTGTTTTTTTGTTTTGTTTTTTTTAGTATGACTATCCTAAATATTATGTGAGGAGATATACCTAATATGCTAAATCCGGCAGCCTTAGTGTGTGGAAAATGGATCCAAGCGAAACTTCTTATTTAGAAAACCCTCAGTGAGGATATGCTATCTAGGTGGCAAAAGAGTTACACAAGGGATGAATGGAAATTATAGGTAGAGGGAACAGCACATGCAAAACCAGAAGGTTAATAAGGTTAATAAGAGTGTATTTGGAGGATTATATTAAGTTCAGTATAAGTTCAAGGAGAGAGGTTAGAGAGGAAATTGGATAGTTAAACTAGGGGTCTGTCATGCATGGACTTGTAACTATCGAAAGGACATTTTAATTTATCCATGCCTAATTTTTTTTTTCCTGATTTGTTTTCTAGAAATATTACCTGGTTCACAGTGTGTAGTATAAGTTTAATGTGGAAGGATTGAGAAAACTGGGGGGCCAATATATACACTATTAATGACAAATGATGACTGTGTAAATAGGAGAGGTGGGTGGCAGTAAGGACAGAATGGAACAAACTCAGGATCCACTTAAAAGTTATCAATAAGACTTTAGAATTGATCATAAGAGGACGATAAGGAAAAATATTAGTGATAAGACCTAGATTTCTAATTTATCATATAAGAGTATTAAGATTAAATTCTCTAAGCCAGGAAATATAGGTCTAAAAAAATAAGCTGAAGAAATATGCTGAAGGCAGTGGCATTGCCATGTGTGGAGGTTGGAAGGATATGAAATGCATTTGCACAACCTAGAGAATTCCATTAGGTAGGTGGTTGTATCTCAGTGAAACCCACATCTGGGCTTTAGCAATAGACTGAGGTATTGTTAGTTCATAGATAAATGAATAATGTTAGTTCATGTTCATCAAAGTGTGGTTTTAGGTGACCTACAGCAAAATCACTATGGGTTCACATTAAAATTTCTCAGCTCCATCCAGACCTCCCAAATCTAATTTTATCACAAGATTATTCTTACATGTAGTAAAGTTTGATAATCCCTGATAGAGAAGATAGATGAAGGGGTGCACCTGGTAATATCCTTCAAGGACAGTATACCATGACAAGAGCACATAGTTCAGAATGAAATGGAATACCACCAAAAGAGCCAGAGCCCCAAAGGAAACTTAGAAGGACCATCCAGAGAAATCCCAAAAATCAGATGAGGATGGTGTCAAGGAAACCAAGGTTATGGTGTTTCAGCCTTACATGGTTCAAGTTAAATCTTATAAGATATAGTGTACTGAAAATTTATTTTTTTACTTGGTTATATGCTACTTGCTTCATAGACTAGTTGTTTATCCTCCAAATCTCCAGCACATAGCAAGATGTACTCAAATTTTTTTGTTGTTTAATGAATGCATGAAAATGTTCAAGTCTTGGTAATAACAAACTGTACTATTTGCCATAAATAATATTCTTCCAGATGGAATCTCTTCTGAGGGAGGCAACAAACTATAAAAATAACTTCGCAAAATTTTCTATTAAATATCGAGGTAAATATTGTTTTCCAACCAAATTTTGCTCACGTGTAAATATTATCCCAGAAAAGATAGTTATTTTATATATACATATTTGAACTGAGATGCTCATAGCATTGGAACTGGCAAAAAATGTCATGTGTTCTCACTAAAATGGAACTATCTCTTCGGCTATTATTCAGTACAATAAGAAATCATTTAGTAAGATGCTAATATGATTCTTTTACAATGATTTATCTCTACTCTTTGATGTCCTCTGTGTTATAAATCTCCACGTTGGAGGTAAGTGTAGCAGCTTTTCAGGTATACATTAGATGAGTTGGCATACATAACTCAAGGCTGTATATTTTTAAACACTCTTACTAGGATACAATTTTAAAAGAATTTTTTTTAAAAAAGGAAATGAAAGAAAATGCGAAAAATGGCTCTACATATTACATCCCTGTCAGTGTATTAATGTGCTTAGCTTTTCAGTACCTTCTATTTCAGTTTTGATTTGGTCACTTGTTTAATTCACCACTCCATTTTAAAACTCCCCCTCACAAATGCCTACTGGAAGTTTAATGTGTACGTGTCTCCATTATTTAGCACGTGGAATTATAGCATAAGAAGATGAAATAAATACAAGGAGTTTATAAAATTATTGCAGTGAATATTCTAGCTTTCACAAGAAAAGACCTGTGCTGGGAAAGAATATTCATGTAAATGAAGCCCCCTTATGTGTTAGTATTTCAGCCAAAAGAAATGACTCACCACCACCCTGACCTCAGGTGGAAAGTCTGAATCTGCATTTAAATGGAAAGATGAATTCTAATTCAGAGTTCAGCTACAGGGATCAATTAAGAGAAATCAGATGTGGACTGAAAAGTTGCCATTAAATTTACACTGGATAACACATATATGAAGATTTAGATTTAATCAAATGTATTGGGTTAATTCTTTTAATGAAGTTTCTAGTCTGTCCCTAATTTAGTCAAGTACTTGCTCCTAAGAATGAAATAGTTAAAAATATTCATCTAGTAGTTCATTCTAATCTCATTTTTAGTATTTATTTTAGATTCCAGAGTACAAAGAAAAACAATGCATCTTTAAAATAACCTTATATGTGAGTCTTACTTTTGTGTAGTATTTTTCATAATACAATTCACTGAAAAAATAATCTTCTGGAAACCTGCAAAATAATAATGAAAAGCTACATGTGAAGGGCCTCATCTAATAAAATGTCATTTCTGTTTCTGTTTATACTATCAGTACACCTACTTCTAACTCAAACCAGCTGTCAGTCAATCTAGAAATAATCCCCAACTCATAAAGCTTCCACGAGTATGAGAACTCCTTGAGAGATGAGATACTATCTATCTTGTTTACCACCTTACTCTTCCCCCAATAAGAGAATTCAGCATTTTGCAAGCATTCTATAAAGTGAATTTTAGATCAATGAATCAATTAAATAATAGTGAGCTCAGAAACTTCGCAGAATTCAAAATGTTGAAATTAACATTGACTAGTTACTCACAATGTATTAGAAAGCAAAAATAGAAAGGACCTTAGGAAAAATAGTTGATTGACTAAGTGTCTGCCTCTCATGCAAGATTCAGAAATGTCTTTATATTAGGGACTACATTTTGCTGGTACTCAATATTCTCTGCTTCTATTGACAGTGACATGGACAGTGCTCACTATTTCCTGATCTAGTCACAGTGGGCATTAGGGCTCGTCTGGTCTCCCACTTTTATAATAATATTACATAATTATGCTTTCACAGTCTTTGAACAACCTGTTCCTTCTCCCGGGAACGCCCTCCCCTCTGTTCTTCCCTTGGTTAATGCTTTATCATCCTGTGCCACTTCTGCATCCTTTGGCAGAGACAAAACTTAAATGCTGTTCTTTTTCAGAGTGCAGACTTGTTGAGAAGGTGATGCCCACCCAACTTCTACATTCCCCCGCCCCATCTGGATCCATGTGAGGCACTGTGATTCCTTCACAGCAATGGGATAGGAGCTGAGTGCTAGGTCACTTCCTGCATAAAGTGATTGGATTAAAAGTGGACACGCGTCTGCCACTCCTACTCTTTCTTCCCTTTCAAAAGAGGATCAGGCTCTTAGGAAATTGCGGGGCCATAAGAAGAAAAGGTGCTCATTTGCATGGGACCACCCACTAATCAGAAAACAGCAGTTAAATTTCATGTGTCCAAGAAATAGTGTTTATTTTGTAAAGTCATTATATATATTTTTGTTGTTGTCACAGCAACCATACTGCTGCCCTAACTGATACACATGCCATTTTAGGCAATTCTTTTCAGCCTCTTCTACCAAAGGAGATCTAACTGTATGAAGTAAGCAACCCTATGACAAGAGTTTTCATCACTAAGGCTAACTAGATGTCATTGGAATTAAACAACTGGAAGGAGACCTCCTCTCCAGAAGAGTACTCATTTAAGTGGAAGGAAATGTTTGTTTGTTTGTTGTTTGTTTGTTTTAGACTGCTTCGGGTAGGAGTGGTGGGTGGGAAGCAATGAACTGTATGCACGAGTAGTAAAAATTCTTCAAGTGGCCTTTAAGAATGGTGGATCTGATTAATCACAGTTGTTTCTGTTGTTGTTATTGGGAAATGCAAATTTGGGGGTCAGAACTGAATTCCTTAGGGCAATACTGAGAACAAACGCTGCCCCAGGCAGTCCTTCCCAAACGGATCTTTTGTATCATCTCAATGCAGGTTATGTAAGAATAAATGTTTTGCTCTAATTTGTTTGATGGTATGCCAAATTTTGGGCCTGGCAAAGCATTCATTTGTCTAAGTTTGGTTTTAGCTCTAAGGTACTGTATGCTCTATCTATCATAATACTATTACATATATACACACAAGTGCATTTTCTAACTATGTGAGAAACAAATTTAGATTCAGCATATAGAACATTTTCTGGAATTTATTTGGTTCTGAAATATTCGTTCATCGATTAACAAAACAATGGGATCATTTGTTCTATAATTGTAAAGTTATATACCCTCCCCATAATACAAATTGGAATTAAAGTAAATGGAGAGAGGGTATTGTTTACCTAAAGGTGTAGACTTCAGGGGAAAACAATATCATATGTTAAGTATTTGATCTTTAGAACAATGGGCAAGTCTTTTTCTCTGCCGTTTCCAAAGCTTGCTTTCTGTGTTCTTGAGTAAATTGCATACTTCCTCACTTTCTTCATAAGAATAACGTACTTGTCATGTTTAATGACATTCAGATGAGATAATTTAAGTGTTTGACATAGAGAATGTTACTTTATAAAGTATCAATACATGTGAGCCATAATTACAATTATTTCATGAAGATAATTTTTGGACTTCCAACTAAACTCTATGTTCAATAGATTTCTTTATTTGATATATGTATTTTAAATGCTTTTGTTCTTTCACCTATAGATGTAACTGTATATATTAATATGAAAATGATGTAAATTTATAAAATGGGTTTTTCTTGACCCTCACAATACGTAAACTCAATTTCATAAACTTTCATTATGTCTTCAAGTTTCTCTTCTGGAGAAAATGAGAAATGAAGATAACACATCTGTTATAGTGACCTAAGCTAAAATAGATGGGCCACAAACTTGATTGCTAGCTCCACTTTTGCCATCAAGGTGCTAACCATTTTTGGGCAAGTTATTTAACCTTCCTGAACCAGTTTGCTTCTCTAAAAATGGCAATCAGAGAAAAAACTCTCCTCAAAATTTGGCTTAAAGGAAAAACGAATATGAATGATTTTAAAGTGTTTTCTGAATATAAAATGTCACATAATGTTCAGCATCAAGAAAAGAGACTTAAGTTTTACAGGTGTATGTTTCCATTTCTAATCACTGTCTGCTACAGTGATTATCAGGAAAAGAAGTTGATTGATTAATTGATTGATTGATTGGTCACTTCATTACAGTAATCCAGAAGTGGGAAAAATATGATCTTGTTTCTCACCTGAAAGACATCTGCATCAAATCCTCCTCCACTTTACAGTGTAAAAGTGTGCTTATGTTAAAGTGCTTCATTTACAGGAAAAAATAGCTCCCTGCCAAAAAAGAGCAATGTAACATAATTACTCTTGGCTTGGAAGCCTACTATTAGTTTATTCAATGACTTTCCCAAATGGTGCTGGGAGAATTTGACAGGAAATATTTTTGTTAGGAAAAAAGCATCTTTCAGCTTATGTATAATATAGACTCAGAAGAAAAATATGAACTATTGAAATAACCCTACATTTAACAGTGACAAACTACTTGCCACTTAAATTCCTTAAGTTTCAAGTCCCTGGTTCTATTTTTGGTTGTAAATGAGTGGTACACAGTGTCACAAAACTTTCTGACATCAATCAGTGGATCTCTTTTGCTAGGTCATATAGCCAGTTAACTAGCTACTTAAACCTACTCAAATAGTACAAGCAAATGGTATCTCTTGCAAGGGAAGAGCAAGTTAGAAGGATCAAGAGCAAGTTAGAAATAACCCTACATGTAGATAAAGTGTTGCATTTTTAGTGTAACATGGGAGTAAGACGTCTGAAGAACACGGTGACACTTCTCAAAGCAGCAAAAGCTGTTAATGTGTTAATGTGATTCCTACAGGTTCCTGGTATGCAGGACTCTCTTAACATAAAAAAATGTTTGTGGTTCAAGACTGTGCAAGTTCAATATGCTTTATGGGGGCAGTATAAACCAGTTAAAATTTTAGATCTGGGGGTCATGTAGCCATTGCTTCAAATCTTATTTTATCACTTGCCAATAATGACTTTAGGCAATTGATTTAACATCCCCAAACCTCATTTTTTGTATCTAAAAAAATAATAAAAGTATCTCATTCTTTATATGTTAAGATTACAAAATTTTCTCATGAGGATGGTATATATCAATACTTGATACATAGTTTTTATTGATATAATTGTGGGTGTCAGAACAGACAGGCACAGGGCACAGTCTGATGGTTGTCTCTATGGATAAATTATGATGAAGTTTAGTGAGACATCACAGAGGTCCAGCAATAGTATGTTAAAGACTAAGCAAACACAAAAGAGAACCATTTGCCTTATCATATAGGGATTTGTGTTTGAATGCAGCAGAAGGCCGTTTACTGGAGATACAATCATGTTTACAGGACAAACAATTGCAAAATCAATTTACAAAAATAAGACTTCAGTGATATAACAAGTGCCAAATTTTTATTTCCTTAGCTTCATTATATGGATGAAGATATAATATGGTAGAGAAATGTAATTGACTTGCCTGACATTATATAGTCAGTATGAGATCCAGGGTTTTAAAATAGTCCAAAGAACATATTTCTAATTACTGTGCTATCCTGCTCATTGTATTAAAGGTGAAACTAAGAGATTCCAGTCATGGAAATTACAAGGATAATGCATGTAAAGCTCATAGTTTACCATAAGAACAAATGTGACCAGTAATCTCTGCTTGGAATAGAACATATACTTAAGAGTTTGGTCATCTGGAAGCTCAAAAAAATAGAAAGAGTGATACATATTAAACAAGAAAATAACAAAGATTACCTCTGGTAGTATTACTATATCTGAACGACTGTTATTATTGCTAATAATAACAATAATATTAATACTAGTATGACTACTAGTAATAATGTGACTGATACATTAATAAAAGTACATTGCCAAAAAAAGTGAGATAGGAGGGATGTTAGTACTAATGACCTCCATTGTCCATCTGAAAGTCACATTTGAAAGAGAAAATTTACAAATTGGATGATTACCAAGAGCTGATTACCATAATAGTCAAAACCATGATGCATTTTGCTTAAAGAAGACTTAATATGAGCATAGTTTTTGAAGCACTGACATAATAAACAAAAATTTAATCTATTTTGTTTAATTTTGGGGAGACATCTAAGACTAGTAAGTAAAAAGCTAAGGAAACAAAACATTGACATTAACCTAAATAAGAATATTCTTTTATAAATGCTTTCAGAAAATTATAAATAATTTAAAAACTTGCTAGTAGGGTATATACTTTGATTTTGGTTATTTAAGTTGACAGTGTAAGATTATCTGGCATGTTAGAGATAGTCTTTAGGAGGTTAGGGAGGATGATATAGAGGAGATTCAAGGAGATCTCACTTAATAATCGCTTCCTAACTTTGAATCATCATTCCCTAAGTTAATTGACCAACCTTATTTATTTACCTACATCACAAATATTATGGAAGCACAAAACAGTTCAATTTTTTTGTCATCAAATGAAAATGAAATTGATTAGAAAATATATCCAGAAAATATACATAACAAGTCAGTAATATAACATGAATTCTTTTGCTTGCACCTAAAGAAATATTTTGAAAGTTTCTACAAGTTGCCTTAGGATAGCTTGGAGGAGTGATCCATTGATCACTCCCTCAATCAGAACTACTGTCTTCAGTTTGCTTTCAGGACATCAGATGTACAGATGTACAGATGGTCCCCAACTTATAATGGTTCAGCTTACAAATTTTTGACTTATGATGGTGCAGAAGCTATACGCATTCAGTAGAAAACGTACTTTGAATTTTGAATTTTGATCTTTTCCCTTTTCCCCAGGCTAGTGATAGGCTGCACAATACTCTCTCCTGAAGCTGACAGCGACCTGCAGCTCCCAGGTCATTTGTGCAGTCTCCAGGGTAAACAACCAATACACCAAAAACCATTCTGTACCCATACAGCAATTTGGTTTTTCACTTCCAGTACAGTATTCAATAAATTACATCAGATATCCAGGACTTTATTATTATAAGTAGGCTTTGTGTTAGATGATTTTGTTCAACTGTAGGCTAATGTAAAGTGTTCTGAGCATACCTAAGGTAGGCTGGGCTAAGGTAGGATGTTTCGTGGATTGGGTGTATTAAATGCATTATTGATTTATGATATTTTCAGTTTACCATGGGTCTATCAGGATGTAAGTCCATCATAAATCCAGAAGATCTGTACCCTGGATTATCTTTTACCACACTATTTGCTCCATTTTGTGTCTTTTGCTGGGAACTTTGCCTCTTCTAGAATTCTATATTATGGAGTGTCCCAGAACTCAGTCTCCTTTTTATATCTCTTTACACTGATCCACAGTGACCTCCTCTATTCACAGCTTTAATTCTTACCTATACACCAATAGCTCCCAGCATATCATCAGTTCCACCCACTCCTCTGAGCCTATTTGACAGTGACAATGGACTTTCAAGAAGTATTTCAAACATAGCACTCCAAAAACAGAGCTCTGGATCTTTCCCCCAACTCTTCCATTCTCTCCTAGTTTCTCCCTTTCTGAAATGGCTCCACTATTTACTCGGTTAATTTGGCCCCAAACTCAGGGACGGTCCTTTATTCTACTCTATAATCACTGCATCAAATCCACTGGCCAGTCCTTTGGACTCTGATTTCAAGGCATATCCTGACAACGAGCTCATCTGACAACTCTCTCAGCAAACTGGTCAAGTCACTATCATCTCTCATGTGGTTATTGCAGCCGACTTCTATTCCTTGCTTTCATTCAGACTTCCTATTGTCAATCTTACACACAGCAGCCAGAGTAATATATAAAAGAAAAAAAATCATATTATGTCAGTCTCCTGCTCAAAAACTCCCAAGACTTCTCATAATCTCTCATGACTAAGGAGTAAATCCAAACCCTTAATCACACTGTATACAAGACTCCATGTGATCTAGTTATTCCTTACCTCTCTGACCTCATCTCATGACACTTTCCATTTTATTCTGCTCTAGCCACTCTTGCCTTTATCCAGCAATCTACTTGCAACACTATTTACTCCCTCAGATCTTCAAAAGGATTACTCCTTTCTTTCTCTCAGATCTTTTCTCAAAGTCACACTTCAGAGAAGTCCTCTTGTTGAGTCTTTAACACACAACTACCAAACCCCACTCTGGGTCCTCTATCACCTTACCCTTTATTTGTCCAAATAATAGCACTATTTTTCCCCAAAATATATTCAGTTGTACATTGCTTATTTGCTATGCCCTCCACTAGAACAGTAGAAGAGAAGCTCTATTAAAACAGCAAGGATTTTATATTTTTATTTTAAACACTATTATATGTCCAAAGGCTAGAACAGTGTTTGGCACATGATAAGAAAAATAACTAAAAAGTAATAAGAAATTTTGTGTTTCATGATCTCAAACTGAATACTACATAAAGAGCTCACATGAGTGAAAACTCAGGATAAAGCATTGCTTTCATCTATAATGTAGTCCCATAGCATACTCTGAAGGATTGTATTAGTGTGAGAATTTGAAATTTTACTCTTGTGACAATCACAGAAAGTGAAGACTACCACACTTGCTGACAATCAGATAATATGTCCAACATAAAAGGAACAATACTCAGAACATGACACAGCCCAAACCTATGAGGCTATCTCCTACACTTCTTGAGAGGCTCCCATGGTTCCTTTGGGATGCACCTTCTCTTGCTGCAGCTAATTTCATGTGTTAGAGCAAATGTGTTCCTGGTAGCCTTTGGCTGTTGGAACTTGAAAGGAATTTCCACCAAAATTCATCTAAGACACCTGTCACTGCAGACTAGGCCATCCAACCCAGTAACAGTATGTGCATCTGCCACTTCCTGAGAATCCACCTGTTAAAGGCCAGATTGTCTGAGACAAAAGTAAGTTTGTACTGAATCTGATTTCTAAACAGTTCATTCAGCCCTACAACTTTATGTTTATTTTTTATTTTGAGGCTTTTGAGTTCTGATCAGATTATATTTTTTGCCTTGAAAAGTTTGACTATTAAAATTCCTCCTACTGTCTATCTGCTTGTACGGTTTGTTGAGTTTTGTTTGTCTATAAAAGGAAGTCAGTAGTGAAAAGACAGATATGGCCGATAAGTTTCTTCCTGAAGTCAGATCCAAGTTCAGCTGATCTCACTACACTAGTGTACTTTAGACAAACTTAGTCCTTGTGTCCTTTGCAAAATCTTCTAAGACCTTTCCTCAGTCTTGTCTTTGTTTCCACTAGAACTATTGTGATTTCTTTTTTGCCAGTTCATGCATGCCTCTGCACTAAATAACAATTTCATATTGGTGAAAGATAATTTCAAATTACAGTGAATGGTTTTGGGAACTTTTAAATATAAGTAGGAATGGTCATTTGAGAGAAGACTTCAAACAAAAAGGAATGAAATCTGCATTACTCAACGGTCCACCTTCTTTAAATAGTATGATGAGGCTCTCAAATACAATCTGAACTGCAGTGTTTCTTCCATAAAAGACTCCCTAGAAAGAGACAAGAGGCAAAATTAGTTTGACTTTCCCTGTTTGTATCCCACCTTTCCCTGACCTCTTCTTGTTCCAACCACAAATTTAATCCAATCCAATGGACTCCTTAATCTTTCTTCCCCTCTCTCATGAAACATTCATTACAAACTTAAGCTGCTCATGAAAGAAATCCCTGTACATAGACTTCAAACCCCTATCATTGCATATCTCTGTGATGTTGTTAAGGACTACCCATATCCCAGGACAGAAAGGGAAAAAAGGTTTTATTAAAATACTCAGACTTGTCCTGGACACATATACTTGAGGTCTCCCTGACCTTTATCAATTAGTACATCTTTTGGTAGAGCCAGAAAATGCAAAAACTTGCTTTCAAAAAGCTCATTGCCAGACCCTGAAAAAGATTTTGAAGGTTAAAGAAATAAGCTTTCCTGTAATGAAATATCTAAGGGTACATAATTTAGGACAACCTACTTTAGGAGCTCTATCCCAGGTCTTGCTAAAGTAATACAAACCCTGGTTCAGTCTTTTTTTTTTTTTCTTTATTTTTTATTCTTTGCCCCAGGGGTACAGGTCTGTGAATCATCAGGCTTACATCTTTCACAGCATTCACCAAAGCACACACCCTCCCCATTGTCCATAACCCATCCACCCTATCCCTACCCTCCCACCCCCCAGTAACCCTCAGTTTGTTTTGTGAGATTAGGAGTCTCTTATGCTTGGTCTCCTTCCCCATCCCATCTTGTTTCATTATTTTTCCCTCCCTACCCTCCACGACCCCCCATCCTGTCCCTCAAGTTCCTCATATCAGAGAGATCATACAATTGTCTTTCTCGGATTGACTTATTTACAAACAGCAAAAGAGTAGATTCATAGGAGACTTCAGAGATAATTAGTGCCTTTAGATAATATTCAGCATGATGTCTGGATGCTAACATTTCCACTACCTTCTCCAACCTTTTTGTAGATGACCTAAAACCAGAAATTGCTGATCCAGTATGTCAAAAAAAAAAAAAAAAAAAAAAAAAAAAANAAAGACTGAATGGTAGTCACTACATTACATTAACTTCTGCCTTTGGCAGGATACCTTGAAGAGTATTTAAATAGGGGGGAAAAAAACCTCAGGCTAAAAACATAAATTTAAAAATAAGTAGATGAAGGTACAACTATTTCACCCCACAAAAACAATAAAAAGTCTGTATATCAAGACCTTTGTTGGTTTCATAAACAAAAAGACCAAATAAAAAATGTATTGAAAAATCATTTCAATAATGAAAAATCTTGTCTTAAGAACATCAACAACAAACAGAAAAGAACAAGAGGTCCCTGAGGGTAAGAAAGGGACTCCAAGGGAGACTGTGGCAACCACTTTTCAGTGAGTTTGTTAAACTATGAAATAGAACCGTCTCTGGTAATAGTGTTGCCTGGTGGACTGGGGGGACCTGGGATCCTGAAGTCTCGACCCGGCCTGTCTAAAAGATGTCGTGGGAGGCTCTTGGTGTTGCCAAAGAAAAGAATTCAAGGGCAGACACAAACAGCAGACTAGCAGCACAAAAGGAAAGTTTATTAAAGCCAAAGTACACTCTCAAAACTTGAGAGCAGGTGAGCACAAGGGAGACCTGCACCCCATGCGGTTTGGGTTTCTACCTTTTATTGGCAGTCCTTTAGCAAGGGGTGGAAGCTTCATTTCTTGAGGTGGGAATTTCTTGGTAGCAGAGTGATGTGCTTTTTCTTCCTGATTGGGTCAGAGGTTTACATAAATGAAATGCAATTTCAGGAGATTTTAGTAGTTAATGTAGCAAGATGGAGGACGAATATGAACTTTAGCCGCCTTCATCAACCATCTTGAGTCTGTCTGGTTTGATCCAGTTTCTCGTAGTTTTATTTTGGAGTGCTGGCAGGTCAGGCCTCTAATTTACTCATAGTGGGCCATGACTCCCTCTTTGCTGGCCTCCAGGCATCGTGTTAGAACCTAACCGCCTGGCTACTAAGACAATAAAAAGACAGAGGCAAAACTTTCTAAGTAAAATAGGCCTATTATGTCAATTATTAATTCTACCGCAATTTTCACACCATTCTTAGGAATCTTCAGACTCCTGAAGTGGAAGATTTTCCACATACCCTCAGACTCTCTCCCTCACACAGTATACAGCAATCATTTTCAGTCTTCTCTGGAGCCAACGTTCCTCCCTTGTGATAACACAAACACATTTATTACTGAGAGATTCTTTTGAAATGTAAATATCAAATCAACTGTTTTTCAGATGGACTCTTACCTGAAATACCCCACATCTCTTGCATGCAACCTACACTAATAGCTTAAATTGATTTTTTTTTAATCTTGTGTACTTAACTCAATCTTAGCTTGATGAATTAGTTGAGGTCCATGATCCCTTCCAGGCCAAGGAATCTACTGGTATCTTGAAAATATTAGGGACTGATCCCATGTAAGTAATAAATGATGCATCCAAGACTTTATCCAGTTTTGCCTAGTATCCAGTGGAGCCCAAAGCACAGTAAAGACTGGTTTTGTGGGCGCCTGGGTGGCTCAGTGGGTTAAAGCCTCTGCTTTCGGCTCAAGTCATGATCTCAGGGTCCTGGGATCAAGGCCCATATTGGGCTCTCTGCTCAGCGGGGAGTCTGCTTCCTCCTCTCTCTCTGCCTGCCTCTCTGCCTATTTGTGATCTGATCTCTCTCTCTCTGTCAAATAAATAAATAAAATCTTCAAAAAATTTTAAAAAAAGACTGGTTTTGTTATGAATACTTATCAAAATGTGACCCTTTTATTCCTTGTACTAGCACCTGAAATATTCCTGTGTTTCTTGTAGGAGAAACAAACAAATATCCATAGACACAAATTTAAACAAGATCTTATGGTTTATATAAAATGTGATCCACTGTTTCCCACTGATCCCAAATCCAAATGTAATACTGTTCTCAATACTACCTAAAGCCATCTACTTTACTATTGTGTACTTGTGTTATTTCCTTCCACTATCCCTCTAGATCTCAACCTTAATATTCATTTGTCTTGTTGGAAAAATCAACAACATGCCAGATCTATTATACATTAGTGATTTATAGAAGTCCTCTTTTATTTCTCTCAATCAAGACCTAAAGTTTATAAAATTTCCTTGTGACTTCCCATTTTTAGAATGTAAAGATGATCTTTTGTGAAGCTTAAAATATAAAATTCAAACATTGTTTCCATCTATTTTTTTAAAAGCATTAATCCAGAAGAGATATAAAGCTTCCAAAAAGAAATTGTAATTCTACCAACAAAAAATTCATAACTGAGAATATAATATATCCTAGGAAGGTAAATCTCTAATCTCTAAGAGACTACACATTTCTAGAATTTTTCTAAATCAATTCTAAAATCAATTCTGGGAAATTTTGTCAATAGTATCAGAGGTATAATGTGCCAAATTTTTCTGAGATTGCATTTCATTTATGTAATTAATCTCCAGGCCTTGAATTTTCTCTAAGGGAAGAAAACATGAACAAGTTTTTGGTAAGGGTAAATTAAATTAGGTCAAAGGTCTCCAAGCCTCCAATTTAGGATTTCCTAATCATTGCATATCCTCTTCCTTTGTTAGCATTCATATTCTGATCCGATACTAGATGTCCTTTGATGGTACATCAAACAAAGCATATTCTCTTAAGAATTATAAACAATTTGTGGAAGCTTTAGTTCTAGGGTCCCCATTAATTGCGTTGGTTCCTCTTGCTGTGCAGGCTTTTATTAACAGAAAACACTAAAAAATTCTCGGTGAGTTTATTTTCTACAAAATATTATTGACTTTCTTATATTTTACTATCTTTTGTTATAATCTTAAATTCGGCAATCCTCCTTCCCCAACCTGAGGGAAGAATCCCATTGTTTATTTACTATTAGGCAATGATCTAAGTCTTAGTCAAAGCTTCTGAACTTTCTTTAGGAAAATACTGATTTAATTTTGTTTGTCGATGCTATATACCATGGAGTATCTTCTTCTATACTCCTTTATGATCATTTAGAAATCTGCAGGTGAACAAAATTTCCCTAAGTTTCTACAAACAGTATTAAATTTAGCTCTTATTAACTAAAGACCTCAAGTTCTTAGTCGATGATATGTGGTGATCTTGTTAAATTGAAATCTCTCTCATTTCTTAATTTTCGGTTATTTTGGAAAAGTTATCTGAAGAAGATTTTATAACATTTCAAAAATTTAGTGTAACTTCTGTTGTTCTTCTTTTTGGTCCTTTCAATACAAAACACCAGCTAAATTAATGATTTAACTATTGCAAGAAAGTAGATAGCCAATAAATATTGCTTAACTTTTACATTTATACAAAACAGAATCATATTATGTAGCATTCAGAAAGACAGATGAGTATGTAGAAAAGGAGTGCAATTTACATAGGTTCAGAAAGTTTTGTTTGTGAGAATCTTAGAGGCAAGGTTTGAATTTTTAAAAGTGGATCTATGAAAAAAAATAAAAGTTGATTTAGGTATCTATGCCCATGAATATGGAGACACTGAATAAAGTTGAACAGCGTTGAAATAAAATTGCTGCTAAGCATATCATTATCAGTTGTACTCCGTGTCTGTTTGGTTCTAATGATACGCCATCTCTCTGTTTGTGAAAGTGAAAGATGATGTATCAGAGCTAATAGCTCAGTAGCTCCATGTAGAGAACAGATCTTCCAGGAATTTGTAAGGGCTAGAAGTGCTGATTCTGAGTCTCCAAACATTTAAAAGTTTTGAGCCTTAATTTCCACCCTATTACTCTGTATGGATCCTTGGACAATTCACTTAACTACTCTAAATCTTGATTTCCTAATCCGTGAAAGAGGGATGCCTATAGGCTTTAAAATTCAAATGCTGTTATAATAGCAATGTTAGCTGAATCCACTAATGCCATCGTTTTCTAACTACATTAAAGAAGCTACATTGTTTTTGTTTTCTTTAAGTTAGATATTAGCTCAAGACCACAGTATATTCATCACTGGTGACTTAAGCTGACTGGCAGTGTGATAATAAAAATTCATATCCTGTACTGAAGTCTTTGGAGCAAAGCTTCATAAATAGAATTGATAGCTTTGTTAGTAAAAAATGAGATAATGGCATATCAACATCATACCACTACTTAGTTTGAGGGGACAGTGGAAGGGATCAGTGTTCCTATGAGTGGGGATAGAGGTGGAAATAGAGACACTATATGTCCCTGTGTAACCAATGAAAGGCTGAGTGAAGAATAAAACTCATGGCCCGCAGATAGAGCAGTGTTAATGAGAACTTATAACACAGTTATGAACTATGATATAGTCTCCTAATTAACCACAGAAAATTTTTAAAAATTTATATATATCAACAATAAATTTAAAAATTTATATATACCAACATTTTGTGAACAATGAGCCAAAATAGATGATATAATTTATATATATACATTTTTAAAAATTCATATATATTCTAATAAATAAATAAATATGTAAGCATAATAAAATTCTACAATATAGTCATATAAGGGAAAAGAACTTGATCTCACATTTCCTGAGTAGTACAATCCAAAATGCAACTCACTTCTAAGAGGCTGCTCCTTTTTCATCATGACATTGCTATTAATTATATGTTTTTATTTATATGGTTAATGATGATTAAATATAAGTACTTTGGCTGTCCAGTGCAATTGTTAACTCAGAAAGTTGGACTAGGTAACACTAATATAATTATATGTTTAATCCATGCTGCATGCCTTGTTAAGGATTTTACATGCATTGTCTCCTTTAATTTTTAACAGAATTTATATCACACAGGTACTTTATTCCCACTTTGTTGTTGAATATACTGAGGGTTATGGAGCTGAATTATCTTGCCTAAGGCCACACTGCTAGCATTTAATCCAGACATTTTTGGCTGCTGAGCCCAAATTCTTAAACATCATACTATAATACTTTAAGTGGCTCATTGTTTCAAACCTGCTGCCACTTTAACAAGTGACATATTCCTTTAGAATTTTTGTGGCTGCTATTACAATTATGTAGATGAAAGAGGAAAAAAGTTTCTGATGAAAACAATTGAACATCCCCTCTTGGATGATATTAGTGAGGAATGCCAGAAGAAACTTCATTCACCTAGCTGTCATAAATGGCTGCAACTGAAATCTGATCCTGTATTTGGCAAAATATTATGTAATTTGTCTGGGAAAAAAACCTATTAAAAGGTGAATTATTCACCAAGAGATCATAATTCTTTTTTCCTCTTACTATTCCTCTTTTTAGCAAACTGTCATGCTAAACTTAATCGTTCCTCCAAAACATGAAACTAAGCCCTTTTGAGCAATTTCAAACATTTCCACAAATGAATAGACATAGCAATGTGTCATGAAATCTTGCCAATTTACAATGCCTACATTACTTCACAATAATATATTTCTTTATTTAAAAGCTATTTTATTGCTGCTTTACAATTTTCAATGTGCATTTCTCTTCCCATTATAAAAATCAGTAATGCTAGGAGAAAGGTGTCAGCTAAAGCACAGGTTGTAAGGGTTCCAATTTCCAGTGAACATAACAAACCACACTGATCACAACTTTGTGTGGAGAAAATCCTCTGTAAAATTACTTTTTTGCATATGTTTAAATATTATTCACAATGGAAAATCTTTTCTACAGAAAAGCTTTAAAATAATATGGCTGACTGTTACCATGTGAATGTTTTTTTTTTTTCTTAACATAGTCCTTTATAATCACATATACTCTTTATCCTTTTCCATTTCAGTTCTGTCTTGGTAAAAATGAACAAAATAAAAAATTCAGTATAATTTTACCATTCGCATTAGCAAGAGAACAATGGCAAGTGGCTTTGAATTGCTCTTCCATCTGGCATTTCAGTTACTGTTTAGATTAATAGGTACAATAGGAGTTGAAATTTCTGGGCCAGAGTTTAATGGTGCTCAGCACTGCTCCTTTCTGAAAAGAACCATCCACCTGTGGACAAAGCCTTCTGTCTGTTACCATGGCCCTGAATAAAGTGACTGATGAGCATGTGAGTCTGTTTCAAGTTGCAAAAAAGGAAGAACTTACATTCCAGTTAACTACACTGTCTCTTCCTGATACGAATTATGCCAGCTAAGATAATCAATAACTTATCAGGCTGCTGAGAGCCCATTAGCATGTGGTTAATATGCTAGTGTTCACGGCAGTATTCTTCAACGTGGGAAGTGGCCCTTTGGTATAACACACTTCAATAGTTTAAGCTCAATAATAATAACTCTTGTTTAACAAGATATTAGATTGACTCTTATAAATTAGAAGATTGTTTTCATGATCTATGTAATCTACTCTATTAATGAAAATAGAACTGAAGGCTCTTGGCACAATTCATTTCTCACTTCCACTTACAAGTGGGCTCTAAATATAAGGAATCAGGCTTGCCTAATTAATCACAGCACCGAACAAAGTGTCTACCTGAAAAGAATGTAAAACCACTGCTATTAGAAAGTTTAATTTAAACCCTAGGGCTAAATTAAAGAGCTTTTCAAATATAGAGATTATAGTCCAGGAACAGCAAAACACAATTATGGGTTTTTTTCATTTCATTTTATTTTAGGAAATTATTTTTAGAAAAAAAACATAAAAATTTGCTAAATCATTTGGAGGGGGTCAAATCTCATTGCTGTTACATTTTAGCATGAACAAGAAAATGGCATGAAGAAATAAAACCAGTCCAATAGGAAGTATTTAAGATTCAAAGATTTTCATTTGCATCCTCTGAGTGACAAAGACAGGGTTTTGCATATGGTGTCTGTGTACTAACTGAATTTTCTAGCATCTACTCCTTAAATGCAATTCTGATTGTGCAGCCTTAACAAAGAACAGCTAAGTG
The DNA here is from genome assembly GCA_002007465.1 of Ailurus styani. Lineage (NCBI taxonomy): Eukaryota > Metazoa > Chordata > Mammalia > Carnivora > Ailuridae > Ailurus > Ailurus styani. The sequence goes on from LNAC01000339.1 coordinate 395,250, forward strand.
AATGAGCAGGATGTGGTATTTCATGTACTGTTCCCACTTTGGGATTGTCATATTGCATCTGTGGGATTAAATCTTTTAAGGAGTTGTCAAATTTAATTGGTGAATTTGCACAGTTCTGGTTTACTGGATACATCACACCACCAAGATTTTTTTTTTCTTTTATCACTTTATGTTAACTCCATGATTTAAATATTGCCATCTGTGAACAAAGCCTACAGAATTAGGAAAACAGCTTTAGTAAATTAAAAATCTTAACTGATGCATAATTTGAAGACTTTTAACATTGTTTATTTGATACTCGGTGTATTTATTTATTTATTTTCCTCATGGCAGGTATCTATTTTGTACACGTTCAGCATAGCCGAATGCCTCATAAACATTCCAGCAGGTTTAAAGACTATAAAAAAGAGCAAATCTATAACATCAGCAACAGACACACAATCCTTTTAAGAATAAGGACAAATATTTCAAATAAACACTTCAAATGAAATCCAAATTTTCCCCCACATGTGAGTTCTGTATTGTCTGAGCTCTAACAAACACTCCATTTCTTATTCCACCTCCTAAATATGTTTTTCACTGCCTTACACATCCAGGCTCCTCTGTTTTTCATATTTGTAGCCTCTCTTTGGGCCTTGGCTTAAATGCAACTTCCACAAAAGGTGCAGAGGGCCGTCCCAAACATCCTAAGTTAGCCCCCTCCTGTCATTCTCAATTTTCTACATAAAAGTGTTTGTTCTTCAAGTATCAAAAATTATAAAACTATACTTAATTTTTTGTTTACTGACAGAATGTGCATTTCATAAGGACAAAGACAATGATTTTGTTTTATTCTGTTTTTCGTTTGTTTCTGTAAGTGTAAACTCAGCCTCTGGTAGAGTGCTGGCAAGTAGTAGTGGAGACCGCAGTGATAGAAGGAGAAGGAGGATAAGGGGAGTAATAATAAAATTATTTAATAATAAAAATAATACTTATAATAACTAATGTGGTTGAACCCTGTATGCCTGGCACTGTGTTAGGGGATTTCCATTTCTTCATTTCATTTTTAAAACAATCTTTAGAGGTATGTGCTACTATTATCTAAAGTTAGCAGATGGAGACATGAAGCTCAGAAAGGTTAAATAACTTATTCATTGTCACCAAATCAATTAATCTGGTGCCAGGATTCATCCCTGGCCTTCCCACTCCACAGCCCACGTAAAGGAACTTGTTAAATAACTGTGTGGGGATGCCTGTGTGGCCCAGTTGGTTAAGCATCTGCCTTTGGTTCAGGTTATGAACCCAGGGTCCTGAGATCAAGTCCTGCTTTGGACTCCTTGCTCAGTGAGGAGCCTGCTTCTCCCTCTGCCTGCTGCTCCCCCTGCTTGTACTCTCTCTCTCTGAAAAATAAATAAATGAAATTAAAAAAAAATGACTGTGCGATGTCAAAGGAGGGAGGGAAGGAAGGGAAGAAGGGAGGGAAGGAGGGGGGGAGGGAAGGAGAAAAGGAAGGAAGGAAGGAAGGAAGGAAGGAAAGAAGGAAGGGAGGGGGAAGGAAAGAAGGAAGGAGGGAGGAAGGGAAGTGGGAAGGAGGGAAGAAGGAAGGAAAGAAGGAAAGGAAAGGAAGGAAAGAAAGAGAAGCATGCTATCTATAGCAATGGATAATATGCTCAGAAAAACAGGTGTGTTTTTTTTTATGAATTCAAGAAGGTCAAATACTTAGCAACTTTATTAACAGCTTTTTAAACTATGGGTTCTAAGAATGAGAAGTTGAAAGGCACACTAAATGCTTCCATTTGGAAATAATCCTCTAAACATGTGTAGCTATCTTTGTTAACAATGACCATCATGGATTGCTTTTGAGAATCAAGATTGTTAATGAAACACCTAAACACAGAGCAACTATAGCTATTTCCCCCAAGCCATGTAAAAGGTGGAGCATTTCAGTGCAGACACAGAGAATGCAAGGTGACAACAGCTAACATAGAATAAATTGTTCTATGTGTCAGTTTTGAACTAAGCACCTCACTGTGCATGTTCTTTCCTTCACTCTTACATGATCTGTAAACAGTCTCTGTGATTCTGTATACAGAATCACAAGTCCAGCAGGCCTGGAACCTGGAATTCAGATGCAAACATTCTGATCATGGAACTATAGCCCTTGTCACTCTCCAAAGTTCCTGGATCATCTCTATTGGAGGCCGTGGGAATAGGGGGAATTTTGAGAAACTGCACAGTTTATAAGTCATCATTATGCATTGGTTATCTCAATGAAACTTTTCAAAAACTTGAAAATTTTCCTATTTGAAAAGTGGGAAAATAAAATTCAGAGAAGCTAATAACTTACTGAAGTTTCTCTAGCCAGTAAATGCCAAAACTAGGATTTGATTCCAGACCTGAGTGTTTACAAAACCCAGGCTCATTTTTTAAAAAGCCACAATATTTTGTGGAGTTTATTGTCTACCGTAGTCTGAAAAGAAAGGAGAAGCAGCTGTAGCTCACCATAGTGTTCCAATTTCCCAGTAGAATCATCTGAATACTAATTCTGGTGTAACTCTGAATAGCTGAGCCAGCTTGATTTACTCCTTTGAGAATGATTATTTTCTTTAGATATATGATATATTTGAATGCAGAAACTGATACAAAATGATGATGATGCTATGGTAGCATCATCCTCAAGAATGAGCTTTTCTCCATGATTTGTAAATCGTATTAATGTTAAAAATACATATATTCTCACTTTGAATATAATGATTCCAAGAAATACATAAACACAGTTATCATTTTAACAACTAAATATTTATATATTGATAATGAATGAAGAACCACTTGAAACAAGACTTTGGAAAGACAAGAATATATAAGCAGTGATCTGTAAAAATGGAAAATCAGCTAAAATATGTCCTATAACTGAAGTCCTATAATATTACAAAATGTGACATGAGGTGATTGAATAGTTATATTTTCATCTATTTATGTTTGAAGATATTTAATAATGTAAAAAAGGAAGGGTCATGTGCTGAACATATGAAAACTAAGAATGGTTTTTGAAGACTCTTCCTATCATATTGTACATCAGCATAACACCAGTAATACAGTCTAATGGAGGAAGCACTAAAGTAGAATGCCTGTGGACCTCAGGAGTTACCAAGGTACTCAGCAGCTGGATCAGCTCCCTGGGATATAGAGAAGATGCACAATACTGAATTTTCTCCTTCAAAAGAGAGAGAAAGAGAGGTAGGACTTATATCCAACATTCCAGTGCCCTGCCCAAGGAAAAAGGTGTGGATGGCTCTTAGCATTAAACATGAATTTGTGTGATTTGGAGAAAATGTATAATCCTGAGAATTACCCCTCAGAAGGGAGGGATAGGTGTACAACATGGACATTCTTAAAAATTTTTTAAGAGTCTTCTAGAATCTCTAGTTAGGCTAATTGGTGGAAGCCTTTCCCTGCCAAAGCTAGATCATAAAGACTGGAAGAGGAGGCTGCTTCTTCAGATGCACAGACATCAACACATAGCTATGAGAAACATGAAGAATCACTGAAATGTGGCCCTATCAAAGAAAAAGAAATCAAGAGTTATCAGCCCTAAAGAAATGGACACCTATAAACTACTTGACAAAGAATTCAAAATAATTATATTAACGAAGCTTAATGAGCTACAAGAAAACACAGTCAGAAGACAAGACAAAATCAGGAAAATCAAACATGAAAAAAATGAGAAGAGAACAAAACGAAGAGTTAGAAACTATTAAAAAATACCAAACAGAATTAAAGAGCTAAAGAATGTAACAACTAAACTGAAACAAAACATCAATAGAGAGCTTCGCTAGCAGACATGATCAAGCAGAAGAAAGAATATGTGACCTTAAAGATAGGTCGTTTTATGTTACCTAGTCAGAGGAACAGAAAGAAAAAAGAGCAAAGTAGAATGCCTAAATTAGAGAAATAAAGGGCAGCAATATTACACAACCAGAGCTGGCACACTGAAAACTGTATTACTGAAGAACCAACCTTTCCATGAAATATTAGGAAGTAAAGACATGTGACCAAGTAGGAAATAAGAAGATACTCCAGAGAAATCAGACTCATGAACATGATATAGGAAATGTTCCAAATTCAGAACTGTTCCTAAGCCCATAATACATTTCAATTACTATGAGTTTCTTAGGCATGAGGTAGATGCATCTATTATAATTCATTTTACAAACCTATATGTAGAAATACATGCAGTATTTATTATCCCATTCCTTTATCCACATTCAATAAATTTTTAAGTGAAATAGCAATTTCTAAATTAAACAATAGCTTAAAATTTTGTTACAATTAGATCCTGGTCGGTTAGATTGCATCTAAATATTAGAGTCTACAAAGAATAACTAAAAATAATTTTGGTATGATGTAGGGAAGGGAAACTTTAAATGATAGATAAATATTTTAAAATATTAACTAAGAGACATGTAGTTACAAGGTAGTTACAAATGGTATACAATTGGACTTACCTGTGGAATAAATAGTGTAAATCAAATTAGTATTATCTTTTTAAATGAGTGCATCCTTTAACAAGTCGTAGATTTCTTTTTTTTTTTAAATTTTTTTTTAAATTTTTTTTTTTTTTTATTTCACAGAGGGAGAGAGATCACAAGGAGGCAGAGAGGCAGGCAGAGAGAGAGAGGGAGAAGCAGGCTCCCCGCTGAGCAGGGAGCCCGATGCGGGCCTCGATCCCAGGACCCTGAGATCATGACCTGAGCCGAAAGCAGAGGCATTAACCCACTGAGCCACCCAGGCGCCCCGTAGATTTCTTTTTAATGGCATTTTAGAATTACTAGTAACAAAAGTTACTTATAATAATCTGATTTATAATATTATTTTTTTACCTTATTTGACCCTGAATCTGCTTGATTGTTCACACTGGTTTATTTTGGTTTTGTTTGTTTGTTTGTTTTGTTTTGTTGTTTGTTTGTTTTTAAGAATCTGACTTCTTTTTACATGGATGAAAAATTATAAAAGAACACTTAGCTGAAATTTGGAAGACCTAACTTAGAAAAAAACTTTTTTTCAAACACTAGGTTGTTCACAAAGTTGTTTCAAATTCTTTTGAGCCAGAAGTAGTATAATTTTTTAAGTTGATTGATTTTTTTTTAATTTCTGGTTTTTATTTAAATTCTAGTTAGTGGACAAAAATGGTAAAATTTGTGTCAGGTGTAGAACTTAGTGATTCATCACTTACATATAAAATCCAATGCTCATCAGAACAAGTGACCACTTTAATACCTATCCCCCCTCTAGCCCATTCCCCACTCACCTCACTCTATCAACCCTCAATTTATTCTCTATAGTTAAGAGTATCTTATGGTTTGTCTCCCTCTTTCTTCTTTTACCCCATCCCCTATGCTCATCTGTTTTGTTTCTTAAATTACACATATGAATGAAATTATATGGTATTTTTCTTTCTTTGACTTATTTCATTTAGCATAATACACTCCATCTCCATCCACATTGTCACAAATGCCAAGATTTCATTCTTTTTGATGGCTGAGTAAGATTTCATTGTGTGTGTAACACATCTTCTTTACTATTCATTAGTCAATGGACAATTGGGCTATTTCCAAAGCAGTTGATAATGCCAGAAGCAGTATAATTTGCCATTAAATCCTTAGTTTTTTTTTAAAGATTTTTTTTTAATTTATTCATTTGACACACAGAGAGAGATCACAAGTAGGCAGAGAGGCAGGTAGAGAGAGAGGAGAGAGGAGGAAGCAGGCTCCCTGCTGAGCAGAGAGCCCGATGTGGNAATTGGGCTATTTCCATAGCAGTTGATAATGCCAGAAGCAGTATAATTTGCCATTAAATCCTTAGTTTTGAAGTCAAACATTGCTTCAGATTAAAACAAAATCAAGAGGGAAGAGAAGTAAAAAAAAAAAAATCCTTTTTTGTGTGTAATCTTAACTACCCCATACAATAAAGATATTTAAATTGTGCTCTGATCTGATTAGATCCTATCTGAGCCCATTTCAATATGAAACAAAGAATAAAAGTTCTAGTTCTAACTACTTATCAGTTACATAAATTTGGACAATTTGTATCTTGTCACTGCACTTCAGTTTCATCATCTATCAAATGAGACTATATTATTTCCCAGATACAAGTGACACATAGTCAACCCTCAATCAATGGCAGTGATTTTTAAAAGTATTTGAATTGAATGCCCATAATATGTATGTTCCCCACAAGCATAGGTATGATCTGTCAACATACAATACTATCAAAATATCATTGACTATATTCCCTATATTATGCCTTTTATTCCTATGACTTACACATTCCACTATGGGTGGCTTGTATCTCTCACTTCCTTTTACCCTTTTGTTTAACCTTGCCCCTTACATGTGCACCTCCCTCCCTCCCTCCAGAAGCCGTTTGTTCTTGGTATTGATAGGTCTTGTTCTGCTGCTTGTTTGTTTATTCATGATGTGGCTTGGTAGAGTGCAAGGGTTCTCAGACATTAGCATCCATCCAGGTCACCCAGGAAAGCTTGTTAAAAAACAGATTTCCTGGGCGCCTGGGTGGCTCAGTGGGTTAAAGCCGCTGCCTTCGGCTCAGGTCATGATCTCAGCATCCTGGGATCGAGGCCCGCATCAGGCTCTCTGCCTGCTCAGCAGGGAGCCTGCTTCCTCCTCTCTCTCTGCCTGTCTCTCTGCCTACTTGTGATCTCTCTCTCTCTGTCAAATAAATAAAATCTTTAAAAAAAAAAAAAAGATTTCCTGAGTTGCACCTTTATATTTTCTGATCAGGTCTGTGGTGCGGTCTGAATAGTTGTATTTCTTACAATACCCTAAATGATGCTGATAGTGCTAGTCTGGGCACTGTAGTTTGAGTACTAGTTATATATTATAAGAAATTAAATTGATGTTGGAGTCAAATACACTAGTATTAAAATCCTTGTTAGAGTACATGGTAGTATCTTTAAACTTAGCAAGTTAATTCAATTCCTTTAGAATGCCATTCCTCTCCTACAGGTAAAGAAAGTGAACATTCAGCATTAAATCTCCTCCCGCCCTCCTTCTAGGAACTCTGTTAATTAGCTTGCCTTCCCTGGTCCTAAGATTGGATTGCACAGGACACCCCTACACCGCTCCCACCAGCTGTAGCTTTCCAAGGCCCTGGTGCTCCGCTGGTGTCTTCCTGATTCCTAATAGCTAAGGAGAGGTTCTACTTATAATCCCACTCAGCCCAAATCCTGTTCTGCTCAAACCATCCTCCAGTTCCAGGATGGGACTTTATCTTATTCATACTTTCCTTTTCAGCTTGTAATTAACTCTGAACATGATACTGGCTCAGAATCTGCTGCCCACTCAGAGGCTATATTACCCCTGCAACTGTGCCAGGGACTGTGCTTTGATGAATAATAAAACACCTTTTTGAACAGCATACAATCTAGTGAATTCAAGAGAAAGTTTAAAGCTTAAGTAGATAAGCATGAGTATTGTCTATAAAATGCTATTTGACATAAGGAGAGCCTTTGACATCCCCCAATGCAGTCAAGACACTTGGAAGGAAACCACATTTCTTTAGAAGGCAGGAGGAAGAAGCTTGTGGGTCAAAGACCCTGTGCTACTAGCTGCTGTATTTGTTAGTCGCTCAGATAGACTTAAAAATCACTTGTAAGGGTCTGAAAAAAATTAACCTTTATCTCTGGCCCAAATCACCTGTAACTACTATTTTAAGACAGTCTAAAATGGACATAAGGCCATTTGGAGTACAGGCTTCACAATTCTGTTTCTTTTCCAGCAGGGGATGGGGCTCAGCTCAAAGACCCCGAAATCCACAATTTCATTCTGTATGTACAACTGTACAACAAAGATGTGTTCTCGTATTGTAGGTATTTTTACCTTTGTACTTTGTGACAGTTCTTAACCAACATATGAAAAGATGAATGGTTAAGTTTATATTGGTTTGTATTTTAAAGTCCTCTATATTGGAACACATTTACATATGAACAATAATATAATAAATGTCAGTGTTTCTGGTTTTCCTTACTACCACTCCCTATAAGAGAGCGCAGCATAATTATAGTTGTTCCCTCAAAAGGTTCAGAGGTGGTAATATTCAGTGAAGTGAGGCACACATACCAACAAAGGGAAAGGCCCCCATCTTCAAACAACTGGCAGGAAACATATTAATGAATTATTTGTTTCTCAGGTCCCAGTGCCTTAAGGCATGCTCAGGATCCAGACCTAAAAGCAACATGCTTTTGAAAAACTAAAAGTGACAGGGCAAAATCTGGATGGCTTATCACTGCCGAAAACAGGTACACACCATCTCTTTCATTGCTCTGACACACATTCTGCACTATTCATCAACCTTATTCTTTTCTTCTCATGCCTAACCTTTTGGTGACAGTAAACATGACTTGACAGAGAGTCCAACATAGAAATTTATGATCTTTAACCTTTTTCTGATTTGTGACAGGTTTGGGACACATCTGGACTAATCCATCAGGGAGAAAAAATATCTTTGGAATTATAATATGACAGTGAGCTTCAGGAGCAAACAGTCATGTTTATGTACAGTCTTTTCCAGTTGAAATCTAAATGAATAGAAAAAAAGTAATTTTTCACCTAACTAAGCTCATTTACTTAGAGTGAAAGGAATCTTTCCCATCAAATGACGGGCAGTCGTAGTTCAGCATGCATTTTTAAAATGCTTATGTAGCAAAAACATATCCTGAAAAGTAGATTATATATTAATTCTCATGGCTTTAGTATTAAATACAGATATGTGTATAGTAGAGAAAACTAAGACACTGTAGACATCTGTGAAATTTAGGCATTTACAGAGTTAAAACTAGAGGTATAAATATATGTTGATATAAATATGTCCGTATGTGAAAATGTCCTTATAAATGAAGAGCATTTTAACTATTTATTCTTGTAAAAAAAATGTGCCCGATAAAAATACACCACTAAATACTGATGCCACTTTTTAGCTGTGAAATGAAAAGGAAGAAATATATTTAGTTTTAAACATTTAAAGTTCTCCTATGCTCTGGGGCAAAAAACAGGTGTTTTCTAATCGCTTTTGTTTTTTGTCGGGCAAATTTGTATAATAACAATCATATTCTGAGCTAGAAAAAAATCATGGAAATTTAGTCTCACAATCTCAGTGAAAATATGGATAATAAGGCATTTCATCTCTATTAAACACATGCTTGTTACAATGCTTTTACTCATGTTGCATATAACTTTACACACGAACTACCAAACCGCAAATTCTCCCATAATTAAGCAAAAGCTTCTATCCCTCATCCTCTTGATTTTGCCTGGCTTTCTCAGATGGCTAAAGAAAGAGTAGTTTTTGATATCTTTCATCCAAGGATAATTAAAATCCCTCCATTTCCTTTATTAGTATAAAGTTCCTACACACATGATTATAATAATTTTAGTAACACTTGGGTTGGTGAATGGAGATCATACTCAAGTCGCTTAGCAATTTGTCACTCAGTATATACCAAGAAAATATATTCCTAATGTGTAGAATCCTTGGCAGTGATGTTCTGCCAATCTAAAGCAAATTTTAGCCACAAAAGTTTCTTACACCCAAAGTGTATAAATGTTCTTTTTATTGGCTATAGTAGAAATGACAGTTACTTTTTAATGATGCTGATGAAATGACCAAATTATTTTTCCAAAGACAGAAACAAAGAAGATAAAATCATAACATAATGACAGTTATATAAGTTCCTACTATGTCATGGGATGCTACCCATCCAACTACAGGTTTAGTTCACTATGTTCATCAGCTGGTTTCCCTAGATGAGTGTAAAGATTTTTTTGTGTGTTTTTTAAATATAATTTTTAAGGATTTTATTTATTTATTTGAGAGAGAGAGAGAGAAAAAAAAAAGCATGAGCAGGGGGGAGGGGTAGAGGGAGAGGGAGAAGCAGACTCCCCACTGAAAAGGGAGCCCGATGCAGGGCTCGATCCCAGGACCCTGAGATCATGACCTGAGTCAAAGGCTGATGCTTAACCGACTGAGCCATGGAGGTGCCCCTTAAAGACCTTTTTAATAATAAATTTTTTGGACTCCATGTAGCACTTCACACTTTCAATTAAAGACTCTGTTTAGATTCTGGCACTCACTTAACATTAAATACTTGTAAAATAATATTTGAGTACATGCAGAGATTTCTAAATTAAAGCAGGATTCATATAAACCTCTTTTAAGCCATTTTTATTTAGAATGAATGTAATATGCATTTGTAAAATAATGTACTTGCTACATTTTTAAGTCAGTCAGTTAAGCATCCGATTCTTAATTTCCATTCAGGTCATGATCTCAGGGTCATGAGATCAAGCCCTGGGTCAGGCTCCCTGCTCAGCATGGAGTCTGCTTGAGATCCCTTCTCTTCCTTTGCCCCTCTCCTGCTTATGAGCACATTCTTTCTCTCTCTCTCAAAATAAATAAATAAAATCTTTTAAAAAAATTTATAAAGTCAAAATGACTTCCAAATTAATTACTTTCTTCTAGTTGTTGACTTTAAAGATACAGTGAGAAATATTTCTATTTAGATAAAGGTTCAGTATCAGTTTCTGAGTAGAGAAAGATTTTTATTTGTAAAGTTATCTTCGTGAAATATTCTTAAAGATGTGTAGGTTCTGTGAATTAGAAAGGCCCACCTGTGATGGCACACTTCTAGGATCAGCAAGAGATGGACAAATGATAGCACCTTGCCTGTAATTTATCCTCAGCTGTTTACAGGAAATGTTGCTGCTGCTTAGCTGATACTCTAGTGATTGTTCATGATTTATAAAGTAAGGCCAAGGAGCGCCTGGGTGGCTTAGTGGGTTAAAGCCTCTGCATTTGGCTGAGGTCATGATCTCAGGGTCCTGGGATCGAGCCCCACATCGGGCTCTCTGCTGAGCAGGGATCCTGCTTCCTCCTCTCTTTGCCTGCCTCTCTGCCTACTTGGAATGTCTCTCTCTCTCTCTCTCTCGCTCTCTGTCAAATACATAAATAAATAAATAAATAAATAAATAAATAAATAAATAAATAAATAAAATCTTTAAAAAATAAATAAAGTAAGTAAGGCCAAGAAGTTAGCTGGGGTTGTGTAGTGATATAAACCAAAATTTGGTGATAATATCAGCTTCAGGTTAGGGAAATTCTATAATCTCCAGATGTGTCAACCCACCTGCAGACTTGAAAACATCTCAGTAAACTCCCTGTGGGACTGTTAGATTCATCTTTCTAAACCTACTTTAGAATTGCACATAGTGTTGGCACCAATCAGTCAAATGGAGATAAGATTTTGTACCTCCACAATCTCCTACAATTGCCATTAGACACCTTCAGCAACTCCAAATAAACATATTTCCCAAGTAAAGTTAGTATCTTTGTCAAGCAAACATATATTCAAGATCATTCTTTAAACCTGAGTTTCCACAACAATCCACTTCTCAGTATATAGCTGAAGGAAATGAAATCAGTATCCCTGAGAGACATCTGCTCCCCCACGTTCATTGCTGCAGTCTTTCCAATAGCCATGCTGTGGAAATGACCTAATTGCTTACTGACAGATTAATGTATATAGAAAATATATACACACACAAAATGAAATACTATTAATTCATTAAAAAGAAAGAAAGGAAAGGAAAAAATCCTGCTATTTGCAACAAAATGATGGACCTTGAGGGCATACATCTTAAGTGAAATAACTCAGACAGAGAAAGACATGAACTGTATGGTCCCACTTATATGTGGAGTCTAAGGAAATAAACTCAAAGAAATAGACCAGATTGGTTGTTGCCAGAGGTAGAGGTGAAGGGTGGGGAAATTGGGTGAAGATGGTCTAGAGGTACAAGCTTCCAGTTATAAGATAAAAAAGTTCCAGATGATTTGGAATACTCTGAAAAGGTAAACAAATTTAAGAGTAAGTATCTGGTTAGAATCAGTGGTGTATTTAGGTGTGGTTTTCTAGGAATTTCATGGTATTACATAGTGACTAAGGAATTATCAAATCCTGCATTTCTAAAGAAGTTGTATGGAAGAAACAATGTCCAAATAGGACGAAAATACAGCATTATTATTAATAGTGTTTGCAAAGCACTCCCAAACCTGGGGTATTGCATTCTTTAGTCTCATGTATTTATTCTACATAATATTTGGTAAATGCTTACTAGGCTTCAAGCACCATAGCAGTGCATAAAACACTGATGTTCTTTTCATGGAAACCATGTTGTAATGGGAGGTACAACCAACAATAAATTTATAAAGGAATATAGAGTTGCAAGTTGTGTTGTGTTCTATGAAGGAGCAGAACCCAGTATAGGATAAAGCAAATATAACAGAGGTTACCTGTTTCAGAAAGGGAAATCAGGAAAGAACACTTAAAGAAGGAACATTTCAGCTGATACCTAAAGATGAGAAGGAGATAGCCACAAAAAGGATCACCTTTTCAGGCAGAGTAAATGGCATAAGTATGGATGTCCAAAGGAATAAATTTGCTGGGCATAATTAGAGAATTAGAAATTATCAGTGTAGCTGGAGTAAAGTGATCAAGAGAAAGAACTGAATGAGAAATAAGATAGATGGAGGGAATTCGATATGAAGGAAACCTTAGGATTTTCATCACAATTAAATTTTGTATAAGCGTAAAGGAAGCTATGGAAGAATTTTTTTTAAAGATTTTATTTATTCATTTGACACAGAGAGAGATTACAAGTAGGCAGAGAGGCAGGCAGAGAGAGAGGAGAGAGAAGGAAGCAGGCTCCCTGCTGAGCAGAGAGCCGGATGTGGGCCTCGATCACAGGACCCTGGGATCATGACCTGAGCCGAAGGCAGAGGCTTTAACCCACTGAGCCACCCAGGCACCCGGAAGCTATGGAAGAATTTTAAGCAGGTGCATACCATAATATGATTTATAGTCTGTTTTCCACAAAATGGTCTTGCATATATTTTATTACATTTATTTCAAGGTACCTAATATTTGACAACTAGTATAAGTTACTTTCTAAAAATATTAATTTTGACTAGTTGCATAAAGAACTGTGACTAATTGGTTTCCAGGATTTTGCTATCTTATAAATTGTGATAGTTGGTATAGTAATTAGAATTATCTATATTTAGAATCATTTTATGTGCAAATGTGGCTATTTTGCTTCTCTCTTTCTAATCCTTATAATATCCTCTTGCTTTTTTGACTAGGATAAGTAATAGAAGTAATAGAATGGTTTTTAACTTTATGTATTCTGTATTTCCACACTAAGTGTGATGTTAATTGATGTTTTCTACAGTCATCTTTTATAAAGCTAAGGAATTTTCTATATCTATTATTCAATATATTCTATTCTTTATTCCTAGTTAAGAGTGGGTTTTTTTTATAATAAAGGGATTTTGAATTTCATCAAATACAATTTTATTGGAGAAGATTATGTCATTTTTCTCATTTAATCTGTTAACGTGGAAAATTGCATTGATTTTCTAAGTTAATTTACAATTGTATTTCTTTTATGAAAATAACTTGGTCACAATATAATTTTTCTTTATGATACTGAGTTGAATAAACTATTAGGTTAAGTTAACTAATTTGTTAAGGTTTTCGCATCTATGTTAACACCAAAAGTTGATCTATCATTTTCTTTTTTTAATATATATTGCTGCCAGGTTTTGGTTTGAGTATCAAGGCTATGCTATCTATAATATTAATTCATAAATAGTTCTGGAGGAGTTTGTGTAAGATGAGAATTAATTCTTGATTTATTGTCTAGTTTAGGTATCCTCGGTAAAGGCATTTAAGCCTTGGGTTTTCTTTTGGAAACATTTAAATTGTTGATTTGATTTTTTAATACTATTTGGGTTATTTATGTTTCCCACTACTTATGTTAGTTTGGTAGATTTAATTCAATAAAATTTGGGAAGATGGGGGTGCCCAGCTGTCTGAGTCAGTTAAGTGTCCAACTCTTGATTTCCACTCAGGTTATTATCTCAGGATCATGAGATGGAGCCCTGCCTCCAGCTCCTGTTGAGTGTGGAATGTGCTTTAGATTCTCTCTCTCTCTGCCCCTCCCCCACCTCCTTCCCTCCCTCTCTCTCTCTCTCTCCGTGTCTATCTCTATCTCTGTCTCTAAAAAGAAAAATAAAGTAAAATAAAATCTAGGAAGACAGTTTCTAATTTATTGGCATAAGGTTTTACCTAATATCTCCTTTTTGTTTGTTTGTTTTTTGTATTATCTGTGGAGCTTTTTCTTGGAATTTCAAACAGTGATTAGTTGTTCCTTTATTTTTTTTTATGGTTGGTCTTGCCATAAGTTTACCAATTCATTGTCTTTCCAAATCAGCTTGTTCAGTCTCTTGACTGAATTTTTCCTATTTTATTGATTATTTCTCCTAATGTTAGTATTGGAATTTGGAGGTTCATGCTGTTTGGATTTTATTATTATTATTTCATGAACGAAATACTTAGCTCACAACATTTTCAGGTTTATTTTCTAATAAATACATTCAAGGATAAAAATTACATTAAATATAATTGATATAGTATCCAGCAAGTCTTTATTATAATCAAGTTCAAATATTTTTACTCCCATTATAATTATTTCGCTGCCTTGTTGGTTGCTTATTTTTTTAAGATTATATTTATTTATTTGAGAAAGAGAATGAGAGAAAGAGAGAGAGACAAGCAGACTCCCTGCTGAGCAGAGAGCCAGACGTGAGGCTCAATCTCAGGACCCTGAGATCATGACCTGAGCTGAAGGCAGAAGCTTAACTGACTGAGCCACCCAGGTGTCTGCCCCATGGGTTATTTAGGGCATCATTTCAAAATAAAAATTCCCAAACATACAAGAATTTTCTAGGTATATTTTTCTATTCGTATGTAAAAACCGCAACATGTCAGAAAACACTATAATTTAAATCCTTTGGAATTTTTTGAGATTATGCTTCAGTATATTTTTTCTATTTGTGACTTCAGTTCAGTAGTTCAGTGGATGAGAGTGATGCAACAGATACAGCAAACTGGAAAACTGGACATCTGTGATTTTCTAGCAAGACAGGTAAGACTACAGATTGGAATCATTTCAAAAATCTAACAAAATGCCTCACTCACAGATTCAGGGAAATGTCAGAATGTTAGTACATACTGATTGTCATTTGCTGTGTATAGGAAGATTTTGGGAAAAAGAATAATTTGGGGGGAAAATATTGGCCAGTTTGCAGACAGAAATAAAAAGGAATCTATGCAGTACTGATGTTTTCATCTAGCTTCCTTATCTCTCTCACTTCTTTTCTTTCCACTGTCACCAGTTGTGTGTTTTTATTTCATTTGCTAATGAATCTCACTCTCATGCTGCAGGAGAATGAATTGGAGTGGGGGCTAGAGTGGAAGCACAGAAACCAATTGAAAGAGGATTACAATTATAAAGATTAGAGAAGATGACCCACCTAGAATAAGTGGAAAGAAAGGAGGAAATAAATTAATTGATTTGATTAAAGGAGGATTTTCTACAGTGTAAGATCCATAATTGAATTAAATATGAGGAAAGAAGATGGAAGCCAGAAATCAAAAGTAGTATTGCCAAATTCACAGGAACAACTGGATTACTGGTCATGCCATGTCCTGAAAGGGGGGGAAAGAGAACATAAAAAGAGGCATGGAATTGAGAAAGAAAACTGAGAGTTCAGTTTTGGTGTACATGTGTTCTAAATCCCCTTAAATCCAAACCCAAATTGTGTTATTGTGCCACCTTCTAGCAGTCTGGATGGTTTAGGAACCCAAATCAGGGCATATCATGTTAACACAAAGAAAGAGAAACCAGAGGGTGTCATTCCTGTTCATTCTCAGGGACTGTGTCCATTAGTGAATAGGGTTCAATCAATATCTTAGACTCTCTTCTGTCAGAGTTATAAATCCTCCTACTCAAGGTGGAGTGAGAAATGATAGAATTATCTTAAGTGAGTAAGCAAAGAGGCAGGCAGAAATATCTCCTCTGCTATGAAATCTAGGTGATTTGAGTTTATTGGATTTCAGGGATAGGAGAGGAATAGAGGAAGATAAAGAGTCAGGTTTAACTCTGGATCCCACATTTGGATTAGATATGCTGAACTATAGAGCAGATGAGACAAACAGCACAGTGATGGGGGAAAGATACAAAATTGTTTTAAGACAGATCCCAAGAGCTACTATATGAAACTGTCAATGGGCTTAGTAACTGAAACTCTGATCTATTCCTTAAATGTAACTTTCAGTTCAGCATATAAATAACACTTGGGATCTAGTGTATTTTATGGGGTGGGCAGAGGGAAGGACCTGAGGGTGACAGGAGTGTATGTATCATAATATTAGGAGTGAGACTGTTAGGTAGAGGGCCAGGGTCCCCAACAAGAAAATATGAAGTCAAAACAGCTAAGACAAAACAGCACTAACATCTTGTTTCACAGCTTAGATGGGACTCCAATAACATTCTGTTTTGCAGCAGAAATGACTTCTGCAAAATGTCCTAAAATAAAACAATTAACCACAAAGCATTTGTCACTATTGTGAGCAAGGGGAAGTTAAGACATAAGCCCAGGGATGTCAGGCAAAAAGGACCATCAGCACATAAACATTAACCTAATAGGTAGACACATGCATGATGAATGCCCTGACTGGCATAACTCAGCACACCCTTGTTGCTTAAGATAGTTCGCAAAATGGAAAAAAAAAAAAAAAAAGATAGTTCATAAAATGGCTCATAGAACCTCCTAAACTTAGAAACTCCAAGGCAACCCTCCTGCGCTTTGTACTATCGCTCAATAAACTTTACTTTGCTGCCCACCACTCTTCCTCTGGTCTGCCTCTTCATTCTTCCAAGTGGCATGAGCAAGAGCTGACTGTGCTAAAGGAATAGGAACCCAGTAACAATAACGACAGGGGAACGGAGCATTTAAGGAGAGATGAACAACATTTAAACATAAACAACATAAAAAGAAGAAGTCAACAATTACATTTTTTTGATACTCTGGGTATGATAAACACTATGAAATATCCCCTGCTTTTATAGATCCGAAGTGATTTTAGTAAAAGGAACTTTAGTGGGGCACCAGCAGTTACAGTCAGATTTTAATGGCTTAGTGACTTTTTTGATTTGAAGAATAATGTAAAGGTGAATAGATTTAATAAATGTTAGTTCTCTTTCTTTCCTTTTTTTTTTCCTCTCCTAGGAAGAAATGATGTTCAGAGTTGATGAGAGGTGAACTTCCCATTCTCTTTTACTCCAGACCCTCCCAGAACCCAATAACTCAAGTTATGGAGATGAAAGCAAAAGACTGAAAGGTGAAGAATACCTGGCTAAATTTTTCTCAAAACTTGAGCGAGTTTTAATAAAATGATAATTTAAAAATCTCAAAATGGATTGAATTTTATTTAAAGTACTATACTTTAGGGCACCTGGGTGGCTCAGTGGGTTAAAGCCTCTGCTTTCGGCTCAGGTCATGATCTCAGGGTCCTGGGATCGAGGCCCGCATCGGGCTCTCTGCTCAGCGGGGAGCCTGCTTCCCCCTCTCTCTCTCTGCCTGCCTCTCTGCCTCCTTGTGATCTCTCTCCCGCTGTGAAATAAATAAATAAAATCTTTTAAAAAAAAAGTACTGTACTTTAATCACAAAATCTTATTCCTTCCCTTGAAATCATTTTTTAAAAAATATTTTGATTCCCATTGGAAATTGCATGAGTTACATTTATTTATATATCTGTTTATTGCTTTCCCACACAAACACAAAAATAGCCCAGCTGTGATTACATATTACTAACTGTTTATAAGTTGCAAATCTGCTCCCTAAAAATTCTTGACACTACTCCAGGGAGGCATGTATATACTCTGAATTTTTTAATAAAAGATACTTTGTATCATGCATATATAATCTGTACTGGGTTAGTTGAGGACATAAAATTTAAAGTCAGCACAATGGCTCAGTAAGTCTCTAAGGGTTTTATAGAAGATAATAGCTCAAACCACCTTATGACATTCCATTAACAATTTTCTTTGGGATAAATTTTTTAAGCCATCATGCTTTCTTATAGGCACTTAACATCTATCTGAAAATCATACATATCCTTTTTTGCTTCATCTGACCATGTATAATTTAATTTTAAGATGCAGCTTTTATCATAAAAGTTTTTCAGGAAGTAATTATAAGTTTGAACTACCTCAAATCAGCACTTTTTATCAATTTACTGGCATTTTTTTAATGTTTTCATGATATCATGTTTTCCTGAAATACCTAAGTAGATTTAACCCAACATATAGACTGTCCTTTTCTTTTTATATCTGAGTAGCAATCATCCTATGTCAATGAGTTCCTTTCTTATAAGGTATATGATCCACTTTTTTTCATCTTTTAATCTTACCAACACCCAGGGCACTTTATAACCTTCATTGTTGACAGAGCCTTTTAGCTACCAAAGGAGAAAAGTGGAGACACACAGTCTTTCCAGGGTAATGAGCCTGGAGTAGAGTACAGAATATATTTTTGATATATAGGAAGACTTTTTTATTTTATTTTTTTATTTTTTTAAAGACTTTATTTATTTATTTATTTGACAGAGAGAGAGACAGTGAGAGAAGGAACACAGGCATGGGGAGTGGGAGAAGAAGCAGGGGGAGTGGGAGAAGGAGAAGCAGGCTTCCCGCTGAGCAGGAAGCCCAATGCAGGGCTTGATCCCAGGACCCTGGGAATCATGACCTGAGCCAATTGAAGGCAGATACTTAAGGACTGAGCCACCCAGGTGTCCTTTGATTTATTTTACAATAATGTAAAATTTGTCTTCCTAGCTATCTTACTGTAGAACAAATTTGAATGTGATATTTACATGGTGACCCCAAACCTTTTATGCTTTTGTTCACTTACTTTTTTTTTTTTTGCTATGTACATTTTATGACCATTTGCTGAAAATTTTAGAACCCCTTAGACACATTAATTACTTACTCTTTCTTAGCAATGATTAATCCCTTATATGCCAACAGAAACTCCTGAACTTCTGGTATTTTTACTGAAGGTTTTGTGAATTCCAACAAAGTGAACAGATGATATGACCTTTTTTTATAAGCTTTCATGACTTTTCTCATGAGATGTGGGTTTATCTTAAGCCATTAATAATCAAATGTCCTTTTAACACTCCTTATCATTTTGACCACCTTGAAAACTAGATACATTGACAAATCTTATTTGAAACTTCGGTCTTGATTTATCACTTGCTACTTTCAACTGCTTTGTCTTCTAACCTTCTGGCCACTCTGTTTCAATTTTCTGTTGTTTCCTCAACAGTTTTTAAATAGAGACCCTGCTTAAGATTTTTTTTTAATCCATTCTTCATTTCTCTTTACATTCTATGGATAATTGCATCCACATCAATGATTTGATTGACAATTATTTCTTAATTATAGCTCTAGTCTCTCTTCACCCTTTTTATTCCACATTCTCATTAAAGTCCAGGTACACTTGTTTTAATATCCTACCTGCCTACACCTGTTAATATTTCTGTTTTCCCTGTCTTTATACTTTGTAACACTGTAGCAAAAATATTAGAAGTATATTCAGAAGCTATGGGAACATGGGAAGCCTTACTTTTACAAGAAAAGCTGTAACTTTAATAGTCTTTCCCCTTCAAATCTCAATTGTTGGCCTTGCTTCTTATTTTACTAAGAAACTACAAGCAGGTTTTAAAAATTACCATCTCTCACCATTAAGTTTATTTAAAACCATCTGTATTCATATGCCCCTGCCATCTTCCATGTTTAGTGCACAAATTATTCACATTTCTATTTAAGATCAACACTCCCACTGCTCTTTGGATCACATCTACTATCGCCAACTCAGAAACCTTATTTCAGCTGTTTATTGTCTCATTTCTATCAGTCTGCAGACATGCTCACATTGGAAAAGGATAAAAGCAACTCCCTGGGTACTATGCTACTTTATAGCTACATTCCAACCTCTGTGCTCCCCTCTGGAACCCAGGAGCCTCTACACTCCATCCAGGCCAGCTGAATACCTGGCCCCTGCCTTCTCCCTTTGATCACTCCACTGCAGCTTTCAGGCCCAGCCCTCCCCCCGCCAACTCAACTGAAATCACTTTTGTCCAAGATGCCAATGAATCTATCCTGTTGAAGCAATCCTTTGGACAATTCTCTTTCCTCATTTTACTCAAACCCTCAGCAATTTTCAATGACCAATTGTTACAGGATTTCTACTCCTTTAGTGCCCAAGGTTCTTGGTCGTGCCACTTAGAAGAATGAAACAGTAGACCAGACAAAGAGGTGGGCAGCGAGGCAAAGTTTACTGAGTGATAGCACAAAGCTCCTGGAGAGGGAAGGGATCTGAGAGAGTTGCCATTTTGCCGTTCAGATCTAGAAGGTTTTATGAGTTCTTTTATGGAACTATCTTAAGCAACCAGGGTGTGCAGAGTTATGCCTGTTAGGGCTTTGATCATGCATGTGTCTACCTATTAGGTTAATGTTTATGTGCCGATGGTCCGTTTTGCCTGACATCCCTGGGCTTATGTCTTAACTTCCCCTTGCTCACAATAGTGACAAATGCTTTGTGGTTAATTATTTTATTTTAGGACATTTTGCAGAAGTCATTTCTGCAAAGGCTACAAAACAGAATGTTATTGGAGTCCCATCTAAGCTGCAAAACAAGATGTTAGTGCTGTTTTGTCTCAACCGACTCCATATTTTCTTGTTGGGGACACTGGCCTTGATTACCTAACTGCCCAACTAACTCTTAACACAATCTTTCCTTCTCAATTTTTTTCCTCCTTTGTCAAGACAACATATGGTGAGCAGTCCTTTTTTTCTTTTTTTAAACTTCATTGCCTTATTCATCTTTTCTTGACTTTTAAATAAAAGGGATTTCCTGATTTCTTTGTTCTTTCTTTCTATGCTTCCTTTCTAGATGATCTCATCTAATCCCATGGCTTTAATATTCATTTATCAATAATAATAATAATAATAATGTGCACTGTTATAACTAATATAAATCATTGACTAATTTAATCCTCAGAGCAAAATTAATTTCACTTTGCAGGTGGTGAAACTGAGCACAAACTGAGAAGTTCAGTATCTGGGTCAAATGTACAAAGCTAGCAAGTACGCAGTAGTTCAGGGATTCAAATTCTGACAATTTGGCTCTAAGCTCATAACTTTAGCCATTACTCTATATGGATAGTATATTTCCAGCCCTAAATTCTTTGCAGAGCTCCAGAGTGTTATTTCCCAACTTCTTACCTAACATCTGCATTCGAAAGCCTCACACACATATAAAAAGCAAACATATCTGAAACTGATCTTTGAGCTCCCTCCTAAGCCCATTTAATTTATCTTTCCCATCTGCATGGTAGAGCCTCTGTTTCTCTGAACTCATCTGCCCTTCTGTTTCCAGGAACATTAGCCTTCTGACCACAATTCCAACTTATTCCCAGAACAGGTTCTTTGCACTTGCCTTCCTCTTGCAGAAATGTTCTTCCCTGAGACTGTACATGACTTGCACTCTCGTTTTACTTAGGTTTATGCTCAAATGTTGCCTCCTCCAAGATAAAACTCCCTTTGAGTAAAATGACCTCCTTACTACTTATTTTTTCTCGGTTCTTCTCTGCCTGGCTGATTTTATTTTTCTTTATACGATGTATCACCGCCTGTAATTAAATATTTGTTTTTAGTTGCTTGTCATCTATCTCTCCATTAAAATGAAAGCCTCATTAGGAAAGACCTCATCAAGCCATTCCCTTGCTCTGCCAAAACATTTTATTGGCCTTTTAAAAAATTCACTTTATACTCTTCAGCCCATTTCTTCCGCTTTCAGTTTCTTTCAAAACCATATTTATCTAACAGTAATGATATAATGATATTTTTGCTATGAAGATGTCCACGATTCCTCCAGTTAAAAGTTTATCCTTACATTTTTATACAAATCCTCTTCTTGAACTTCTGTCATGGATTTCATTTCATATTCTGCCTAGTGGTACAGTACATGTGCCACTATTTTTCTCCCTCATGAAATTATGTTTAATTTCCATTCCAGTCAATAAGGAGTTGTTGACATACTCACAGTTCCTTTGTCTGGTAACAATGTCTTATCATTTCTATATTTTTTGAAGGCCTGACATAATAACTTACATGTAGTATGTAAGTAACTTACATGCATAGTAATTCACAGCCACTCAATAAATGTTTGTGAAATTGGTGAATCTTCCCATTCCTGAAAAATACATTCATTTTTAAAAAAACTGAATCATATAACATGGTTACTATAAAATTTCATTATTTTGGGAAAAAAAAGCTCTCATTAATATGGTAAAGCAAATAATAATGTTCTCTTCTCTACTTATGTATTTTGGAATTTTTGCTTGTTTTGTATTGTTTTTTGTGTGTTGGGTTTTCCTACAGAAGGAAATGGCTGTAGCTCTCACTGACTTTCCACCATCTACTATTCCTGGTATATTGCCTATGGTAAATTGAAAACCGAATGATATGTACTCCCCTCTGAGGTTATATTTGTCAAGTGACCCACATTGAGTAGGTCAGATTCACAATCACTATTAAAAACCCAGTGAAGCTCAGGAAGCAGCATTTTCTCTGCCTTTAGCAGCTGCTTTCCTAATCTTCTTTCCCTTAGCAATGACAGGCAGGCTACTGGGAGGCCTTGTATGTCCCTTGGACTTGAACTTCTTATACTGACACTAGCCTCACAGATTAGTTTGGCATAAATAACAGCTGCTTTAGCCTCTTGTGATATAATTTTTGACAAACTATCTGATGTCTTATCTAAGAAACAGGACTAGAAATAACATCGGAGGGAGATTTCATTTTATTTGTTGAAATAGTAGAATCCAGGATTTGTATATAATCCAAAAGTATCTGCCATAAATGTCAGATGTTTGTTTGCTCACAGAAACCAATAATTTATCTTTCTAGATTTACTATATATTCCCAAATCTCAAAAAAGGGAATACTACAATTACTATAGTTCATTAAATCTAGATATACACCTGCTATTGTGTTTAACAGCATAAAACAGCCATGAATTTGAAATAACACAATTATAGATTATATGTTTTTCATCCAGTAATCCAAATCATATCCCCGTCATTGTTGGGTTTGTTGAGAAAAGGAATGGAAGAAATTGTAAAATCTCCCAACTTATTTGTTTATTAAAAAACAAGAGTCTTTAGGGGTTTTTGGTTCTCTAAAATCTTTTACCTCATTAAAACGAAGTTCCCTATATCCCATAAATTCAGCTTTGGAATGAATTATTCTTTTTGGTGGTTGTGTCACACTGTTGGCTCCTACTGAAGGTGTGACCTAATAAATCCTGTGTGTGTGTTTATGCATGTGCATGTGTCTTTTTTGAAACATAAAGTACAGTCCAGTCAGGTTTCCATAAATTATACTAATGCAGTTGATTCCTAAATTCAAGACTCTACTCTGTTAATTTTGGTCCATCATTCTAGGCAATCAAAATTATGTTGAAATTTAGTCATGTCACCTAATGAAATGGCTACCCCCTTCTGATTTGTGTTATCTAAAAGCATAATTTGGAACAAGGATAGCTTCCACCCAGGACTTTCACAAAATGCTAGTGTCAGGATATAAGACACAAAGTTGTAGGAACCACTCTGGACCAATATCAATACATGCTTGCTGGATTACTCTAAAGGAAGCCTCCAGATTTGCTCTCCTAGTCCTTGATTCCTTGCCACCTATTCTTAATCCTGAATCATAGTAACACAGGTAAAGCTAGGAATTAGACCATGGCAGCCCTTGTTCAAAGTCTTTTTCTCATGCCTACTAAAATGTTCATGCTTTATCCCTTGGTTATCTAATCTGAAGGAATCATGGTTTGCTTGGTACTGCTTGCTACTGACCCACTCCGACTCCCAGTGAATTCTTTTTGTTTCTCTACTTTTAATTAAGGATTGTAACAAATTTTCCATTTGTTCATTTAGAAAAAAGTTAGAAAAAAATATAAAAGTTAAATGTACTTCTAATCTAGGAAATTCAAGCTAGATATATATCTTCCAGTCCTTTTACATAATATGAAATACAAGAAGTACAAAAGGGGTAAGGCTGGAGCAATAATACCTTGTGTAGTTGATTGAATAGCATTCCCCAAAATTCATGTTCACCTGAAACTCTGAATGTGATCTTATTTAGAAATAGTGTCTTCACAGATGTAATTAGAGATTTAGAGATAAAATCATTCTGGCTATAGAGTGGGCCCCTAAATCCAACAACTGGCATCCTTATAGGGAATGGACACACTGAGACAGAGAAGTCTGTATTAATACCAGACAACTATTAGAGTTATGTTGGCACAAGCCAAGGGATGCCTGGGACCACTAGAAGCTGAAAGAGTCAAGAAAAGAGCCTTTCTTACAGCCTTCAGAGGAGCATGGCCCTGCTGAAAACTTGATTTCAGACTTCTGACATCCAGAACTCTAAGACGATAAATTTCTGTTGTTTTAAGGCACCATAGCAGTTCTAGGTAATATGTAACATATCATAGCATATCTGGGAGACTAACACACCATGTAAAATACTTCTTTAAAAATTTTTAAAGATTTAATTAATTTGAAAAGACCAATGTTTTTTGTCTGTTCTTATAATTCGCACTTAAGATTCATTGATTTGAAAAATAAAAGGTAAGGAAGGGATGAAGTCTGGAAAAATCAAATGCAAAGAAAAACCAATTTAGATAAGCTTGGTCACATTGAACTATATAAATTGCCCTAGGGAGGAGGATGGTGGTAGGAAATCTAAGTAAATATGTATCGTAGATGAGTTACCTGTGAGACGTTCCACGGAAACAATTTACATGTTGAGATGTTGCTGAGGAAAGTCTGCTGTCTCTCTCCTCTTGAAGGCCCCTAGTGTATTAGTATGCACTGGGTTAAGTTAACCTGTTTAAATTTGTGTATTGTAACAACAACCAATATCTAAAAACCTTTTTGGGGCGCATGGGTGGCTCAGTCCTTAAGCGTCTGCCTTCGGCTCAGGTCATCATTCCAGGGTCCTGGGATTGAGTCCCGCATCGGGCTCCCTGATCAGCGAGGAGTCTGCTTCTCCCTCTCCCACTCCCCCTATTTGTGTTTCCTCTCTCGCTGTGTTTCTTTCTGTCAAATAAATAAATAAAATCTTTAAAAAAAACCAAACTTTTCTTTTTTTCCCACAGAATACCTATCCGTGTTCTCCAGAGATAACGTTCTGAGAAATTCACTTTAGAAAACGCAACTTTGTCTACACGAAGTCATCTGACTGAATTTAAAATGTGGGCTGATCCATTTTACATTAAAATCAATGAAAATACATGTATCATTCATTCTTTCAGATTCTAGTTCTTCCTTGGGTTTTTATGTAATTCATAGGGACACTGTTGATAATACATGAGCATGTAAAACCTCTCATACATGTATTTTCAGATTTCACCTTTATGTAGCTGGAGGTGACTAGTTCAAAGGGAATACAGAAAATGTGAACCTAAAAAGGGAAAATTTCAACTTGTTGCCAGTGTGCAGTTGACAAAATCCAGGCTTTAGCATGTGAATCTTTTTTAGAAGGTGGATTTCCCCCTACAATCCACATCGAAAGTCCCCAGCCTTCTCAATATTAAGACACCTGAAAAGTTTACCAATACTTTTCAGACATCTGAGCATCTGCTCAAATAACTATGCAGATCTTGAAAGAAGTTCTCCTTCAAAGCAAAATGAATCAGAATATTATATAACCACTGTGTTCTAGTGGACAACTATGCAGAAACTACAAAGGGAAAAACTGGGCTTCTAGGCCTAGTTACATTTATATGTAGGAAGATAACATAATGTACTAGCAACAGCAATGAATTTTGTCAGGAAATCTGGGTTCGGATTTTATGTCTGGCAAATATTAACTGAAAAAACTTGGACAACTTAACCTTGCAGGTACTGAATTTTCTAATAAGCAGGAGTGGTTTGGCAAACAAATCAGTGAGACCAAGACTATGTTCAGGATCAACTTAAAGATGGCATTTGAAAAGAAGCTATTAACTGTAAAAGACCATACAAATTGAGCTGTTTATTATGTATTTCTTTTGTTAATTGAAGTGGAAAATATTAAGGTTAATTATAAGAGATGACATATTTAACACCAGGAAAATAGGTCCTCTCATCCTTAATTTTTTTTTTTAACCATAACACTGACTTGAATCTGGGAAGTAAAATCAAATGAACTGAATCAAAAATAAAATGTGTTGGACTCTTTTGCTTCTTACCAAATGCATGATCATTTTAAAAAGTTGTTCATGACTCCTGCTTGTGAATTGGAGTGAGAGAAAGACAGAGAGAGGGAAAGAGAGAAGCCATTCAAAACCATTGAAGTATAAAAGATATATGTTTTTGCTAAGCCTGCCAACACCCAAATGTGGCATAATAATCAAAATGAGGAATGCAGGTAAAATAATAGTGCAGAAAGTTTTTAAATGATGTGAGGATAATTGCCTAGTACGTAAATATTATTTTTAATCAACAGGGGGTTCATTACTCATATTTCTGCTGTAAATATATTATGGCTATTAAGCAGGTTTTCCTAGTGGGAAGGAATTTGTATCTAAAAGCAAACTGGGGGTCTAAAAATACAGAAAGACTTGAAGTAGGGAAAGCATCTGATCTAATTAAAACACAGCTGGGGCACCTGGGTGGTTCAGTGGGTTAAAGCTTCTGCCTTTGGCTTTGGTCATGATCTCAGGATCCTGGGATCGAGCCCCGCATCCAGCCCCGCATTGGGCTCCCTGCTCAGCAGGGAGCCTGCTTCCTCCTCTCTCTCTGACTACTTGTGATCTCTCTCTCTGTGTCAAATAAATAAATACAAAATCTTTAAAAAAAAAACCACACAGCTAAAATTGTATATTTTTGGAGCTCCTCAAGAATGCTAATTTCTTTTTGTTTAATGTTTTCTATTTATCGAAGCCATGTAAAATAATTTCCTGATCCATCTTGAAGTCTTCATTAAATAAGGAATACACTTTAGTTTGTTTCTTGCCTTCAATGAATTTATAATCTAGATACATGTGAAAAGGAATTTCAATAAAGGTAAACTCACTTGAATTGTCTGGTACAGAGTTAAAAAATTTAGGAGTGAGAGAGCAAACGAGAAAAAAGAGTTCTGGATTATTTTAATTATAACAATCTTAGAAGCGTTTCTAGAATACTTTTGCTTTCAAACATTCTTAGTTACCTTATGTTACCTTATGTTTATAATAATGCACTAGTCACCAGATATGGGGTTCAGAAAACACAGAAGGCAAAAAATAAATAAATAAATAAAGGGCCTAACTATGCTGTTAACTTCTATGACCTACCACAAGTCTCTAGACTTTCAATATCACCACCTTTCGGGTGACAAATACATTTCATCTTGAATTCCAGCTCTGATTCCTTTTAGGAATGTACCTAAAGCACTGTGTTGAAGAAACCAAGATCTTCCCTAGAATAAACGCAAAACGATGCTGCTTTTATAATTGCCTATCATTAATGGAGAAGAGACATAACACAAATATCACATATTTAAAAAAAAAAAGACACGTCTAAGGTGCATGTGGCCTAGAAATTCCATGGATCCATAATGAATACTAAGGAACTTCAAAAGTAATCAGAAATCACTGTGACAGGTATACCAAAGAAAGGTTTCTTATAGGTAATGGGAATTAAGCTAAAAGTGAGAATTCATAAAGTTCAGAATGGCAGAACAGCATTCTAAGCAGGTGTTAAGTGCCACAGCAGTCATAAGAAACCTTAAGAGTCTTGAATGGAAGTTTACAT
Organism: Ailurus styani; assembly: GCA_002007465.1. Taxonomy (NCBI): domain Eukaryota; kingdom Metazoa; phylum Chordata; class Mammalia; order Carnivora; family Ailuridae; genus Ailurus; species Ailurus styani. The sequence continues at coordinate 423,055 of LNAC01000339.1, forward strand.
TCAAGATACATTATAGATAGTGATTAAGCTTCCAGGCTCTGGCAACAGACTGCCTCATTTCAAACACTAGTTTTACTAGTCTGTGGTCTTGAATTTGCCCATACCTCAGTTTACTCATCAGGAAAAAAATGAGAAAATAGTAGTACTTATCCTAGAATAAATGGATTAGAGACAAGGATTAAATGAGATAATAATCACTTGATTGATGCTAACTACAATTACTTCAGGTTGAAGTTAAGTTTTACATAGAAAAATCAGTAAAAACTGTGTAGATAAAGCTAGGTACACAGTCAGATTATGAGCGGTTTTTAATACCTGGCTAAAGAATTCTTATTTTATCTCCACTTTTTCAGTGTTTGACATATTCTGTATTGCTGAACAGTGGATATTAGAAGCTTTACTACAGAAATTTCTTGTTATAAAGATTTTTATAATGGTGACATTCCAGATCAATACATTTTCTTCACTGACACAGATATAGCCATTTCAAGAAAAAAATCATGAAGGGAGGATAATACCATTGAACAAATTTAATTAAAAGCAGCCATGTCCAAACTATATCCCCTCATCCCACTATATTCATCAATTAGACCTTTGTTTGAAGGCAGTTGAACATGTGAGTTCACAGTACAGTTACTAGAGCCAGATACAGAGTGGGGTCCAATCCCACTTAAGTTATGCTTTTCAATCGTTCCCAAGTTCTCAAATCTCAATGTCAAACTTCTCTTTCTATGACCATAATCTATCATTCAAGATACATTATTCATTCATTCCAGACTTGTTTTTGTTTCTGCATTCTTCTCCTCTGCCATTCATTGATTCCTTTAACTTTACCAGACCTACTAGCCTGGTTCTATCTTTTTCCCTTTACAGAGTACACTTCATGTACTTTTTGCTCTTTTATCCTCCTATTACATCTTTCTGGTCAAGTCTTAAGCGAACACCAATCCAACTGACCACATTTTCTTTTCCAACATTAGTTCCAAGGATAACTTCATGCTTTAAACTTCCGCTGGGTTCTTGACATGGCCTGTCTCTTTCATCAGTCCTCAAACTGGACTTTCCAAATTCTTTTCAAATCCCTATACCGTCACTTCATTTCTGCCATACTTTTAGCAGTTTGCAAATATTTCACTTACCAAATAAAAAGAGGAGACATGACATGGAAAATTATAGCTCTTCCATCCATAGAATTCTCCTACCTATGTCTCCCCTTGACAATTCCATATGTATTCTAAGGCTGCTACCTTTATCTATTATGGCTGTTCTTTCAAAACTATTGTTAGATATTGCCTCCTTGGAGTGTACCAAGCTTGAAATTATTGTGCCAATTTTGAACTTCCATAAAATCCTGTTCTGATATGTAATCCTTTTAAAGAACTTATTAATTTTGCGTGTGTTTACTTATGACCCACTCCCCTTCATCACACTGTATTGACTGTTAAGGGAAGGAATTATGTTTTAAATCTTTCCTTCCTTGGGCTTTGCATAAAACCTACCACATACTAGATACTCAAGAAATATTCATTGAATGAGTGAATTAATAAATTTTGTTTTGCAAAGATTCTTTATTCTCCCATATCTGAGACGAGCTCACTGCTGTGAGAACTATTATTTATAAATAATGTTCTGTTTCTTCTCTTCCTTCAGAGTATTCTATACTCTAAATCCTTGCTATTAAGAGTGTGGTCTTCATACTCTCATTGACTTTATCTGGGAGCTTGTTATAATTCCAGAAAGCCAGCTTTGACCCTGTACTTACCAACTGTGTATTTTAATAAGGATGATTCATATACACATTAAATATTGAAAAACATTGCTCCAAAATAGATTTGGTAATCAAAGTCACTTGGGGATACCCATCAAACAGGAAGCTTATGAGAGAATTGAGGGAAAAGCCAAACCAGTTGCTGAGAGGCCATTATTCTCTCTCTCTCTCTCTTTTTTTTTTTTTAGGACATTATTCTCTAATATCATGTACTATTCCTTAATTCACTTTGTCAACAAATATTTCTCAGAACCAATCATGTCCTAAAAACATTTCTAGGCATCGTGATAAGAACTAGAAATCAGAGAATGAAATTAAACAGTCTGGGAACTCATAATACAGTAGGCTGTTCCCTTTTTGTTGAAAACCTCACCGGCTATTTAGGACTGCTGAAGAGGAGTCATAGTTTAATTAGCGAGATAAAGGGGTCCTTTCTTTACTTGAATATTAATGGTTGAAAGTGATAGGGGGTGGGGAGGAGAGAAAAGAAACCTTTTCATAATAACAGGTGTGATGATTAATTTTATGGATCAACTTAACTGGGCCACGGGGATTTTTTTTTAAAGATTTATTTATTTATTTGAGAGAGGAGAGAGAGAGCATGAGAGAGAGAGAGAGCATGAGTGGGGGGAGGGACGGAGGGAGAGGGAGAAACAGCTCCCTGTTTAGTTGGGAGCCCAGATGTGGGGCTCAATCCCAGGACCCCAAGATCACGACCTAAACTGAAGGCAAATGTTTAAGTAACTGAGCCACCCATACACACCCACAAGGTTCTTAATATTTGATTAAATATTATTCTGGGTATATTTGTGAGGCTGTTTCTGTATGAGATTATCATTTGCGTCAGTAAACTGAATAAAAGAGATTGCTCTCCCAAATGTGGGTGGGCTTCATCCAACCTACTAAAAGCCTGAATAGGATTTAAAAAAACAAAACAAACAAACAAAAAAAACCACACAGCTGAATAAGGGATAATTTGCTCTCTGCTCAACAGTCTTTGAGCCAGGACATTGGTTTTCTCTTGCCTCTAGACTCAGACTAGGATGAGAGCTCTATAGCATCTGTTCTCCTGGGTCTTCAGTTTGGCAACCACAGATAGTGGGACGTATCAGCCTTCATAACTACTGCATGAGGCAAGTCCATATATATTATATACATATATATCATCAATTCTGTTTTCCTGGAGAACCCAGGCTAATACACCAGGTAAGCACAGTGGTTAGGTAGTTTTCATACAGAATATTGGATGTAAGATAATCAAAATAGATCAGTTAAATCTCGTGATAACTATTTGAATGAAATTAAAATATGAGGACTGTTGCTTTTGAGTTCTTTCACTTTCCATGCATCATCACAATACAGCAATTCATGATGAGCTGGACAAAGAAGACTACAATCAGTGGGATGATCTTGATCACATTTGTACGGACTGTTGCAATCTGTATTGTAGCAACTAACTTTGTGTGACCATTCAGATTTATATTTAAATGAGCAAAAATTAATAAAGTTAAAAATGCAATTACTCAATCACACTAACTAGCCCCACATTTTAAGTGCTCAAAAGCCATATGTGGATAGTAGCTGTCATATCAAACAATAGTGGTATAGAACATTTCTAACATGATGGAAAATTCTGTTTCATAGTATTGGCCTAAATCATCAGTGGCATAGGCAACAACAACTTTCTTTGAAAATGAAGTTTCATTTAAAACCTGAATAATAATGAGTAAGTCCCCTTAAATTTGTCTTGGTATGTCTGTATCAGGGAAGTGAAATATCTAAATGTTTTAAATCAAACTGGTTTTTTTTGTGTCTCAGTTACTCCTTATTCACATATTGATATCGTTTTCCCCCAACAACTTATTAAATGTGATGGAAGGGGTAAATAATAGAATTATAAATATGATATTCACTTATATTATTTAAACTTATATGATACATGCCAATTATCAATAATTCTTGATAGTTTCTCAAAAATTTTTTAAATAGGATGAGTCTTTGCCCTTTAATAATGATAGTTCTTATATTTTAATGAATGAAAACTTAATGTCAGTTCTGTCTCACTTTCTTTCTTGTTCCAGCAATGCAAATATTAGAAAGTATTGCCTTCAAGCTTTAAGGCTTATAAAGTTAATTACCAATTTCAAAGGAAAAACAAAGGACAAATGGTATACTAAATTATAATTTGGGGAGGGAGTTTTCAGTGTCCTTTCCTAACTATAGCATATATTCTGCCCGAAATTTTGGGAGACATGAATAAAAATCCTATTTGGCCTTTTTTTTTTTTTTTTTGCCTACAGCAATATTTAAACAAATTCTGAGGTTTCAATTTAGAATATTACTTTTTGTCAACCAGGAAACTGTTTTTTATTTATTTTTATTTGTTTTTTTAGGAAAGTGTTTTCTAATTGAACCATTGTTTGTTTATTTGTGGGTACAATGATTAATCATTGGAACTTTATTTTTAAAAATGCAAAGTCTTTTGAATGGAACTCCACTTCTCTTTTGCACGAGAATCGATATCAACAATCTCTAGCTCTATATTTCTGATGTAGAATGACATATAATTGCTAATAATTTCTTAGCAGTTTCTATACACAAATGCTAGTTTTCCATTGCAACTGATCGGAATCCCTTTTTATAAATTTTAGACCACAAGCCTTCCACTTATCTATTATACAAAGCACAGTTGTAATTCTTAAAGCCATTCATTATAGATTTATTATCACTGGCCTCTATTTGTCTAGACACTTAAATACCCATGCCTTCTCTGCTGCATTTCTCAAGAACTCATTACATTTCTTTTATTTGTTTGGCACATTGATCTCAATTCTGGTCCTTACTTCCAGGTTCTGCCCTTTTATTACCCAATCTAGCTAGAACAGAAGGAAGACTGACAACTTTCATTTAACTGTCAGGTCCTTCTGGGGTCCACTAGCTGCAGTAAAATGACTCTACATTGTATTTAACGAACCATGAAGATAGTAAGACCCATAAAAAAAAAGTTTTCATGCCCTTAGAGCAAGAGGCTAGTCTCATCTTCTATTAAAGCTGTTTAACAGCCCACAACAACTGCTAGACATGGGGGAAAAGGTGAAATGGCGATGTAACTGAGCTACTCACCTCCCATAATGAAGCATCTGTTCAAAAAATATAGAGTGGTCTCTCCTTCTTAGAAACTCACAAGGCAAAGGTGAACCAAGTAGTGAAATAAAGACTCAATTAAACAATACACGTTATAATTGGAAAGAGTGAGGAAAGGTAGGTTAGAAAGAAATAGGAAAATGACAGGAGGTGTTTCAGCAATTTAAATACTGTTCATTAGTGAGAATGAAAAGAAGTACACAGCCTACCTACTGTTACAGCACTTAGGTTCCACACAATTTGGCAAGAATAATATTAAGCAGTAGATAAATTTTTTGTTTGTTTTGTATACACAATAAAATTCTTGTATTATTTCCACATAATGTTGGAGTTTGACCTCTCTCCCAGGAATTATATTCTCCTCCCTATGTCTGAACATGTTGGCTATCAGTTTAAAGGAAAGAAAACAATAATTAGTAAGAAAGCAGTTAGGATGGTTTTGCTTCATAAACACAGATATGTTCATTTTCCCAGGAGGACTTCTAACATCTCAGATTTACCTCAAATTTTTATGGCTTTGTTCACTTCATCTTAAAACTAAAGCAGAGTTCATTGATTTTCTTATAAAAAAAAAAAGAAGGAAGAATTAACATACATTCAGTTTATACCTACATGTTTTAATTGCTAAAGTGTTAACTGATAACCAGCAACCCTACTGTATCCACAGATTACAAACATTACCACATTGACCTCCCTCAGGATTGAAATTTCACTACTTGTAGCTTTAATTCTTTAGATTCTGAAAGTAAGTTTTGAGAAGTCCCCTGTGAAATACTGTTACTTGCAGGAGATCTAACTCATTAGGTTTAGCTATCAACATACAAAGGTATTTTGCAGAAAGAAATTCCAGAAAATTACAGACGATATTATGTAGAAAGCAGAGCCAGGTTGCAGAGCGATGAAAGCAGGGCCACCACTGGTTTGGCAACTGAAAAAGTGGATGGATTTCTGCTCACAACTGATACCTGAGTGGGGTGTCATGAGACAGAGCACAGGCTAACCCTGAGGAGCAGTGCTACAAATGGGGTTGTGAGCTTCAGGCCTTACTAACAACAGGGAACGGACAAAGTAAGAATTGTCTTCCTGCAGGGAGTAATAGGACAATAAATGGAAGAATAAATTTGGTAAATGAGAAGGTAGCAAAGGTTGATTTGTTTGTTTGTTTGTTTGTTTTAGTCTATGTCACAATTTTACCTGGGCTTGCTCTGTGGATATGAATTCATTTCCTGTGGAGTTTTCACTGGGGAGATTTATTTAGGAGAGTTTTAAAGTACATTGGCATCCTTCAAACTGACTGTATGCAGAGTAGGCAGGCCCTATAAACACTAATGGTAACTTGTTATTAGGTTGGGTAAATGCATTTTAATCAAACCAAAGTTTTTATTTTTCTCATTATAAAAGCATCTATAAAGTGTCTGCCTTTAGCTTGCCAAAACAAATGAAAAAAATCTCTCATATTTTGCTTATAAGGAAACATCAGTGCTTATGGCTGCATACACCTCTATGTATTATAAGTTTGCACTAGAAGAACTTTCCTTGGAGGGTGAGAATTGACTATCACTTAAAGAAAAGAAATCTGAAAGGCATTTCTCAGGTGTGTATGTCAAATGCCTAACCTTTTAAATATGTATCCAGAGGTTTTATGGGTTACGCTGTTTATGACAGAAGTCCATCATGCCAGAAAAGTTAAGCTTGACTAGTGCCTTAATGAAAGCAGATTTGACCCAAAATTATATGTCCATCTAAAAATGCAGTGCACTTAAAATATCCCTTTAGCTCTGGGTTTGAGTAATAGAAAATGTTTGTTTTATTGGCCTCTAGCTATATAAATATAGTTAATGTTATTTGCCCTTTAAAATTCTTTACAAAAAAACCCATTCATCTAATTTATACTGAAGCATTTTACAATTGGCTTAGTATGTAATCATCTGCTAGTACCACAATAAATGGTTGCTATGTATTCATCAGAAGTTATTATTAATCACCAGTTTCTTATAATGGCTATCCTTATGTCTTTCTAACAGCTTCACACCGTCAATTAAGTTATTGTGGACTGAGCTAAGAATTTCATTAAGTGCCTGTTTTTTCAGAAGGAACACTTTGGTGAAGAAAATGCAGACATATGCGTGTAGGCAATATATAATTGTCTTATTATTTCATTGCCATAATTCTATTTTAGAGCTGGCTTTAGATATCCATCTTTAAAATTAATCACAGTAGAGAAAACTTGAGATTTATTCCCTTTTAAAGTGCATCAAAATATCATATAAAATAGAAAAGGCTTATAAGGACACTAATTCTGCTTTGAGTCTCAGTCTTTATCCCTATAGTTGTATCCAAGCACCTAAATAAAAGGGAAAGTGGTAAATGCCAACCAATGCATTTTTATGCAGTGAATTAATAGAACCAATGGAGATAAGATTTTAAAAGAAATAACAAAGCCTTCTGTGTATTAATGGGGTAAATTTAAACAAGAACAAATACTTTCATTCCACTGATTTAGGTCATATCTTTTGCCACTTCCCAAATCATTTTAAACACATACTAAGAACCAACTCTATATTAAACACCCCGATAGGTACTATATGAAAGGACAGAAAAAAGATATGATCTGGACTGCTCCTCGAAACACACGCATCATTGCCATGGACACAAACTTGATTTTAAATATATGTATATATAAAACCAAATAACATTTAACAGAGTTGCAATTTCTAAATTTAGAAATAGGGGTGTCTGCCTGGCTCAGCTGGAAGAGTATGAATTTTTGATAGTGTTGTGAGTTTGAGCCCCACATCAGACATAGAGATTACTTAATAACTAAAACTTAGAAGAAAAAAGGAAAGGAAAGGAAGGAAGGAAGGAAGGAAGGAAGGAAGAAAGAAAGAAAGAAAGAAAGAAAGAAAGAAAGAAAGAAAGAAAGAAAGAAAGAAAGAGAAAGAAAGAAAGAAAGAAAGAAAGAAAGAAAGAAAGAAAGAAAGAAAGAAAGAAAGAAAGGGAAGGGAAGGGAAGGGAAAAGGAAAAGAAATCTAAGGTTATAAGAATTTGAATAAAGAAGGGACACCTGGGTGGCTCAGTTGGTTAAGCAGCTGCCTTAGGCTCAGGTCATGACCCCAGGGTCCTGGGATCGAGTTCTGCATCAGGCTCCTTGCTCAGCGGGGAGCCTGCTTCTCCCTCTGCCTCTACCTGCCTCTCTGCCTCCTTGTGCTCTCTCTCTGACAAATAAATAAATAAAATCTTAAAAAAATAGAATTTGAATAAAGAAAAGATCAGTAGGGGGAATCTCTAGGAATTATTGCTGTGTGGAGTAGATGGTCATTGATTAATTAAAAGCATGTGGATGAAGAAAAGGCCTGGCCAAAACCAAAGATTCAGAAGTAGGAATCCTTCTAATGTGAAGTGCTATGAGGAACAGTAAGGTGATTGGCCAAGTCTGTAAGCAGTTAAGAAGTAGGCTTGTACTAGGCAGTTGTAAAAACATTGCACAAATGAGAAGAAGAAACCTCATCCTACAGAGAGAGTGAAAGAGAGAGAGAGAGAGAGAGAGAGAGAGAGAGAGAGAATTAAGGCCAAGTTCTCTATTCATTTGTTAACAGCCTAATTTAAAAAAATAAATTAAAATTTTAAAAATTAGAATGAGAGATACTAGTAAGAAAATACCTAAGTTCTCTTTTAATTCTAACAATACATTATCTGGGATATTTTCCTACCTTTCCAATAACTTTATTTTTTTTTTAGATTTTATTTATTTGACAGAGAGAGAGCTCAAGTAAGCAGAGTGGCAGGCAGAGGGAGAGAGAAAATCAGGCTCTCTGCTGAGCAGGGAGCTCGATATGGGGCTTGATTCCAGGACCCTGGAATCATGACCTGAGCCAAAGGCAGCCGCTTAACCACCTGAGCCACCCAGGCACCCCTACCTCTCCAATAACTTCTTTATCGCTGTTTCTGTTTTTTTTTTTCCCTAATAACCTGTATAGTTTTGTTTTTTAAACTTTATTCTTGATGTTCCTTTTTGTTTATATTCACGTTTTCTTCCTCATATAATCCAAACATTCTTATTCCTTAAAATTTTCATTTCTATTCTTTTTTTACAAATTTCTAATTTTTTTTATGAATCCCTAATTTTGCATCTTCATGCATACTCTAGTCTAAATTCCTATTCAGTGACTATTTCAATTGGATAAGATGCTTCCATTTGGATAGGCTATCATTGTCTGAAATTCATCAGATACAAAATGAAAATTATTACATAACCGTAACCCAATCCAACAGCCCTATTTTTTTTAAGATTTTATTTATTTATTTGAAAGAGAGAGAATGAGAGAGAGCACGAGATAAGGGAGGGTCAGAGGGAGAAGCAGACTCCCTGCCAAGCAGGGAGCCCAATATGGGACTCGATTCTGGGACTCCAGGATCATGACCTGGGCGGAAGGCAGTTGCTTAACCAATTGAATCACCCAGGTGCCCAACAGCGGCCCTATTTCTATATTTTGGTCAAATTCTTTGACATTTTATTTTTCTTTCTGATTAGTACTTATTGAATAATATGTTCCTAATCATTGTACCCCCAGTGAATTTATTATCCCCATCCTGGTCTAGGTCTGCTCAACACTAGTCCTATACACATAATCATGCATACTCACAACATCATACACAATAATGGAAACATGACACTTTATTAAAATGCTCTTAAAAATTTTTGAACCAAAAAAGAATATGAAAACAAAAGGAAAAAGCAATAATTTTTAAAGATAATTTTCTATGTCAAAGAAAAATATTTTTTATTTCAAATTGCGGTGAACAACTTGGAAGAAGTCAGAACACATAATTGAAAATGTCATATTTGTATAGACTGCCAATTAGAGATAATCATAAACCTTCAACAAAATTGAGTAAAACTAATTTTCTACACTTTGGAAAGTATTTTGACACCCTTTCAAATTATGGTATCAACACATTTGACATACTCACAGTTTGCTAAACAATAGATCAATCATAATCAATATTATAGAATATTTCAAAATATTGAAACATTACATCATGGTCAAAGACTCAGTATTTAATGTGCTTCCAGAAAATCAACTTTCCAATTTTTACTGCCTTGTTTTGAGGATATTCCTCCACACTTAGCAATGTGCTGTCAAAGAAAGTGAGGTGTGATAGTCATCCAAGTTTGGCCTAAGTCACCTTCATTACCTCTTGCTGGTAGCACTGGCAAATGACAATTTATAAATGCCAATTATTGGATTTTAGTATTATTTTACATAAAAGTAACTGAGATTCTCATATTATGTTCACAACTCTCAATGTTTTCAAAAAAAATTAAAGCCTCTCTCTAAAGAAAATTATAATATTAATAGATTTTATAAAAGCAGGAGTTTTTAAAAAAATCAATCTTACATGTAAAAGGAAAGCAAAGCAAAACAAAGTTTTATAATTTTTCTCACCCCCCGTTGTGGTTCCCTTTTTTTTTTTTTTTGTCAATAAGGCTATCTAAATGGCACATTTATAGAAAGGATTTTATTGTTTGTGACTATAATCACTTGAGAGATTATTAAGAACGTTCAATCTACTCTGAAAGTGAGGGTAAACATTTACCTTGAATTTGTTGTAAATCAAGCACTATAGGAACTCAATATGGTGAAAATATTTGAAAGTTCTCAAACTCAAGACAATTGTGGCATATTATCCATCTTTCTCACAGGATAAAAAGTATAGTATAAAGATTCCTTTGTTTTTCTCAAGAGAAAAAGTGTAAGGCAAACACTGAAAGGTAATATTAATATGAAAGATTAGCCCAAGAGCCTAGAAAAGATTGGCTAATAAAGAATTGAACTGATACCACCCACCAAACAGTTATTCAAATTTACATGGTCCCATTCTCATGGTCATTCAGATCTCCCTCAATTTTCATACATACGGAAAACATGTACCTCATGTGAGTTCCCATTTTCATTTTCTATTACCTTGGATATGTTTCTCTTAGAAAACTAAATTATACCTAATTCACAATATATGTTATTTAGCCTTTAAAGCTTAATGTGTTTGGACAAATATATACTAACTTACATTGTAAAGCACTCTATGAATGAAATGATTTCTTATTATATAAACCAACAAAACAGTAATGAGTGAGTTTCAGCCCTAAAGAAATCTCCAGACCTCTTTGCCAGATGTGCACCGTGAACAAATCATATTATATTTCATCAAAGGACTGGGAAATCCTTAACAATGAATAGAACCTCAGCGGTTTATACCACTCATTATGAAACAATGGCCAATGCCCCCAGCTGGAAGACTAGCCAGGTGAACAATATGACAGTACAATGGGAGAATAAAGCATCTTCCAAACAAAACAAACCATGCATGTCCTTTTAGCTAGAAGCATAGCTCTCCAGTCAATGAAACAGGGTTCTGAGCATTAAACTGGGATTTGGAATAGAACTAGGATTTTTATTATAAAATATTTAAAAATTAGAATTAAAAATATGAGTAGAACCTCAAGGATATAAGGAAGCAATTATAAAATGTAGAATTTCTATTAATAAAATTTTATTTCAACATTTTACATATATATAAACAGGAAAGGTATTGTGAAATTATTTAGATCTCCTAACAGGAGACCCTAAAAGAATACTCATTATTTATTTTCAAATATAAAGACTAGAGTAATGCTCCACCGATGAATAAAGTTAGGTTAATATTTAGATAATTTTTTTACATATACTCACTCCACTATTGTCCTTGGTGAACATGCTTCCTTCACACATAATTAACTGCTTCAAAGTAAAAGATGAACAAAATGGAAAGAAATCCCTTATCAAAACACATTGATTTATTAATCTCTATGACCCTCCTATGCTTACCTTTGTACAAGCATTACTATAATCAGCATCAGATACTACTTCGTGTTCTATTTTTTTTTCATTTTTCAATTATAGACTTCTTGCACTGTGTCCTTGTATATATTTAACACTTTTGAAATAATATATTATCCCAAAAATATACCAATAGTTACTAATAGTCCAGGGCATTATCTTTAAATCTTTCTTGCTCTCAACCCATGAGATATGAATCTATCACTAAAGCTTTTCTATTTCACTTCTTACCTGACTCTCTCAGGTGCACCGTGTCCTGTTCATCCCCAAAGCCCATTGTTCCTCATCAGGCTTACCATCATGTGTCAGAGAGTTCCTCGTCTGCCCTTTCTTTGTCTTCAGTTTCAGTCAGCCCTCAAATCCATCCCTTGCACAGGAGCTAGAGGGACTGCCTCTTCTATAACATCTAAAGTTCCATAGATTACAAATCAAAATTTTATTTTTTATTTTTTATTTTTTTAAAGATTTTTTATTTATTTATTTATTTATTTCACAGAGGGAGAGAGATCACAAGGAGGNCTTTTTATTTTTTTAAAGATTTTTTATTTACTTATTTATTTATTTCACAGAGGGAGAGAGATCACAAGGAGGCAGAGAGACAGGCAGAGAGAGAGAGAGGGGGAAGCAGGCTCCCTGCTGAGCAGGGAGCCCGATGCGGGTCTCGATCCCAGGACCCTGAGATCATGACCTGAGCCGAAAGCAGAGGCTTTAACCCACTGAGCCACCCAGGCGCCCAAAAAATTTTATTATTTTTTTGATTTCATTTATTTATTTGAGAGAGAGAAAGAGAGAGTGCACATGAGCTAGAGGTAGAGGACAAGAGAATCTAAAGCAGACTTGCTGAGCACAGAGCCCCATGTGGGGCTCAATCAGGGCCTGAGCAGAAATGGAGTTGGCTGCTTAACTGACTGAGCCATGAGGCGCTCCTAACCACAGTTTTATTATTAAAAGCCAAGAAAGTGAAAACCATGCTGCTGATTAAATGACTGTACAATGTATTCTAATCAACTAGAATGCTGTTTTATATTTACTGAGATACTTTAAACTTATTTAGACATGTATTTTCATCATTATTCTCTCTCGTGTATAGATATATATACAAAAGCAATTGGTTACAGAATTCTTAAATCATCTTCACATTTACAGTCCAGCTCTTCTGAGTCACATTTCAGCTCACTGTTTCTGAATTGATGTTTTTCCATTCAGTATTCTTGCCTGCGCTATCTAGAGACTTGGCAGAGCAGCATTTAAATCTTAAAAATCTTAATCGAATTTTTTATGTGTCAATTCTAAAACGTGTGAAGAGGTACACACTTTTTCAAAATTCTTTTAGGGCATAACTAAGCGAATATCAAAAGAAACAAAACCACCAACCAAACAAAAAAATCCTGCCACTCTAAACCCAGAGAGTGACGGTGGAAATGAGATTTTCTTAGATAGTTCTTGCCAATTCCATTTCCTGGACTACATTTTCCATTTCACTCCCACTTGCCCAAGCCACTGTGGGACTCCTGTTATAGGTGAATGGAAATCTCTGGTTTCTATAAAATAGTTGGGGACACATAGTTGCTTTTATTCATTCAAAACCCAAGTAGTTCTAAGAGCCAATATGTAAACATTTATAATTTAACCCTTATATAAGTTTGAGAATAGTTTTGTGTAACACAAGCCTACAAAAATTCTCCATAAATAGGATCACCTGTTTTATAAAATTTCATATCTCTATTTTGAGAAGATAAATACCATGTGCCAATCAATTCTTCATGGAAATTATGCTATAAATCAACATGTAAGTTACTTTGGTTAAAATGATATATTTTAAATATTTTTATATTTCCCATATTCTAAAAGTTAAGAATAGTATCATATTCAAGCAACTAGTGAAGTCCTAAATGCATGACAGTCAATTTTCTCCCTTTTTTCCTCTCCTTTCTTAATTTCATTGGAAAATTAAAACAGTTACTAGCAAATCTATTAATCTGTATCTTTTCATATTAAACACATTTTATATGTGAAATAAACAGTGAGAATTGTCTGGTAAATTAATGACTTATTAGTTAAATTTAACTTCCAAGTTGAACAAAAACAGTATTCACCCCTATAATGATGAAATTAACATACAAATCTATGTTGCCAAATTTTTACCAAGATTATTCATTTTTACCATGTTGATTTTGGTATGTAATAGCATAAGTCTAATTACCTTCAAAAACAAAGTTCTTTTTAACAGCTGATGCAGTAAAATTAGTAAAAATGTTTACAAATAACATCAGTTGGGAATTCTTAAGACAGGAAAGATTTATTTTATTTTTTGTTTTTTTAAAGACAGAGAATTTAAGAATAGTATCATCATCAACCAAATATTAAGTTTAAGCCTCACAAGGACTCTGAAATTCATTATTGAATTAAAATATGCAATTGCTTTTCATTACAAATGCCTTGCTAATTCTTTTCTTGTCTTAGCTCAGGAAGGGAATTAGAATCATTTAAGCAATTTGAGTAAATGTTTGATATTTTGAGCAGCATTTAAATTTATCTGACATACAACATAAGTTAAATGGAAGAGAATCTGAAATCATAAAGGTGAAGAAAAATGGTCATGATAAAATTAATATTGGAAATAATGATCTACAAAGTATAATCTAGCAAGAAAAATTCTACATTGTATATAAACATTATATGTAATGTAATAAATAATATATAAACATTGGTAAGTGAAGAAAGAAATATAAATTCAAGTAAAGATATTTGAATATAAGGTAAAATTGGAAGGTTAATGTTTGACTTTGGTTGTTGCTGTAAGTTGTAAAAATAGTTTTTTTACAACCTTATTTTTTTTTTTTACTCTGTTCAGGAGTGTGTTTTACTCTGTTTAGGAAAATGATTACTTCAATTTCTCATGTATTCACCTTTTATTTTTCATGGTGTAATATTAATGATTTTAATTCATAAATCATTATATAACAAGGACTAGAAATTCAAAAATTAATGATTCCCAAGTAGAAGTTCCTAACATTTAGGACAATTGTTATAGAAATGTAGATTAGAAGGTAGGGCATATGAGGCTAGAACAAACAAACATTTGACTAGCTAATCAAATCAATAACAAATAAAGATAAGAGGAAAGTTTTGATAAAATGCTGAAATGCAGAAGAAAAATAGTAAAAATAGAAATGAAGGCCACTACTTTTGGAAAAGCATAGGCTCCACAACATAATTGAAGTGTAACCACTCTGAGCTTGAATAAATAAAATGAGGATAATAAAGAAGTTATTCTGAGACTCAAACTAGGTATTCCACAAAAGTATAAGCATAGTATCCAGAAAATAGACTCTCAGAAATGATAATGTAATTTTTACAGAGGTTAACTTCAGGAAAGTAGTAAAAAGTCAAGTCATATTTTATTACCTATTACATTATTTTAAAATTCTTAAAATATTCAGATAAAAATTGTTCTTAATACTGGTGACATTGCTGATGACTCAGATGTTTTATAGGAATCTTGTACAGGCCTAACAGTTTTTGATACTGTCATAAGACTGGTTTAATATACAGAAAAGAATAGATTGGTTTAATACACAGAATTAAACACTTAGTGATTCATAATATTAAATCAGATAGCTGCTATGGCTTTACCATCTCAGTAATAATAAAAACTTAGAGAAACAGAAATAAATATCAGTAAATCAAAAATGTGTCTTGAAATATTTCTGTAGGATGCTCTTAGTGTTAAGATTTTGGCTCTGTGGCCAAACAATCTGGCTTTTTTTGATTTCCATTCTGATTCTAAGGGTATTAATGGTCAAACTATGAGAAATAAATGTTCACACATATTCCTTACAATTTAGAGCTTATATAAAATATAATAGTTTGCAATTCCTTCTTCACAACTTCATCCACAGTGACTCAATAGCCTAGAAATGCTCATTATTTTTGCCACTGTCAGGACATAATTCATTAGGAAATTTTATTTTCTCTCCCACATCTTCTCTATCAAATTTTATTTTTAAAATACTTAAAAAGGAAACCAGCTGAATTATATTAATGACTTAAGCTGTTAAGTTGTATTAAGACCTGAAAGTTGTACTGAAGTTTCTCCATTTCCTGTTACTTGAAAAAAACACCCACCAATCATTTCTTATTGTTACCATTTAAAAAGAAAAAAGGAAGTAATCACCCTATATTTAAACTAGTTTAAATTATAAGTTATTTGACAGATGACAATAGGTTAAAATTTAAGAATGATATGTCAACCTTCTTCACCGTTATGTTTTGCCATTTATAAGTGATAGGCATGACATATCAAATGAGTATGCCCTTTCTTAACAGAAAAGAAGAACTTCATCCTGGAAAACCAGAAACTGGAGTTGCGACACAGTTTGATATAAATTCCATATTTTCACATGTGCTTCTCTTGGTCATTTATTATATCTACCTTGTATTAAAACTTTCCTGGTTATCTATCTCCTGTTATTAAATAATTCAATAATTTAAATACTTTTCATCTTTGTTTACTTCTAGAACATACCATAGTAGCTTCTTCACAGCCAATTATTGGTAAATTTGTTAAATGAAGCAAATTGTACATTTATACTCATGCAGACTGACAATTTATACACTAAGTTGCATGCTCCTTGAAGGCAAGTACTCCATATTTTATTTTATTTTTTAAAGCTTTTATTTAAATTCCAGTTACTTAACACACAGTATCATTAATATTAACTTCAGATGTACAATAGAGTGATTCAACACTTCCCTAGAATACCCCATGCTCATCACAAGCATAATCCTTAATCCCCATCACCTGTTTAATCATCCACCTCCCCTCTGGTAACCATTAGTTTTTTCCCTATGGTTAAGAGTCTGTTTCTTGGGTTGTTTCTCTTTCTCTTTTTCCCCCCTTTGTTTTGTTTCTTAAATTCCACATATGAGTGAAATCATATGGTATTTGTCTTTCCCTGGTTGACTTATTTTGCTTTGTAATACCATCAATGGGGTGTCTGAGTGATTCAGTCTGAGTGATTCAGTCCAACTGAATCCAAGTCAACAAGCATCCAACTGAATTTTGGTTCAGGTCATGATCTCAGGGTTCTGAGATCAAGCCCCATGTTGGGATTCATGCTGGGAGTGGAGCTCACTTACAATTCTCTCACTCTCTCTCCTCGCAGCTCTAAAAAAAAAGGTTTAAAAAGCATACTGACTTGGGGCTCCTGGGTGGCTCAGTCAGTTAAACATCTGACTCTTGATTTTGGCTCAGGTCATGATCTCAGGGTTGTGGGATTGAATCCCTCATTGGGCTCCCCGCTCAGCTGGGAGTTTGCAGGAGATTCTCTCTCCCCCTGTCCCTCTGCTCCTCCCTCCCACACTCTATCTCTCTATCTCTCTATCTAAAATAAATAAATAAATATATTTTTTTAAAGTACTGTCTCGCTCCATCCATGTCATTGCAAATGGTAAAATTTCATTTTTTGTGGCTGAGTAGTATTCCATTGCATGCATGCATATGTGTGTATGTGTGCATGTGTGTGTGTGTGAGTGTATATATATATATATATATAGAGAGAGAGAGAGAGAGAGAGAGAGAGAGAATTGGAAAGAAATATTAAAGAAGTGGTGCGGTGGGTATATATATATATACCCACCGCACCACTTCTTTATCCATTCACTTGTTGATGGACACTTGGGCTGTTTCCATAATTTGGCTATTGTAGTAATGCTGCTATTAACATCAGAGTGCATGTATCCCTTTGAATTAGTATTTTTGTATTCTTTGGATAAATACCTAGCAGTGCAATTGCTGGAATGTAGGGTAGTTCTATTTTTAACCTTTTGAAGAACCTCCATACTGTTTTAAATAGTGGCTGCACCAGTTTGGATTCCTGACAATGGTGTAAGAGAGTTCCCCTCTCTCCGCATCCTCGCTGACACCTGTGGCTTCTTGTGTTGATGATTTTAGCCATTCTGACAGTATGAAGTGATATCTCACTTTGGTTTTGATTTGTATTAATCTGTTGAGCAGTGATAGTGAGCATCTTTTCACATGGCTATTGACCATTTGTATTTCTTATTTGAAAAATATCTCTTCATGACTTCAGCCCATTTTTTAATTGGATTATTTGTTTTGGAGTGTTGATTTTTATAAGTACTTTATTTATTTTGATACTAACTCTTTATCAGATATGTCATTTGCAAATATCTTCTCCCATTCTGTAGGTTGCCTATTAGTTTTGATGATCATATCCTTTGCTGTGCAGAAGCATTTTATTTTGAAGTAGTCCCAAGTGCTTGTTTTTGCTTCTGTCCCCCTTGCCTCAGGAGACATATCTAGAAAGAAGTTTCATTCTTTTGCATGAAACTGTCCAGTTTTCCCAACACCATTTGTTGAAGAGACTCTTTATCCCATTGGATATTCTTTCTTGTTTTGTCAAAGATTAGGGGACCATATAGCTGTGGGTTATTTCTGGTTTTCTATTCTGTTCCATATATCTATGTGTCTATCTTTGTGTCATTACCATACTATTTTGATCACTAAAGTTTTGTAATACAACATGAAGTCTGGGTTTGTGATGCCCCCAGCATTGCTTTTGCTATTCAGGGTCTTCGTCAAATTCATTCATGATAAAAAACCCTCAACAAAGTACATTTAGAGGGAACACACCTCAACATATTAGAGATCATTTATAAAAAATCCAGTTATTATCATCCTCTGTGGGAAAAACTGAAAGCTTTCCCTCCCCACTCAGGAAGAGGACAAGGATGTCCATTCTTACCAATGTTATTTAACATAGAACTGGAAGTGCTAGCCACAGCAATCAGACAACAAAAAGAAATTAAAGGCATCCAAATTGTAAGGAAGAAGTAAAACTTTCACTATTTGCAGATGACATGGTACTCTCCATGGAAAACCCAAGGACTCTACCAAAAAATAGCTAGAACTGATACACACATTCAGTAAAAACTCAGGATACAAAATCAATGTACAGAAATCTGTTTCATATATATACATACACATATATACATATACATATGTGTATTACATATATGTATATTACATATATTATATTACATATATTATATACATATGTATATTACATATACATTATATATGCACATATACATATGTATGTATATGTGCATATATATATGTACATATATATATATAAAATGAAGCAGCAGAAAGAGAAATTAAGGAATCAAGCCCATTTACACTTGTACCAAAACTCATAAAAACCTAGGAATAAACCTAACCAAACAGGCAAAAGACCTGTACTCTGAAAACTACAGAACAGTGATGAAAGAAATTAAAGATGACACAAAGATATGGAAAGACATTCCATGCTCATAGATTGGAAAAACAAATACTATTAAAATGTCTGTACTACCCAAAGCAATCTACACATTTAAGGAACTGCATATTTTATATCTGTATCCCTGGCTTCTCACAGAATATTTGTGACATAGACATGGACAGTGAATAATTTTTACAGAATATTTTGATGGGGATACAAAACAGGGTTTTTTTTCAAGTAGTCATGAAAGTCAAAGTTTAATACCTAAATTGGATAAAATTTGAAGAAAGTTTTAAATGTCACATAATTAAAGACTATAGGTTTAAAATTATAGATACTGATTAATATTCCAGTTATGTCATTTAATGGATATACCAGGATCACAAGCACATTGCCTCTATGAGCCTTATTTTTCTTCACTAAAGTGAGGAAGAAAAAACATATCTGTGCACCTGCTTAAGTTATATAGTACCAGAAGTTTTTTCTCATCAGGTACTATGCCTGAGTCTTCAGCCGATTCATTCTATCAAGCCAACTATTTTGGGGTCACTGGGCATATGGTAACACTAGTGAATACTCTTGGCGTTACTATATTTACTGATTTTCTTCTAAAGTCTGTTACTTAGTCAGTCATGAGGTATGTGAGATAAAATAGTAACGCATAACACATGAGGTATTATCCAAATCCATGAGATTGGTACTGATAGAAGTGCTTCAGGTATTCTTATTAAGTACAAGGTGCTACTCAACCATGAGGAAAGGGATTGAAAAGAACCAACCTTTTCCAAGTTGATGTCTGAATTCCTACAGAATAATCTGATATTGATTCCTCAATCAATAGCCTCTGCTTTTGGCTGATTAAATACTCAGATCAACTTTTTTGAGGAGAAATCTATATCTTCAATCACATACACAGTCTCCACCATGGTCATTTGGTTCATGAACTCATTAGGCAAGAAATATGACTTCAGAAAAAGCACCCTTTTTTTTTCATTGAATTATAGCTAACATACAGCGTTGTATTAGTTTCAGGTGTACACTATGATTCAACAATTCTATATATTACTCAGTGCTCATTATGTTAAGTGTACTTTAATATTTTTCTATTTCACCCATCTCCCCTGGCCACCTTCCTTCTGGAAACCACAGTTTGTTCTCTGTATTTAAGAGTCAGATTTTGTTTGCTTGCTTCTTTGTTTTCCTTTATATGTTCGTTTTCTTTCTCAAATTCCACATATAAGTGAAATCATACAGTATTTGTCTTTCCCTATCTAACTTCACCTAGAATTATATCCTCTAGATCCTTCCATGTTGTTCCAAATGTCAAGATCTTATTGGTTTTTAATGCTTGAGTAATATCTCCATACCATATCTTCTTAATCCATTTATCCATAAATACTTAGGTTGCTTTCATACCTTGGCTACTGTAAATAATGCTACAATAAACATAGGAATGCACATATCTTTTCTAATTAGTGTTTTCATTTTCTTTGGGTGAATATCCAGTAATGGAATGAACTGAATCATGTGGTAATTCTATTTTTAATTTTATCAGATCCTCCCTACTGTTTTCAACAGTGGCTGCACCAATTTGTATTCCCACCAACAGTGCACAAAGGTTCTGTTTTCTCCACATCCCTGCCAACACTTGTTATTTCTTGTCTTTTTTTATTTGATGATGAATGATATTGAGCATCTTTCCATGTGTCTATTGACCACTGTATGGCTTCTTTAGAAAAATATCTATTCAAGTCCTCTGCCCATTGTTAATTGGGTTACTTGTTTTTCTGGTGTTGAGTTGTATAAGTACTTTATATATTTGGATATTAACCTCTTATCAGATATATCAAATATCTTCTCTCATTTAGTAGGTTGCTTTGTCATTTTGTTGATGGTTTCCTTCACTGTGCAAAAATCTTTTTATTTTGGTGTGGTCCCAATAGTTTAATTTTGCTTTTGTTTCCCTTGCCTGAGGAGACATATGTAGAAAACTGTTTCTATGGCCACTTCAAAGAAATTACTGCCTACTTTTTCTTCTAGGAGTTTTATGGTTTCGGGTCTCACAGTTTGGTCTTTAATCCATGCTGAATTTATTTTTGTGTATGATGTAAAAAGCTCACCCAGTTTCATTCTTCCACATGAAGCTGTCCAGCTTCCCAGTACCATTTGTTGAAGAGACTGTCTTTTCCCCCATAATATATTCTTGCCTCCCTTGACATGGATTAATTGACCATAAAAGTTTTTTTCCCCCTGGGATCTCTATTTTGTTCCATTGATCTATGGAAAATACACTCATCCACAGGCTGGATCATCTTGTCTTCCAGATTATTGATGGCTTACACCAAGCAAGATTATTTTTCTAGTGCGAAGTTAGATGGACATACATGTCTCCACACTACACACATTCTAAAATGTCCATCTATAGTCCTATTCTCCAGATCCCCTTGGAGAATTTTCCTATCTTATTTTTTTTTCCAAGTCTGTCAGGGACTTAGCAGTCAATTTATTAACCACTCCTCATAAATCATTGTAGATGCATATTTTGGGTCCTCTGACCTTCTGTAGGAAGTTAAATATTAGAAACATTTCCCTTTACCATTGTTTTCAAGAGCTGTCACTAAATAAAGTTGTAAGCAGTGGCCGTCTACTTCTAGCCAGTACCACGGTATATTGGAGATGTAACAGGAAACCAGACTCAAACTTTTTCTTATCCCATTAACTCATCATGGGTAACTCCCCAGGAGGTCATATCTGCAGTTTAGGGACAGGCAGTGAAGCAGTAGGAGCAGGTACCATGGGAGTCTGAACCATCTGTTTTATACAGTTTATTTGTGCCTTCCTGGATCTATGTGGCCAAGTCTAATATATACCATTTTCATTTTACAATAAAATGCTACTGTGCACATCCAATTTTATGGTTCAGTGGATCAGATCACACAATTCATGATTTGCAAAACAAGTTGCATAGTTGTGGTATCCCATGAACAGGTGTTCACTCTACAACCCCCCAGTAATAAGACAGAGCTACATGTCAAATAAAGAATAGTTATTGCTAAATAAATGCATGGCTTTATTCTGAAACTTTAGAGGTCTATGCTGTTGTCCTTATATGACAGCTTTCTAGAAGGTCCATGAAATGTTCCATCTCTAATACTTCCAATACTATTGGGTCTACTATCATAAAGCCCATGTGGATGAGCAGTTTGAAACATAGTCTAGAATTCAACCAGGATCTTTACTTATTCAGAGACCAAGTCATTCCTGAGTGTTGTAGATAAACCAGTAAATGAATAACAACAGCATTCCATAATGTGGTATATGTTATCTTCAAAATTATCTTCCAAATATCTTTGTGTCTGGGGTGCAAGGTGCTGCAGCATATTTTACACTTGAAAGCAGACTGTCCTCTTACCTCCACATAACTAGACATATTGAAAGCTTACCTATGGGGCTGGCTTCTAATGCATGTAGAGTTCTTGCTACTTTCTTTTCACCAGGTCCTATTCACATATTATCAATGTAATGGATTGACATGATATTCTGTGAGATATTATGGAACTCAACATCCCTTTAGTCTACATTATAACAGACAGCAGGGTCTCTGCTAGGGCAAGATTATTTTCTCTATTTTTATTTATCATTATCTACTATAATAGCAATGAGACATAAAAGCATTTATTTTTCTGGGCCAGTAACTGGGTAATGTACACTATGAGCCAAGTTTATTTGCTCCTAAAGTTTCTACATGTAGAACTGCAGCTGTGATTGGCACCACCATCTGCTTGCATTTGAGATCATCTATGGTTGATCGCTATGACATATTTGGCTTATTCATTAACCAAAAACATGGAGAGAAATGGGAATGGGATAAGGATCACTATATCTACAATTTTAATTCTTTAATTTTGATACTTATCTAATTTCCACCAGGGATATAGTACTGCAATTTTAGAAGGTGGTAAGGGTGGCAGAGTTATTTCAGAAACTATTTCTAGACCTTTCATCACACTAGTTAGGTCATTCATGCGCTCTTCTACTAGTTATTAACAATCTACCTGCTTGGACTGGAAATACAACCAAAGGACTAGTCTGTAGTTCCACTAGTAAGCACACAATTAAACTATTAATTCTATCTATCTCCTGACACTGTAAGTCCTCAAGCTATCCAGCAGAACACACTGTGGTTTTCCAATTCCCTAGAGATTAACATCAATTTCAAGTCAATATTTTATATCCCGGAAATTCTGTATACTACCCTTTGCCCAGTGGGAATTTACACTGGTAAATGACCATAAGTTCCTCTGAGGAAGAACAGAGAGAAGAGTCACAGGATTTACTTGAGATCAAGACAGGCAGGAATATGTTCTGATGTAACTGAACTTTACATATAAATATGTATCTTTTTATTGACATATAATTGATATATGTCATTATATTAGTTTCAGATGTACATCATAATGAGTTGATTTTTGTGTACATTGTGGAATGATTACCACAATAAGACTAGTTATCATCTGTCAGCATACAAAGTTATAATTTTTTTCATGATAAGAACTTTCAAAATCTACTCTTGGCAACTTTCAAATATGCACTACCATATTATTGACTGTAGCCACCATGCTGTACCACGCTGACACCACTCCCATGACTTATTTATTGTATAACTAGAAGATTGTACCTCCTGATCCCTTTTACCCAACACCCATGTTGTCTACCTCCCACCCTCTCTCTCTGGCAACTGCCAATCTGTTCTCTGTATCTATGAGTTTGTTTTTTTTGTTTGTTCAATGGTTTGTTTTTCTAAGTTTCCTTATATAAGTGAAGCCATACAGTATGTCTTTTTTTTTCTCCTTAGTGTCTGACTTTATTTTATTTGACTTTATTTTTTTGTTGTTATTTTTTAAATTGTGTTATGTTAGTCACCATACAGTACATCATTAGTTTTTGATGTAGTGTTCCATGATTCATTGTTTGTGTATAATACCCAGTGTTCCTCTTTATCTGACTTATCTCACTTAGCATAATATCCTCTAGGTCCATCCATATTGTCTCAAATGGTAAGATTTCATCCTTTATTAATGACTGAGCTGTATTCCATTGTATATATATGCCACATCATTATCCACACACCTAGTGATGAACACTTAAGTTGTTTTCCTATCTTGGCTATTGTAAATAATGCTGCAATGAACATAAAGGTACATATATCTCTTTGAATTAGTATTTGTGTTTTCTTCAAATAAGTATTCATAAATGGAATACCTGATCAAGTGATAGTTCTATTTTAATTTTTTTGAGAAAACACCATAATGTTTTCCATAGTGACTGCACCAATTCAAATTCCCAACAAGAGTGAATGAAGATTTCCTTTTCTCTTCCTCCTTACTAACATTTTCTATTTGCTACCTTTTTAATAAAGGCCATTCTGATAGGTATGAGATGATATCATCTTGTGGTTTTGATTTGAATTTCCCTGATGATTAGTAATAATGCACATCATTTCATGTGCCTTTTGGCAATCAGTATGTGTTTTTGGAAAAATATCTATTCATATCTGCTCATCTTTTAATTAAATTGTTTGTTTTTTGGTTACTGAATATGAATTCTCCATATATTTTAGGTATTAGCTGCTCACTGGATATATGATTTTCAAGTATCTTCTCCTATTCAGTAGGTAGCCTTTTCTTTTTGTTGATGGTTTCCTTCATTATGCAAAGCTATTTAGTTTGATATAACCCCATCTGTTTACTTTTGCTTTTTGTTGCCCTTGAACTTGGAGTCTGGTCTAAAAGCTATCACTCAGACTGATGTCAAGGAGCTTACTACCTATGTTTTCTTCTAGAAGTTGTATGATTTCATGTCTTACATTCAAGTCTTTAATCCATGTTGAGTTAAATTTGTGTATGCTGTAAGGTGGTGGTCTAATTTCACCTTTTGCATGCATCCAGTTTTCCCAGCATTATTTATTGAAGAGATTGTCCTTTCCCTATTGTATACTCTTTACTCTTAATTTACCATATAGAATGGGTTTACTTCTCTGCTCTCTATTTTGTTCCTTTGATCTATTGTTTACTTTGATGCTAATACCATACTGTTTTGATTACTACTGCTTTGAAATCAGAAAATCTGATACTTCCATCTGTGTTCTTCTTTCTTAAGAATGTTTTGGCCAGGGGTGCCTGGGTGGCTCAGTAGGTTAAAGCCTCTACCTTTGGTTCAGGTCATGATCTCAGGGTCCTGGAATCGAGCCCTCCATTGGGCTCCCTGCTAGGCGGGGAGCCTGATTCCACCTTTCTCTCTGCCTGTCTCTCTGCCTACTTATGATCTCTCTCTCTCTCTCTGTCAAATAAATAAATAAAATCTTAAAAAAAAAAGAATCTTTTGGGCATTCAGGATCTTTTGGGATTGTGTGTTCTATTTCTGTAAAAAGTACCATCTGAATTTTGATAGGGGTTACTCTTACTCTGTAAATTGCTTTGGGTAGCAGGGGCATTTTAATATTATTAATTCTTCCAATCCATGAGTACAGAATATATTCGCATTTATTTGTGTCTTTTTCGATTACTTTCATCCAAGTCTTCTAGTTTTCAGGGTATAGGTCTTTCACCTCTGGTTAAATGCATTATATTCTTTTTTATATAATTGTAAATAGGACTGTTTTCTTAATTTCTTATTTTGATAGTTTGTTGCTGATATATAAAAACATAATAGATCTTGGTATATTGATTTGGGACTCTGCAACTTTACTGAATTTCTTTATTAATTTTAACAGATTTTTTGTTGATTTTTGTTTTGTTTTTGATGGAATATTTAGAATTTTCTATATATAAAATCGTGTGGTTGGCAAATAGTGAGATTCTTTTTTTCTTTCAAATTGGTATTCACTTTATTTCTTTTTTCCTGCTTATTTGTTCTGTCTAGGACTACTAATAGTATATTGAACAAAAGTGACAAGAATGGGCATCCTTATCTTGTTCTTGGTCTTAAAGGAAAAGCTTTCAGTTTTTCACCTTTGAATATGTTGTGAGCTTGTCATATATGGTCTTTATTGTGTTGAGGTACATCCCAGCTCTACCCACTTTTTGAGAGTTTTTATTATAAATAGATGTTGAATTTTGTGAAACACTATTTCTGCATCTATTATGATGATTTTTATGCTTCCTCTTGTTAATGTGCTCTATCATGTGATTGATTTGCAGGTATTGAACCATACCTGCATCCCTGGATTAAGTCCCACTTGATCATAATGTATTCTTCTTTTAGCAAAATGTTGAATTCAGTTTGCTAATATTTTATTGAGGATTTCTGCATCTATGTTCATGATGGATACTGGCCTGAATTTTTTTTTTTAATCTATGTGTGTTAGTTACCAGGGGAATGCTGGCCTAAAAAGGGTTTGGAAGCATTCACTCCACTTCAATTTGTGGAACCCTTAGAGAAGGATTGGTATTAGATTTTCTTTGAATGTTTGGTAGAATTCACCAGTGAAGCTCTGGTCCTGAAAGCTACAGGAGTTTTGGGAAGTTTTTTATTATTGATTCAATCTCCTTACTAGTAATTCTATTCAAATTTACTATTACTTCATGATCCAATCTTGGAAGATTGTATGTTATTAGGAATTTATCCATTTATTCTAGATTGTTCAATTTCTAAGCATAAAATTATTCATAGTAGTCACTTAGAATCCATTCTATTTCTTTGATATTAGTTGCAACTTCTCTTCCATTTCTGATTTTATTTATTTATCTTTTTTTCTTAGTCCGGCTAAAGATTTGTCAATTTTATTTATCCGTTCAGAGAACCAGCTCTAATTTCCTTGATCTTTTCTGTTGTGTATTTAATCTCTATATCATTTATTTCCACTTTAATTTTTATTTTCTTCTTTCTACTTATATCTTCTGCAAGAGCTTCTGGAGAATTGCTCTTATTTCTTCTTTAAATGCTTAGTAGAATTCACCAGTGAAACCTTGTGCTATTTATTTGGGAAAGTTATTACATACTGTTTCAATTTCACTGATAGATATAGGCCTATTTAGATTGCCTACTTCTTGTGTAAGTTCTGGTAGATTATATCTTTCAAGGAATTGGTCCATTTCATCTAGCTTATCAAATTAGGGAACATAGAGTTTTTCATAGTATTCTTTTATTATCCTTTTAGTGTAAATGGTATCTGTAGTGATCTCATTTCTGATAATAGTCATTTGTGTCCTCTCTCTTTTTTCCTTAGTTAGTCTGGTTAGAGGTTTATTGATTTTACTGATCTTTTCAAAGACTCAGCTTTGGGTTTTATTGATGTTGTCTATTGATTTTCTGTTTCCAACTTCATTGATTTTTGTTCTATTTTTTAATATTTCTTTTCTGCTCCTTACTTTAAACATAGTTTGCTCTTATTTTTCTAGTTTCCTAAGTAGAAGCTTTGATGACTGATTTTAGATCTTTCTTCTTTTTTTATATTTGAATTTAATGATACAAATTTCTCTCTTATCATTGCTTTCACTGAATTCCACAAATTTTAGAAGTTGTGTTTTCATTTTCATGTAGTTAAAAATTTTTTTTAACTTCCTTTAAGATTTTTCCTTTGATCCCTGTGTTATTCAGAAGTGTGTTCCTTAATCTCCCAAGTATTATTTTTGGAACTTTCCAGTTATGTTTCTGTTATTGATATCTCATTTAATACCAATGTAGACTGAGAGCAGACATTATGTAAGTTCTAGTCCTTTAAATTTGTTAAGATGTGCTTTATGGCCCAGTATATGATCTATCTTGGTGAATGTTTCATATGATGTTGGAAAGAATATGTGTTCTGCTGGTCTTGTATAAAGTAGTCTATGGATGTCGATTATATCCATTTGAATGATGATGACATTGAAATCAACTCTGTCCTTACTGATTTCCTTCCAGTTACCTGTCCAATTCTGATAGAAGTGTGTTACAGTATCCAAATGTAATACAAGATTGATTTATTTCTTCTTGCAATTCTATCAGCTTTGTGTCATGTACTTTGATCCTCTCTTATTAGGTGCATATACATTAAGGATTATGTCTTCTTGGTTAATTGACCCCTTGCCCATTATGTAATACCCCTCATTATTCTGATAACTTTCCCTGTCATGAAGTTTTCTCTGTCTAAAATTAATATAGCTATTCCTGTTGCCTTTTGATTAGTGTCATCATAGTATATTCCCCTCTATCCATTTACTTTTAATTTATGTCTTTATATTCCAAATGGGTTTCTTGTAGACAACCGATAGTTGTATCTTGGTTTTTGGTCCAGTCTGACAATCTCTATCATTTACTCTGTGTATTTAGATCACTAACATTCAAAGTGATTATTGATATTGTTGGATTATATCTATCATATTTATTACTGTTTTATGGATTGCCCTTTTTCTTAGTTCTTATTATGTGTTCCACTCCTTTTCTGCCTTTGGTGGTTTTACTTGAGAATTTTATATGATTCCATTTCTCTCTAAACATGTGAGTTATCTTTTTTTTTTACTTTTTTTATTGGTTGTACAAGAGTTTGCAATATACATTTCCTTCTGTAAATATATGTAAATATATATCTACAGCTAATCCAAGTTCGCTTTCATGCAACACTATACTACTTCACAAGTAGTGTGAGTGCCTTACAATAACAAAATAGTGCTAATTTCCCCTTCCTGTCCTTGTATCATTATTGTCATTAATTTCATATATTATATTATAATACATTATATTAATTTTATATATAAGCATACATGTTAATATATTATTATTTTGAACAAATGGTTACTTGTCAGGTCAATTAAGAATATGAAAATTAAAAGTTCTTATTTTACCTTCAGTTAAAATGATGCACTTCTTTTCTTATGTAGATCCAAATTTCTGAATTTTCTTTCTCTTAGAGGAACTTCTTTTAACATTTCTGGAAAGGGCAGTTTACTGGCAACAAATTCCCTCAATTTTTGTTTGTATGAAAGAAGTTATTTCTTTTTCACTTTTGAAAGAGAACAGAATTCTAGGTTGGTGAGATTTTTTTTCTCTCAACACTAAATATTTCACTCCACTCTCTTTTTGCTTGCAGAGTCAAGGTTTTCTAGAGAAACACAACCAATAGGATACATATTTATACATATTACATAAGAGTTTTTTATATGTATATAAAGGACTTATAAGGAATTGCCTCACACAGTTATGGTGACTGAAAAGTCCCCTGGTCTGTGAACTGCAAGTTGAAAACCCAGGAAAAATGGTGGTATAATTCAGTTCAGGTCCAGATGTCTGAGAACCAGGGGAGATGACTTAGATTCCAGTCTGGTTTGAAGGCCTGAGAACCAGGAGTGCAGAGGGCAAGACAAGATCAATGTTCCAATATAAGCAAGTCAGTGTGAAGGACCATATTCTCAAATTCTTCCCCCAACTTATTTGTGTTGTTGTTGTTGTTGTTATTCAGGCCTTCAATGGGTTGGATGATGCCAGTCTACACTGGGGAGAGCAAACCGAATCTACCCCAAAAACCAGGGCACCACATGACCAAGTCAAATTGACATATAACATTAATCATGAGACATGGATTCTCTGATGTTAGAAATAATTCTTACCTTTGCTCCTTTATAGGTAAGGCACATTTTTCCTCTGACTTTTCTCAGGATTTTTTCATCTTTGATTTTTTTACAGTTTAAAAGTCATTATGTCTAGTTGTAGCTTTTTGGCCCTTCTGTTTGGTGTTCTTTGAGCATTCTGTATCCATAGTATGGTGTCAGACATTAATTCGGAAGAAATTCTCAGCCATTATTGTTTCAAGTGTTTTTTCTTTTCCTTTCTCTCTCTCCTTCTTCTGGAATCCCCATTACATGTATGTTACACCTTTTGTAGTTCTACCATGGTTCTTGGATAGTCTCCCTCTCTCTCTCTTGCTTTTCACTATAGGGGGTTTCTATCGAGATATCCTCAAGTTTTTATCTTATACCAATAATCTTATCAAAGGTATTCCTCATTTTTATGACAGTTTTTGTTAATCTCTTTCTTTTCTTCTTTTATTTTTTTGCTTATTCTTTGATTTTCCTTCTCTCTGCTAACATTGTGTGTCTGTTCTTGCATGCTAATTTATCTATTAACGTCCTTAGCATCTTAATCACAGTGTTTTATATTTCTGCTCTGATAATTCTATAATTCCTTCCATATCTGAGTCTGATTCTGATGCTTGCTCTGTCTCTTCAAACTGTGTTTTTGTCTTTTATTATGTCTTGCATTATTTTCATGACAGGTGGACATGATGGTATGGGTTAACAAAACTGCTGTAATTAGACCTTTAGTAATACAGTGGTGAAGTATTGGGGAAGAGAAAATATTCTATAGTCCTATGAGTAGGCCTTTTAGTGATCCTGTGCCTCTGGACTGTGAACTTCGTATTTACTTCACAGTAACTACATCATTAGATGGAAAATGATGAATAGAATGATCTAAATTTGGGTAATTCTCTTCACTTTGTTCTATTAGGCTCTGATAAAATCCCAGGAGGTTTGACTCTTATTAAATAGTTTCTCTTGTGGATAAAGACTGTAAAAAAGAACACAATGTTCTGGCATATTTCAAATAGTTTCATTCCCCATCCCTCTGCTAGAAGCACAGAAGATTTTTCTTTGATATTCCTGTGAGAACCTAGTTGAGTTCCTCCATGTAAAATTCACAAAAGTGTAGGGCCCCTAATGATGGAGCCCCCATAGAAATTTTATCTCTCGGACTTTTCTACACTAAGCATCTAGAAATTCACCAATCACAGTTCAAGTTTCCTTACCTCAGGTCTGTAAAACCTATTGAGATTTACGCTTGTGGGTTTATGCTCCAGTGAGTTTTTTTTTTCTTTTATGTTCAGTTAGCCAATATAGAGTACATCATTATTTTCTTTATATAGGGTTCAACGATTCATTAGCTGTGTAGAGTGCCCAGTGCTCATCACAACACATGCCCTCCTTTTTTAAAAAAATATTTTATATATTTAATTGACAGAGAGAGAGAGAGAGAGAGAGAGAGAGAGAGAGAGAGAGATCACAAGTAGGCAGAGAGGCAGGCAGAGAGAGGGGGAAGCAGGCTCCCCACTGAGCAGGGAGCCTGATGCGGGGCTCAATCCTAGGACCCTGAGATCATGACCTGAGCCAAAGTCAGAGGCTTAACCCACTGAGCCATCCAGGCGCCCCAATACATGCCCTCCTTAAGACCCATCACCCAGTTACCCCATCCTTCCAACCCCTCCCTTCTGTAACCCTCAGTTTTTCTCCCAGGGTTCAGTCTTATATGGTTTATCTCCCGCTCTGATTTCTTCTCATTCAAATTTCCCTCCCTTCCCCTGTGGTCCTCTGTGCTTTTCCTTTGTTCCACACATGAGTGGAACCATATGATAACTGTCTTTCTCTGCTTGACTTATTTTGCTTAGCATAATCCCCTCCAGTTCCATCCATGTTGATGCAAATGGTAGGTATTCATCCTTTCTGATGGCTGAGTAATATTCCATTGTACATATGAACCATATGTTCTTTATCCATTCATCTGTTGAAGGACATCTTGGCTCCTTCCACAGTTTGGCTATCGTGGATATTCTTGCTATGAACATTGAGGTGCATGTGCCCCTTCTTTTCACCACATCTGTATCCTTGGGATAAATACCTAGCAGTGCAATTGCTGAGTCATAGGGTAGCTCTATTTTTAATGTCTTGAGGAAACTCCATACTATTTTCCAGAGTGGCTGTACCAGCTTGTGTTCCCACCAACAGTGTAAGAGGGTTCCCCTTTCTCCACATCCTCTCCAACATTTTGTGTTTCCTGTCTTGTTAATTTTGGCCATTCTAACTGGTGTGAGGTGGTATCTCATTGTGGTTTTGATTTGTATTTTCCTGATGGCTAGTGACGTTGAACATTTTTTCATGTGTCTATTAGCCATTTGTATGTCTTCTTTCGAGAAGTGTCTGTTCATGTCTTCTGCCCATTTCTTGACTGGATTATTTGTTTTTTTGGGTGTTGAGTTTGATAAGCTCTTTATAGCTCTTGGATACTAGCCTTTTATCTGAAATGTCATTTACAGGTATCTTCACCCATGCCATGGGTTGCCTCTTTGTTTTGTTGACTGTTTCTTTTGCTGTGCAGAAACTTTTTGTCTTGATGAAGTCCCAAAAGTTCATTTTTGCTTTTGTTTCCTTTGTCTTTAGAGACGTGTCTTGAAAGAAGTTGCTTTGACCAATGTCAAAGAAGTTACTGCCTATGTTCTTTCCTAGGATTTTTATGGATTCCTGTCTCACATAGAGGTCTTTTATACATTTTGAGTTTATCTTTCTGTATGGTGTAAGAGAATGGTCCAGTTTCATTCTTCTGCATGTGGCTCTCCAGTTTTCCCAGCACCATTTATATTCTTTCCTGCTTTGTCAAAGATTAGTTGACCATAGAGTTAAGGGTCCATTTCTGGGGTCTCTATTCTGTTGCCATTGGTCTATGTGTGTGTTTTTTGTGCCAATACCATGCTGTCTTGATGATCCAGTGAGTTTTGATTCTCTGTATTCTTCTGTTGGTCTCTCCAATTTTGGGTGCAGTGGTTTGTCCTAGGACCTCACTTGTCTGAGAGCTCTAAGAAGAGTTGTTGATGTTTGAGTTTGTTCATCTTTCTATTTATTAGGATTGAGTAGTTATACCCAGCCTTTTACATGCCAAACCAG
Source organism: Ailurus styani (assembly GCA_002007465.1). NCBI lineage: Eukaryota > Metazoa > Chordata > Mammalia > Carnivora > Ailuridae > Ailurus > Ailurus styani. The sequence continues at coordinate 455,819 of LNAC01000339.1, forward strand.
AGGCATCCATTTTTCTCTTACTTATTATACAGTGAAAACATATTCTGAAATTGGCAGCTAGTAGAGCAGCTCCTAGTTTTCTAGTGTCTGAATTGTGGCAGAAGTTGTGTGTTTCTGTCACTAGTAGCTGTGACAGTTCTGCAGTAGCCTCTTGAGCTACAGCTTCTTAATTGTGGTAATGGTAGCACCCTTTGGATAGCTAGTACACTTGTTAAAAATCATCCCAGGAAACTCAGTCTTGAGTTTATTTCTTCAGCCTTCCCATAATGCAGTGACTTATCTATATATCCCTAAATAATAAGCTTAAATTTGAGTAGATTCTGCTGACTATAAGTAAGAACACTAAATAATAAAACAACCATTTCTCCATCACTCCATATTCATTTGTTTAAGGATCAAATGTGACACAATGATTGTGCTGGACACATGATCTGAAACTATGTTAGATAGCATTAATATTTGCAAGTCCTATTTGAATTGGTAATCAGATCTTTGTGACACTTCAGGAGAACATTAATAAACTGAAACATATCCATATAATAAATATCAGGTTGAACTTGAGACATGTTTTTTCAAGAAAAGTTGAAAAACTGCAAATATTTAGTTTAAGAATTTGAGCATTGTTATAAAATATTTGAAGAGATAACATATAGAAAAATATACCTTAAATTTGGGGCTGATGGCGAAAGAAGAATTAATAAGGAATTCAGTAGGTTTTGAGTCAGTCAAGAATAGGTACAATTTCTTATTCTTTATCTATCTAATCATATGCTCCACATAGTGCTTCAATGTAATAGAACTGCAATATCCTAACTGAATTAATGAGATGGTATATTTGTGATTTAATATACAAATTGGATCTTTCAATAATTTTAGCAGCATTTTGAAACAAATTGTTATTTCAAGAGAAGTTGTTCCTGTCACTGTATATTTTCTTTTCCTTTTTCTTAAAAGATGTTATTTATTTGTTTGTTTTTGTTTTATTTATTTAGAGAGGACATGAGTTGGGGGAAGGGGAGAGGAAGAGAGATTCCCAAGTAGACTCTGCACTGAGAACAGAGATGGTTGCAAGGCTGGATATTCCAACCCTGAGATCATGACCTGAGCTGAAGTCAAGAACCAGAGGCTTAATTGACTAAGCCACCCAGTCACCCCATGTATTTCAAGCAGAAGACTAATAATCATTTATTGGAGATATTTTAGAGTAGATGTCTATATTTGGTAAGATACATATTAGATGATACACAAGAACCTAGATACTTGAAAACCAACTCTGTGAATCTGTACCTAACTACTACTAGGGATTTCTGGAATGACTGTTGGGGAAATCTTGTAAGCAAATGCTACATACCTCAAAGCTTTGTTATCTTTTCACAACTCAGGCTATGAACATCTATGGTCACCCATCATAATGTGTTTCAAACTTTCTACTGAGGCTAATGACCTATACTTTCACATAACATCACATCAACCCTCCAAATTTGTCACTAAATGCTTTCCATTTCCTTGACTAAAACAGTACACTGCTTTTCTATGAAAGCAAGTGTTTTTAATGCATACCACCTCCTGCTCAGTTTCCCAGATGAGAATTCTTGAAGTTCCTTGAGTCTTTCCTATCCATTTCTTACACATCAGTCACCAGTGTTATATATTTTTCCCTTCTAAAAATTTCTGGATACCATTCAAATCTCTCTAAACCCCTAAAATATCATTAGTTCAATGCACCATCATTTCCCACCTGAATTTAGTGTAATAGGCTTTGAAGTGATCTCTCTATAACTAGTTTTGCCTTAAAAAGAGAAAAAAAATTTATCTGAAGTGTTATTCTGATCATGTCACTCATATCTTTCAAAAATGACTAAGTAGATATGTAAAACTTTCAATTTTACAAGATCATATTTGATTTCTTTGTTTTTACCTGTGAGAAAGTTTTAAATGCAAATACTTTTTTTAATAACTCCATTAAGGTATAGCTGATATACAATAAACTGCATATATTTAATGTGTACAATTTGAAAAGTTTGACCTATGTATACATCTGTGAAATGATCTCAGCAATAAACACAGGAATAGATTCATCACCCTTGAAATTTTTATGCTTCTTTATAATCCTATCTTCTAGTAAATACATTTCTAGCCCTTACCCTTCCACTAATGCATGGTAACTACTGATCTCTTTTATGCCATTCTTAATTAATTTGAATTTCAAATTTTACATAAATAGCATAATACAGTTGTACCCTATGGTTGTGCTAATTTTACACAAAAATATTTTGAGATATATTCATGCTGTTACATGTATCCATAGTTTATTTTTTATTGCTGAGTGATAGTCCATTGTATGGATTTATAATTTTTTTGGTCCATTTCCTATTCCTGAACATCTGAATTATTATCAATTTTTGCCACTACAAATAAAGTTGCTGTGAATATTAATATACAAGTCTAGTATGGGCATATGTTTTCATTTCTCTTGGGCAGATTATTAGGATTGAAATGGCTGGACTGTATGGTAGGAATATATTTAAGTTTAAAGAATCTGCTCAATTTTTTTTATAAAATAGTAGTATCATTTTCATTGTCACCAGCAGGGCATGAAAGTTATAATTCTTCTACATTCTCACCAATGCTTAGCATGTCATTCATTTAAAATTAGTCTTGAAATCATGTACTTTTAGTTCTCCCAATGTACTATTATTTTATAAAGCCATTTTGCCTAACCAAATTTCTTTAACTTTCCCTATAAGTTCTAGAATATATCTCAACAATATTTTGTATTTTTCCAATTTTCCAATATTTTGCAATTCTTTAAATTTATTCCTAAGTATTTTACTAGTTTTGGTACTATAATAAATGCACTTGATTTCTTATTTTCATCTTTGGATTGTTTATTTCTTGTGTACAGAAATACAACTGATTTTTGTAAAACAATCTTGTATAATCTTGTGTATAGACTATGTATCCTGTAAGCTTGTATAATCTATATACAAGAATAGATGGTCCTAAGTAATTCACTAAAAATTAAAAAAAGACTTATGGTAAATGAGTTTCAATATTTTTACTCTGTTTCTCAGTGTTAATCTCATTCTTTTCATCCTACTTGGAGTTTATTGAGATTCTTGGAAGTATAGGTTAATGTTTTTCTTTTTTAAAAAAGATTTTATTTATTTATTTGACAGAGAGAGACATAGCGAGAGAAGGAACACAAGTGGGGGAGTGGGTGAGGGAGAAGCAGGCTTCCTGCCACTGAGCAGGAAGCCCAATGCTGGGTTGGACCCCAGGACCCTGGAATCATGACCTGAGCTGAAGGCAGACGCTAAACAACTGAGCAACCCAGGCGTCCCAGTTAACGTTTTTCATAAAACTTGAAAGTTTTCAGCCATTATTTCTTGTATTTTTTCTTCTCCTTTCTATTCTCTCCTTTTTGTCTTCCTGCTGTACATAAATTGGTATACTTAACGTTCCAATTGGCTCTTCTCATTTCTTTATTCTTTAGTTTCTCTGTTCTTTAGGTTGCATAATCTCTAGCTACAAGTTGACTAATTTTATCATCCAATTCAAATGTACAGCTGCTCACCTCTAGTGAGATTTTTATTTACTGTTTATGTATTTTACAACTGCAGAAATTCCATTTGAATCTTTCAAATTATTTCTTTATTGGTATTCTCTGTTTGATTAAACAATGTCATCATACCTTCTTTTCCTCCCTTAAGCATGGTTTTCTTAGTTCTTTGAATATATTTATAATAGCTCCTTTTTTAAAAGATTTATTTATTTGAGAGAGAGAGCTCATGCATGCATGCATGAATGGGGGGGGAAGGGGTAGAGGGAGAGAATCTTCAAGCAGACTTCTCCCTGACCACAGAGCCCAGCCCTGGGCTCAGTCTCAAAATCCATGAGATTATGACCTGAGCCGAAACCAAGAGTCAGATACTTAACCAGCTGAGCCACCAGGTGCCCCTATAATGGCCCTTTTAAAATATGTTAAGTCTAATATCTGGGCCTTCTCACAGGCAGTTTCTGTTGCTTTTTTTTTTTGTCTTGTGTATGGCTCACACACATCCTTGTATCTAAAAAGTCATTGCCAAATCTAAGATTTTCTCCTCTGTTATCTTCTAGGACTTTTATAGGTTTGATTTTTTTTACATTTAAGTCTATAATTCATTTTGTATTAATTTTTTGTGAAGAGTCAAAAGTCTTTGTTTTGATTTGTTTTTTCCATTTTTGCATGTGGATGTCTAGTTGTCCAGGACTATTTGTTGGAAACTCTATCCTTTCTCCATTGAATTATCGATGCTCTTTTGTCAAAATTCAGTGAACTATATCTGTGTGGGTCTATTTCTAAGCTCTCTATTTTGTTCCATTGATCCTTTTCCATTCTTTTGTCACCAACATACTGCCTTGATTACTATATCTTTATAATAAGTCTTGAAGTTGGGGCATGTCAACACCTCAAACTTGTTCTCCTCTGTATTAAGTACTCTGGATCTTTTGCCTCTCATTTAACTTTAGAATCAGTTTGCCTATATCCACAAAATAACTTGCTGAAATTTTTATTTGGATTGCATTAAATCTATAGACCAAGATGGGAAGAATTGAGATCTTAACAATATTGAATCTTTCTATCCATGAATAAGGAATATCTCTTCATTTATTTAGTCCTTAGAACTCTTTCATTAGAATTTCACATTTTTTCTCATAAAGATCTTGTGAAGATTTCGTTAGATATATACTTAAGTGTTTTATTTTTTATACTAATAGAAGTGGTTTGAAATCATTGTTTATTATGATTTTCATTAACTGTGATTGTTTCACTGGTGATCAGGTCCATGAAGCTCTTCATGCCACCATTACAAAGTGTATTTCTTGACTTTTGAGGGCTGAATCAACTTTATATTCCTGGGATAAATATATTTCTGGCCATAATGTCATATCCTTTTTTTCCCATAATTTGGATTTATTTCACAAAACTTATCTTTAGAATTTTTAAATTCTATGTTCATGTAGGATATTGATCTGTGGTTTTATTTTCTTATAAAGTCTCTGTAAGATTATTTATTAGGGTAATACTGACTACTTATGCTATGAAAGCATCCCCTTTTTTCAAATTTCTGCCAGAGTTAGCATAAAATTGATATTATTTCTTCCCTAAATTAACAAATAAAGTAATTCAGAACTGAATTTTTCTTTGCAGAACTGCTTTTAACTCTAGTTTCAGTCTCTCTGATAGATATACAAATATTTAGGTTATCTATTTTTGAGTAAACTTTGGTGGCTTGTGTCTTTCGCTAAGTTTGTTCATTTTATCTAGGTTGACAAATTTATATGAATAAAGTTCATAAAATTACCTTAAATCTATTTTATATCTATAGCGTATCTGACCATCTTACCTCTCCCATTCAAGATATTGCTTTCTTCTTTCTTCTCCCTTCCATTTTCTCTTGTCAGTTTGGCAAGAGTTTTATCAACTTCATTGATGTTTTCAACAGTTTTTGGATTCATACTTATTTGCTTTTTCCATTATGTTTAATTTAATTCAATCTGAATTACTTTATTACTCCTTCCTCTTACTTACCTTAGGTCTGCTTTACATTTTCTAGTTTTCATGTTTTTTTAGGTGATGTTGACAAATTAATGTTTTTCCCCTAAAAAAGATATGTAATAATATAAAATTTCCTCTATGTACTGGTTTAGCTGTATCAAACATTTATATGTAATTTTTTCATTTTTATTATGTGCAAAATATTTTCTGATTTCCATTTTAATTTTTTTCTTTGACTATTGGCTATTTAGAAGTGTATTATTTAGTTTCTAAATATTTGGAGAATTTGAAGAGATAGCTCCATTATTGATTTCTAATGTTCATCTCTAAAACACTGATTTGGGGTTCTTTTAAATATTTCAAAAATCTACTTAAGATTCTGAGCATATAAAATATAGTTATAATAACTGTTTTAATGCCCTTGTCTACTAATTGTAACAATTGTATTAGTTCTGACATAGTTTAAATTAATTGATTTCCTCTACATTACGGCTAATATTTTCCTGCTTCTTTGAATGCTTGGTAATTTTTTTATTGGATAGCATACATACATTTCAATTTGGATTGAATATTTTTATAAGTATTTTTGAAATTTGTTCTGAAACATGGTTTTAAGACTTTTTAAGAAGTTTCATTTTTCTGGGGAAGTTTCATTTTTCTGGGCTTGCTTTTAGGACTTAGAAACTGGAGTAGTGTTTAATCTAGACCTAATTATTCTTTACCACTAAGGCAGAACCCATTTATATGCTCCCCCAGTACTTTATCAGTCATGAAATCTCCTTTCTGTCTGGGAGTATTCCCAACTCTGTGTTAGGATCAGGTAATACTACCATATAATCCTGTTATATGGTTCTTTTCTAGGACTCGCATGTACATCAGCACTAAGCAGACTACCAGAGGGGCATCTTCTTCCCATCTCCCAAGTTCTCTGTCTAGGCAGCTGTTTTCTTTTCTGCTACTCTTCAAACTCTAGCTACCTTTATCTCCACAGACTGTCAGCTGCATCCCCTTGACTAAACTTTGGACTCTGCATGGGTCCTTTTCTATTCCATATCCTGGAAACTATCTCATAGCAGTAATCATTGTTTTCATAATTTGTTTTTCATCACCCAGTGATCACTCATTGCCTTATGTCCAGTTTCTTAAAAAACATTTTTTCTTATGCTTTTTGTATTTTTGTTTCAGGCAGCAAGATAAATCTAGTCCCATTTTGTCTAGAAGCAGAAAATACAAATAGTTTAATTGAAACGTTATAGACGGTGATTAATTTTATATTGACTATTTTAGTAGTGAACTCTTTGAGCCAATTTAACTGCTGATCAATTTCTTATTAAGTACTATTAAGCAATTTCTATTTTTTATTATACCAAAATATATTTAATTGGGATTTTTCTCTATGTAAATCATAATTAGGATTTGATTGATCAACTCATGTCATCCCTATCAAAAATTAGCTATTATGTCTTCTGCCATTGTGAGTTTTAGTTTGTGGCCATTATTTATATAAAGTCAAATTTTTGTATGTTAAATTATAGAAATGTTGGAAAGATTTAATACCATAATCTCTTTATTCATTAATATGTTTGGTTAGGTTCACTAGAAACCATTGAGAGATTTGCATTTGTCATTTCATTATCATGTATCATGATCTAGGTCAATGATTAATGAATATATATATTAGATATATACATATCTATTGTTTTAAAACTTACCCATTAGAAAAGTGTTAAAATCCTATATGTGAGAGAAAAAAAATAGAGACTGAAAGAAAGGAAAGTGAAGAAGGAAAGGGATGAGAGAAAGGAAGAGAGTAATAGTGAAAGAAAAATTGTATTTGCCAGTGAGTATTGACTGCTAAACTCTAAATTGTAGACAGGAATCATCCCTTTGGTCTCAAAGTAGCTGCTACAACACTCTAGCTTTGGATTGAAATCCTACTATCCTCTCCATTGATCTCAACATGATCTAAAATCTTTGATATGGCTATAAAAGATCTGAATTTTATGGTTCTTTTTTTCCCCTTCAGATTCTACTCTGATTCTGCCTTCCTCACCAGAGAATTCATTTGAGCTTCCCTGAATATGATTTTCCACATATTCAGGTCTTGCCTGCTATAGTTCTTTACTTAGTACATCTATCCTATCTCCCTTTTGGTTGCTATTTTCTGTTTATTCCACAGGTCTCAACTTAAAGCAATTTTCTCTGAGAAACCATTTCTTACTATCTACTCACAAGTCTGCTTCAAGTGTCTCCATTCTATGTCATCATAGTACCTTTCATTTCTTTGTGGTATTAGGCATCACATTATGTTGTGCACTGTCCAGTTATTTGTTGGTTTCCTTCTCTTGATTCTGGAATTTAAAAGGGCATAGGCACCTCATCTTCATCAGTGAAAATTGGCACCTAACCCACCAACTGACCTCAAACAGATCTTTAAAATATTTATTTAATTAACATTTTTTTCATTTTCATATTCTAAGACATCACGATTCCAGGAATAAACTATCTCAATAGTTGCATTGTTAGTATCAATTTCCTTATCACTCAGTTTCTTTTCTAATTAAATTAAGTAAAATAATGTAAAGGTTTGCCCACAGAAAATCTATTTTTCAAAAGAGACACCTAACTTGTTAAAGGGAAAAACTGGTTCTTGTTTTAATTAGTATGTCTTCTCCAGATAGCAAAGTGATCTATTAGAATACAAAGTATAGATTTTAATGAAATAGCCATTTCCAAAGGATCCACGACTTTGGCACATATTTATTGGGATAATCAGTGTTTCACAAAACTGCATGTATCTAAGACTGTGCCATCCCGCCCCCAACCATAGAGGTTTTTAACACTAATAAGTATCAAAGGCATCAATATTTGGGTCACAAAGGAGATGATATTTTAAGCTCTAAGTCTAAAGAAGACAAAGTCAGTGTGATTAGAAGGAAAGAAGATTAACTTCCCAACATCTCTTAAGTCTTGAGATCCTGCTTGTTTCTGAATAAACTTTATTTTCATTAACTCATAATTCTGTTGCCATTATTAATGAAATAGTGAACAAGCAAAAGCAATCTTATGAGTGGAGGGTATGAGAATCAGAAAGTTTTGTTTGTGTTCAGGTATCCATCATACACTTGCCTAAACTGAATTACAATATTCCAATATATATTTAACCCATGTCACCAGCATTTCAAAGAACTTATGGTCTATTACTCATTGTTGAAAATATACCTTAAAAGAATCCCTGACTCAAAAATTTTAGGGCTAAAAGATTGAGGGTGTGTTTGTTTTAAACTTAGATTTTCCCCCCACTTTTCCAATTATATTTATGAACAAAGCCTTAATAAATCAAAAGTTTTAATAAGAAAAAGTTCAGGCATCATCCAACATATAAACACTCTTCTTCTGGGGGGGGGGGTTGGGGTATGCCCTGAACTTTTCCTGGTGCCTCTGAAAACACTTCTCAGAAATAATTATGTTTTTCCAACATGCATAAAACTAGCTTTTCTGAAATGACCACCGTGAACAGTGACTTCTAAATATTAAACTTCATGTGTATTATCTGTTTTAGTCAAAATGGCTGAGTTTTGACATCTGGAAAATAAAAGCAGTATCACTTGATCCTGAATACTTACAAACTATTTTTATTATGATATTTCTGGCAACCCACACTGAATGCATATTCATGGCTTTAGAAATGTTTCCTATTTCTATAGATTCCTTCCTCATTTGCAGGTGTGATTATAGATTCATGAATGCAGTTAATCACTTCTAATATGTATAGCAATCCAGCCACTGCATTAAAATTTTCCTTGAATTTTTGATGAAGCTATGGCCTTGAAGGAAGCTCACTGAATTAGGTAATCTAGAATAATCTTCAGGAATGGTGAAAGTGATACATAAGAGTTGGTTCATTGGAGTTTACTACTGATTACCATTGAAAAAGACTCTAGAACTCTCCCTTATTATCCCAACTGCCTTCAGCACACACACAATGCTCTCACATATCCTTCATCTTCCTTCAAAAAAAAAAAAAAAGAGAGAGATAGAGATAGCCCTGATTTCTCAGTCTTAAACTGATAACCTCTTCATCTGAGGAAAAATAGAATCTTTTATCTTCCTTGGGTTAACTAAGGTTCTGATTGTTTCCATAAAGTGCAACCAAAGCTATTGTAGGATCTATGGAATATCATGACCTAAATTTATATTTCAGCAATTTATTTCTTAATTTTATCAAGAAAAAATAGAAATTTGCCTTTCTTCTCTATGATGATCAGTGTACAATTAAACTTGATTTGGTAAAAGTCTATATCTCAAAAAAAAAAAAGGCACAGGAAAGAGGTAATTTCTCCTCTCTACCCATAGTGCATATTAGAATTTTTGAAACATTGAAACCTTTAAAATAAAATGTAACCCAACAAGATAGAAATTTGTGCTCTGGTGTGAAAAGAAAATGAGAGAATTTTCTATGACTGTGTGACTTTCTGACACTACAATGGACCTAGGGTTTTAGAGATGCAGCTTCTCTTGTTAGGTGCTGGGCAGAACCTGCATGGCACTGCTGCCAAAGGAGTCACAGACACCCCAGATTCCAGGCTCATTAAAAGTAGCCCAAGGCAAGAGATGTCAATCTTCATAATTAAATGGCTCTAATGATTGCTTCCTCAGGTGCAGTTTTCAGTCATCTCACCTGCTTTCCTAGGAAACTCAACTTCTGTTCCTGGCTCAATTTCTGACAAGTTCCTTAATCAAACCACACTTGTCCATGGTTATTCCCTACATCTATGCCTCTTGGATTCCAGCATTATCTCAGTTCTTCTCTGTACTTCTGTCTGATTTCAGTCTTACCACATCCTGTACTGTGCCAGACATGACACTCCAATACAAAATCCCAGATTTTGATGTGTGAATCTGTATAATTTTTATTTCTGTACAGTCTCATGGATACTGATACAAATGTTGATTTTATCATTTAGATTATTGATTTTCTCATTTTTTTCCTCCTATTCCTGGTGTATAGGAAAGACCAAATATTTTTTATTGTTGTTGTTGTTATTATTGTTATTATTTAAAGATGAGAAAACTAGGGCCAAAACATTATTAACTGCCTCAGAGATACACAGCTAGAAACGATGAAGCCAAGAATTGACTCCAGAAATTGAATATTAAGTCACTTCAGACTCAATATATTTTTGTTGAACTGATTTCAACTGAGCTGCTCAGAGAATGTCAATAAGAAACAGAGAAATGAATGATACTCAGGAAGGACAATAAGCAGGAAGTCAGCATCCTCAAACTGTTAGCAAGCAATAGCCAGGCTAGAATTACACATCAGAATCATTATCTCTGGGTTGGGGTTCTGGGAAAATTGAAGCTAGTTCCTGTTAGTTGTTAAAATCATCTTGTACAGTGGCATAGAGATTCTCAACATTTAATACCAGACCTATTAACAGGGCTCCTTTGGAGCAGCAGCAGTCCCTAATTCACTTTTATATCACTCAGAGTACTTAGCTCTAAACTTTGTCCATGAGTAGTCTGGAACGATTGCAAACTTTCAAAAATGACCAAAAGCCTGTGGTGTTAGGCCACTTAGTACATCTCTGAAGTATACCTAAAGCTTCTTTTTTTTCTCTTTTATTTTACAATATAGTAGTTTCAGACTTTGGAAATTGAGAACATCTTGTAATGTTTATTACTTTGATGCCCAAATGACAGAATGGAGGTGAAGGTACTTGGCCCCATGTGTGACCTCTAAAGGCAGATTCATATAGCAGGTAAGAGGATGGACTTGAAAGACAGATGGGCCAAGTTCAAATAACAACTTCACATTTACTGACCATTAATGACATTGGGAAAATTGTTTGACCTTTGTGTCTCCCAGATTCCACAACTGTAAAGTGTGAGTACCAAAAGCATCTATCTCATGGGGTAGCTCTGAGGATGAAATGTGTATATATTGTGAAGCAATAAATGTCTGGAACATAAGAAGAGCTCAGCAAATGTTATCTGTTATCACAATAGGCACAAAATAAATGTCAATTTGCTTACTTCCTTTCATCTTAGTATGCAAAGATAAGAAGTAGAAAATCTCTATAAATAGACATAAAAATAGAAAAAATCCCCAAGAAGAAAGTTGCTTGTTTCTCTTATGATTATTAATAATTCTCATTGCTTATACTATGGACTGAGCTTGATATAAGCTCATAGAAAAGTAAAAATCTCATCTCTTGAGAGAATCAATGAAGGCTTATTCACTTTTCTCAATTATATGAACAATGAAGCAAACATTGGTTTTAATGTCTTTCTTTGGTTCATATTGCCAATCTCTGCAGGAACCCCCCAAAAAAAATAGTACTATGCACAATAAAATATTTCACAAAATTTTATGGATTTCAGTGTAGGAAAAAATAACTATTTAATAATTAGCCATATCTTTTGAAAGAAAAAGAAAGTGAAGATCATTATATTAATTGATACACTTAAAAATAAATTCTTAAGAAAAAAAAGATATTCTGGAGATCCACATCAGCAACCATGGTAGTCACTTTGGTGTGTGGGTTTGCCTCATCATCTATAGAACACTCCTGAAAGTGGCAAAAGTAGAAAACTCCTGAGCTCACCTCCCTCATAAATACATGAAGGCTACAACTACACACAGAGCAATCCCAAGAATGACCTGAAGGATAGCAGAACAGCTCTTCTACAACTAAAGACATAAAGAAAAAGCCATATTAAGAAGGGTAGAAAAGGCAGAGATGTGGTCTGATCGGGAGTCAAACCCCTGGTGTAGCAAGCCACAAATAAGAGGAAAATCACAGGCAAAGATCTTCCCTGAGGAGCAAGGGGATGAAGCCACACATTGGGCATCTCTAGTCCTGGGGACCTGCACAGGACAAAAAACCTCCATGAGAGCTGGCTTTGCAAATTGATGGGTATTGGGGTGCCTGGGTGGCTCAACTAGTTGAGGATCTGACTCTTGATTTTGGTTCAGGTGATGATCTCATGAGTCATGGGACTGGCCCATGTTGGGCTCCTCACTTGATAGGAAGTCTTTCTTTCCTTCACCCTCTTCCTCTGCACACAAGTGCTCTCTTGCTCTCTCTCTCTCTCAGATAAATAAATAAATTGAAAGAAAGAAAGAGAGAGAGAGAGAGAGAAAGAGAGAGAGAGAGAGAGAAAAGAAGGAAAGAAGGAAGGAAGGAAGAAAGGAAGGAAGGAAGGAAAGAAGGAAGGAAGGAAGGAAGAAATGGGTCTTAACTCTAGCATAGCCAGAATGCTATAGGAAACTGAAACTCCATTCTTAAAGGGTCCACACATAATCTCACTCACTCCAAGATGCAGTACAGAGATAACAGTATGAAAATTGCATAGGCCATACATGAAGCAGATTTATTGGTTAATTTTAGAACATGTGCCAGAGGGGCAGGAATCTGTAGGTACATTCTCTAGGAATGGACATGCAGGTGGGTGCCATTTTTCTTGAGGTTGTTAATCTAGTTGGCCCCACACTGGCAGAAGCCTGTTCTGACATTCCCCATCTACTTTGCTTACACTGCTCACCCTGCCCCAGCACTCCTCTGTAGACCTGCCCAAGCTATAATAACCACCTCAGCAGTCACCCTTGCAAAAAAAGAGGCTTCTCCTCTGCCACACCTTATGAGAATCCTTGACTGGCACTAGCACACCTCCAAAGTGACTTCTGCTGTGGGGAGGGAGGGAGGCCTCCCCTTCCCACCTGCATGCCTACAATAGTTGTAGCCAGTCTCACCAAGGCTTAGCCCACCCACTAGAACAACAGGAGGGCACACTCAGCCCACACAGGAGATATCCCTGGAGTACCTAAGTATGGTGACCAGGTGTGATGTGTTTCTAGACCCCACAGGATGCTTTCTACATAAGGCCACTACTTCAAGACCAGGAGCTATAGCTTACTTACCTGACACAGGGACATAGAGTCAGACAAGATGAGGAAACAGAGGAATATGTTCCAAATAAGAGAACAAAATAAATCCTCAGGAAAAGAAATAAACAAAATGGAGACAAACAATCTATCTAGTAAAGATATTGTTGTAAAGATTCTCACTGAACTTGGGAGAAAAGTAGATGAACTCAGTGAGGACTTGGGCAACAAAGAGATAGAAAAAGAACCAAACAGAGCTGAAGAATAATTAGTTAAGGGATGCACAAAACAAAAGATGTATACAATGACACCCAATTCATAAGGCATGGGGAGAGGAATAAAAATGTGGTGCTTTTAGAATGTGTTTGAACTTGAGTAATCATCAACTAAAAACAGACTGAAATATACATAAGGTGTTATATGTGAACCGCATGGCAACCACAAATCAAAAACCTATAACAGATGCATAAAAAATAAAGAAAAAGGAATGCAAGCATAACACTGAAGAAAGTCATCAAATCACAAGGAAGGAGAGCAAGAGAAGAAAATATCTATCCTTCTCAAAATATTCCAAAAATTGAAGAGAAGGAACGCTTCCAAATTCATTTTAATGAGGCCAGCATTATGCTAATACCAAAACCAGACAGACACTACAACAAATTAAAATTACAGGCCATAGATGAAAAAGTCCTCAACAAAATACTAGCAAATCACATTTAAAAATACAATAAAAGAGGGCGCCTGTGTGGCTCAGTGGGTTAAAGCCTCTGCTTTCGGCTCAGGTCATGATCTCAGGGTCCTGGGATCGAAGCCCGCATCGGGCTCCCTGCTCAGTGGGGAGCCTGCTTCCCCCTCTCTCTGTCTGCCTGCCTCTCTGCCTCCTTGTGATCTCTCTCCCTCTGTGAAATAAATAAATAAATAAATAAATCTTTAAAAAAAAAATACAATAAAAGAATCATTTTTCCCCAATCGCATCCCAGGAATGCAAGGATAGATGGTTCAATATCCATAAGTTAATTGATGTGATATACCACATTAACATAATAAATTAAAATCATGTAATTATCTCATTAGATGCAAAAACAGCATTTGACAAAATTCATCATCCATTTGTGATAAAAACTAAACAAAGTAGGTATAGACCATACATACCTCAACATGATAAAGACATATATGATGAGCCCAAAGCTAACATCATACTCAGTAGTAAAAAGCTGAAAATTTTTCCTCTAACATCAAGAAGAAAAGAAGACCCATTCTCTCCACTTTTATTCAAGAGAATACTGGAAATCCTAGCAACAGAAATCAGACTGACAAAAAATAAAAGGTATTTAAATTAGTAATAAAAAAGCAAAATTGTCATTATTTGGAGAAGACAAGGTACTGTATATAGAAAACCCTAAATCCACCAAAAAAAACTATTAGAAGCAATATATAAATTCAGTAAAGTTTCAGGATATGAAATTAAAATTTAGAAATGCACTGCACTTCTGTACACAAGTAACTCAGAAATCAAGAAAGTAATGCCATTTAGTTATAATAAAACCATAAGACATTGATGAAAGAAATTGAAGACCACACAAATAAATGAGTTGGAAGACTTAACATTGCTAAAATGTCCATGCACCTAAAGTAATCTACAGATTCAATGCAATCCCTACCAAAATATCAATAGCATTTTTCATAGAAATAGAACAAAGAACCCTAAAATGTGTTGGGAACCACAAAAGACCATGAAGAGCCAAAACAGTCTTGAGAAAGAATAAAGCTGGAAGTGTCACAGTCCCACATTTCAAACTATACTACAAAGCTACAATAATCAAAAGAGTATGGTACTGGCACAAAAATAGACACATAGACCAGTGATACAGAATAGAGAGACAAAAATAAACCCTCACTTTTATGGTCAATTAATCCATGAAAAAGGAGGCAAGAATATACAATAGAGAAAAATTAGACTTGGCAATAAATGGTGCTGAGAAAACTGAATAGCTATATGCAGAGGAATGAAACCAGACCACTTTTATTATATACAAAAATCAAGTCAAAATGTATTGAAGAGTACAATGTAATACCTGAAACCATAAACTCCCAAAAGAAAACATAGGCAGTAAACTATTAGATAATGGTCATAGCAATATATTTGGGGTTTTTTGTTTTTTGGTTTTTTGGGTTTTTTTTTATCTGGCAAAGGCAACAGAAGCAAATATAAACAATTGGGACTACACCAAACTAAAATCTTTTGCATAACAAAGAAAACTAGCAATAAAATGAAAAGGTGACCTACTCAATGGGAGAAGATATTTGCAAATCATATTTTGATAAGGAGTTTATATCCTAAATATATGAAGAATTCATACAACTCAGCACCAAAAAAATCAAATAATCCAATTAAAAATGTGCAAAGGATCTGAATAGACACGTTTCCAAAGACATGCAGATGGCCAAGATGTACATGAAAAGATGCGGAAAATCCTTAATCATCAGGAAATGCAGATCATAACAATGAGAGCTCTCACACCTATCAGAGAGCTATTATCAAAAAGACAAGAAATACTGTGCTAGTGAAGATGTTGTAACAACATGGTAGGCCTAGAGAATATTATGCTAAGTAAAATGTCAGACAAATAAAGATAAGTGCTGTATGATTTCACTTACTTGTGGAATCTGAAAAACACATGAACAAACAAAACAAAACCTAAAGAGACACATAAATACAGAGAACGAACTGGTGTTTTCCACAAAGATTAGGGGGTGGGTATAATAGGTAAAGGGAATTAAAATGTATAAAATTCCAGTTTTAAAATAAGTAACTCATGGGGATGTGAAGTACAGCATAGGGAATATTATTGTGATAACTTTTTAAGGTGACAGATGGTAACTACACTTACCTTGAGCATTTTGTAATGTATATAAATGTTGAACCACTATGTTTTACACTTGAAATTAATATATATACATCATATATATGTGATTGATATGTATATCTACTATAATTCAATTTAAAAACAATAAAGGTAAGAAATTTTAAAATATATATATGTAGACTACATAAAATTCCCATTTCTTGCCCCAGTTTACAAAAGCTAATTGTATAAATAATGTTAATCTCTAAAATGTTTATGGATAATTTTTTGTTCTATTCTTAAAAAGTTGTAAGTCTGTCAAAACAGAAGTTATTTCTTCCCACAAATAGATAAATGTCAGACTCTAGAGAATATCAACAAAATTTAAAAACCAACAAATACATAAAAATAAAAATGTAAAGGAACAAGAAATTGCACCAGGACACACCAGAAATTCAAACCTCACTTTGCAAACCCACTTTATAATTTTGGAATTATAAATATATGCCTGAATTTGAAGGCCTTTGATTTGATTCTTTTTAAAAATGTGGAACTTTTTCTAAGTACCTACCTTCCTATGTTAGGCAAAATAATGTCCCTTCCAACCCTTACACATCCTAAATTGTGGCACCTGTGAATATGTTACATTACATGACAACAGGGACTTTCCAGATGTGATTGATTTAAGGATTTTGAGATGAGGTTTCCTTGAAAAATCTGGGTGAGCCCAATATAATCACAAAAGCACTTTTAAGAGGGAAGCAGGAAAATCAGATTCAGACAAGGTGATATGACAGTGAAAGCAGAGGTCAGAGTGATGCAACAGCTGAAAGGAGGCCATGAACAAAGGAATGTGGGTCACCTTTCAGAAGCTGGAAAGGCAAAGAAATGGACCATCCCCTAGAATCTCCAGAATGAGCACAGTTTTGGTGACAACTTGATTGCAGCCCAGTGAGACTTTTGGCCTCCAGAACTGTAAGTGAATAAAGTTGTGTATTTTTAAGCCACCCTGTTTGTGGTAGTTTGTTACAGCACTTAGAGGAAACTACTATATTCTCCAATGGCATGATTCCTACTTGGCATGAACAGATGGTGTAAAGGGACAAGATATCCACATGTGGAATTCTAGAAAGCAACACGAAGCAGAAAGTGATAGTGAGGTAAACTAAATATTTGGGTTTTTATTTCAAACTTCAGGGAAGAAACAGAATATGTTTATAATTATCAACAAAAAAAGCAGACCAATCCTCTACAGAATTAACAAGAAAGTTTAAAGTTGGATTTAATGTACATATAAAAGCTGAATTCTTGCTGAACTGGGAATCTGTAGAGAACTTAGCTTTATCATTATAAATTCAGTCCCAAAATTTAATAAAATCCTAAACTTATGAGGCTAAAGAATAGTTAATAATTATGATGCTAATATTTTCACAAAGTATCCTAATACTTGAATATGTCCTTTTTATACTGATAGCTATATAAAATAGTTGGATGTCATTGCCTGTCTGTGCTACTTCTACTACCTATTATAATTAAGCATGTTAAAAACATTCTTCATTACAGTATTATTTCTCCAAATTCTCAACATAAATACCAACTGGAAACTGCCTATATTTCAAATATAAAAATTTCCAAAATCTATATTAACTTAATAATTTCTCAGGAAGCGTACCTTCGAGTTAACTAGGATGGTTTGTTGAACATCATATCTCTGAAAAAAAAGTCAATTTTTTAACTTGTAGTGTAACTGAAACACACACATGCATTTGGCAACAAATTGATTCATAGTCAGATGAGATCAATGAGGATGCTTGGCAAATTAAACTAGATCATCAATTTGAGTCATTGCATAATATTTTAACTGATAGATCTGCCCAGTTCATGGTTTGTTGACTGGCAGCAAGTATGTTATATGAAGCCTCTGATAAAACTGATGGCTTGGGCAATGAAGTCAGTCACACATGATGGATATAAGTGGAAAAAAAAATGTCTGCCTCTGCACCAAAGGAAAGTGTAAAAAAGTAAATAAGTCAGCACTGCATATTTAATTAAGCTGATCAGATGTTGGTTATAACTTGAGGTTTGGAGTCTGATCTAAAAGTCTTTGGGTTAATACCTATTACATTTTCTATTATCAGAGATAGCTGGATGAAAGTGGAAAGAATATGTTACTATCATTGTCATCATCCCTTTTTCAGAGACGTCAGCTAAGATCTTTGAATGCTTTAACTAGTCTATTTATTTATCTCTCCATGATAGAATTTTAATTTGAGACATATTTTTCAGGTTTCATGTACTATAAAAGAGTCTAATGGTAAGAGAAAGTTGACAATAACCTACTCATTTCCTCTATCTTGGGTAAGAAAAAAATAAGCTTTTTCTAACTCCCTCAAGATGCATTTGATAGCTTCTATGATACAGATGAAGGTCAAATGGGATTGATTCCATGCTCATAGTTTCAGAAAATAAGTTTAGTTTTTACTCAGTCTCTGACAGGAAGTCTTCTTAAACTCATTGCTTAAAATTCATTTTTGCATTTTCAACCATTACTTATGGCAGTAGTTGCTATCTATGGTAAATAACTTAGCATTGTTAAAACATTCACCCATTCAGATATTGCTGCAGAAACAAAATACCTAATAAAACTACATAACCCTACTGGACATTGAAGCACCCAAAGTCATGTACCCAAGACACAGAATATACCAAATGAGTTTTGTAACTCTAAAACTTCCCCTCTAACTTTGCTGTTTTCACTAATGAACTGTATTCATACTATCAGAGTTGTGCCTGACTACCTTGACAAAAGCAATAAATTAGTAAATACTACTATTTATTAGTTCAGGCATCATTGTGGGTCAGAAATCTAGACTGTTAAAATGTGAAACATATGGAATTTTTTATGAATTGACCTGAGAATTCTAACATTATATACCCCCAATTTTTATATAGTTTATATAGTTTATCCATAACACAATTAGAATTTTTTATGATTATTTATATACAATAATGAATTTTAAATCTCAAAGTGGTATAAATATCTAACATGCATTTAGAAAGCCCAAGGCAAATACCTTATGTGATCCTTTCAACTTCAGTGGTCTTGATATTTAATAACCTAAAGTGTCATGAGTAGGACTATGAATATAGTCAGTAACTTATTTGCATGGTATTTGCCATGTTTGTACTTCTTTCACTATACAAATACAAAAAACTGGTAGTAAAATATATCCTTTTCCAAAGATATATAAATTATGTAATTTTACACATAGCACAAGAGACAAAAAAATAAGGATTCAAGTTCCAGATTCTCTGAATTCATTACATTGTTGAGGTAAACACATTGATGTAGCTCATTAAAAGGAATGTAGAGTGGATCATTAAAATCTTTCCAAAATTTATCCATTTATAGACAGATCCATCTGTACTGACAGTCATTCAGCTACATGTTTTTCCATCAACATGTGTAAATGTAGCAAGATTTAAATTGTTTCTCTACAATGAAAACACAATTTTGTTCTAGTTTCCTGATTGTATATTATATTCTTTCTGAAAATTTGTGTTTGGTCCTTTGAGTGGTAATTGGCATTCATCTCTCATATGTTGTTTTATCATGTGCTTTATTCCTGGTGCTAAATTTGACTATAAAAAATATAAGACTTTTAAAGAAATATTTTTCTGAAGTTCAGCAATAGTACCACTGTCTCTTTGGTTTCTTTTTGTCAAATTCAACTAAAATTAAATATAATATCTTTGTTTTTGCCTTTATAATATCTGTACTAATAACTTGGACAGGATGACATTAGTCTTATGAAAAAAATAAAAGATTTTTAACATCCAATATTCATATTTGGGGGATAGAAAACTTGGAGGCATATTAATTTGTGTTTAATATGTATGTCTTGTAGCTTGACCGAACCAGTTACTTTGGTTACCTAGAGTTAGCACAAGAGACTTTCTGAAATTTCTTTGAAGTAAATGAGGCTGGCATAGCTAATATTGTCATTTAAAGAAGGATATAGTGACATAAACATAGAAGGTGCCACCACAAGCTACAAAATGAAATGGAATAGAATCTTCATCTTTAATGGCTGTTATGATTTGCCCACAAGATCATTTTCTTCTTGCACAAATGGCATACCTCAGCAATATGACTCCTCCAGCTTTTGCAAATAGATTAAGATCAGTAAACAAACAAACAAAAAAAAGTATATTTGCCTGAATATAGGAAGCTATAAGACCCAATAGTAACCCATTATTTAAAAAGCAGGATTTAATTATCACAGAATACCTGTTATAGGTAATATATTTTTGAAAAAAAAGAAAATTTTTCAAGATTTTAATTCTGGCATGTACTGTGAAATTAGGAGATAGAAGACATTTTGAAGTAGTTAGATGCAGCATACACAAAATGGGAGTAAAAATACAAATTATGATGGGAAACTGCAAAATGGATAGAGATTATCAATCTTGGGAAAACTTATGTAGCAAAATTTGAGTAGAATTTAAATTGCTTATTAGAAAAGGTATTGAGTAATCAAAGAAATCGTGTCCCTCTCTTCCATAAACTATATTATAGTTATGTAGTTGTATCAGGCTATCTAGTAGTTCCCCTTACAAACTATAAGCAAATTCATGAATATAATTCCTTTTTCCATTATTTCAGCATTCAGACTATCACTTTTCAGAGTAAGAGACACCAGATATGTTTGTTGAACTGATAAATGAATGAGTAATGATAGGTAGGAATATATTCCACCTTTATTGATTCTCTAAATCATGGTATCTCATAACTCTCTGGTTTAAAACTACCTTCTAAATTTATTGTCAAAATATACATGATGGCATCTGCATGACTAAAAACACTAATTCACTCTAACCAGCTATATTACATAATGACTAGGTTTTGGAATTAAGGAAAATCTGAATTTGAATTCACTAATAGAATGTGTGGGAATCAGATAAGATATTTAGGGCCTATGATTTTAAGTTTTTGTGTTGATAAAATAAAAATGAATATAATAAACTTCAAAGGACATTGTAGGATTTAAATGAGAATTATTCAGCCAATTATTTCAGTGCCTAGCATATATTAGGCATATACTAAATAGTAGTGGTTATTGCTTTCATTTGATTTATTGTCTTATTTTAGTAATTTTCCAAACTATTTCAAAAAGAAAAATTTATAACCTCCAAAATATGTGAAGACATTTTAGAAAACAATATTACATGATAATGATGTGAGTCAAATTATTCAAACTAAATATATATTGACTTCATACCATGTAACAAGGACAATGGAAAATGTAAGAACACAACTAAAATTTCAGAAGTGATTGTTTCAAAATATCCACAGTTCTACATTTCCCCTATGAAAGTCTTCAAAAAAATGCAAAATAAAAGAGCCTAAACAAAATAATACTTTATCTTTACTGAAACTAGAAAATAGTCCCTAAAAATTTACTAAATGCAATACAACCAGCACCAAATAGCCTTAGGAAAGTTCATATGATAGCTAGGAAGAACACAAGCAAATCTCACACACATGATTTGGGTAAAATTATAGTCTCATATTGAATGCTCTTAATTTTAAAATGTTAAAATTCACTACAAACATGAATTCATAGGCAAATACTGATAGTGAAAAGTTACTAAATATGCAAGATGTTTATAATAATCAATGTAATATTTAATAATCAATTTAATATTTAATTTAATATTCCTCCTTATGAATTTGACAGATTCAGAGACTAGATAAAATAAGTGACATTATAAAACATTTGGACAATTCATTTTTCATTTAACACTATCTAGAACTGATCAAGTGCTGAAAATCTGGGTAATTTACAATAGCACTAACAGTTTATGCCCTATTCTCTGACCATACTGGATGATATGTAGAAACTTACAACAAAAAAATAGAGAAAAAGCAAAAAAGAAAAAAAAATAGAGAAAAACAATCTGACCACAAGTAATCACTTTAGAAATTATTTATAATTGAAGGGTAGATTGGAGTGGAAGATGGCAGCAGAGTAGGTGGGCCCTAGGCTTGCCTCATCCAACAAATACAGCTAGATAACTATCAAATCATCCAAAATATCCCAGAAATTTATCTGAAGACTGGTAGAACAAACTCCACAACTAAAGGTAGAGAATAGGCCACATCAAAGAAGGTAAGAACTGGGGAGACATGGCCTGGGAGAGAAATGGATCATGGCTACTGCAGGGGGGAGGGAGCCATGGTAATGGAGAAGGGTGAAAGACAGACTGGTACACAGAGGAGTGCGCAGGGAAAATGAATCCCCATAGCAATTGGCTTGGAAAACAAGAGGGCTTGAATTTGGTGAGTTCTTGCAACCAGAGGGGCTTCAAGCCTAGAGTTTTAAAGGTCAGCATGCTTGGTTCTAGGAAATCTTTTAGAACATTGGTGCTGTTCTCAGAGAAAAGGTAGGACAAACAGCCCATGAATATACAGCATGGAAACAGTGATCTGATCTAAAGAGCACCTGGGGCACACAGTGGGGAGGTTAATTGCTCATCTCAGGCCTGTCCCAGAGAGATGCCTCTGGGAATAAATGAATGGGCAGGCACTGTTTCTCTTGCCTGCGCCTCAGCATAAACACAGAGCTACTGTGGGGAACCAGCACAGTGCCAACACTCCTTGCTAACTTACTTACACAAAGCCCTGCATCCTACACTCTGGAAGAACTATCCTTCCCAGTCCAGTTTGCCTCAGTCCCAATGTGCTCCCTCTCCAGAAGATCAGCCAAACACCTGCCAATATACCATGTCTCTGACCTGGGAATTTTTTTTTTTTAAGATTTTATTTACTTATTTGTCAGAGAGAGAGAGAGAGAGTACAAGCAGGGGGAAAAGCAGGCATAGCAGGTACAGGGAGAAGCAGGCTCCCTGCTGAGCAAGGAGCCTGATGTGGGGCTCGATCCCAGAACCTGAGGATCACAACCTGAGTCGAAGGCAGACACTTAACCAACTGAGCCATACAGGCATTCCCTGACCTGAGAATTTTGTGAGATCTTGGTTCCAGTGGTGGTGGCAATGAGTCTCATTTCACAAGTAGATTCGAGCATACTTAATTAAAATGTACCATATTCAGGCCAGGGACCAAACATTGCCCACAATAGGAAAAGAGAGCCTCTGTAGTCAACTGGCCTGAAAGATAAAGTAAGCAGGACACAGCAGCAGAAAGCATACAATACACATTGGAGATACTCCCAGAAGCACCAGGCCCTAAGAAATAGGGGACACTACATTTCAGGTCACTATAGGACCTCTTCTTCATAACGCCATTGCCCCCAAGAACGGGAGATGTAGCTGAGTTTCCTAACACACACACACACAAAAAAACAAACAGGTACAGAGACTCAGGCAAAATGAGAAAGCAGAGGAATTTGTCCCAAATGCAAAAATAGCAGAAGACTGTGGTCAGAGATCTAAGTGAAACAGATATAAGTAATGTGCTTGATGGAGAATTTAAAAGAATGATTATAAGGATACTACTGGACTTGAAAAAAAAGTGGAACACATCAATGAGACCATAAACACAAAGATAAGGAATAACAACAGAGATAAAGGACTCAGTAAACAAAATGAGAAACACATTTGATGGAATGAACAGCAGGCTGGAAGATGCAGAGGAATGAATTAATGACCTAGAAGACAGAGTAATGTAATCAACCTGAAGAAAAGAGAGAAAAAGAACAATTACGAAAAACAAGAATAGACTTGGGGAACTCAGTGAGTCCCTCAAACACAATAATATTTATATTATAGGAGTCCCAGAAGAAGAAGAGAGAACAAAAAGGGGACAGAGAATTTATTTGAAGAAATAATAGCTAAAAACTTCCCTAATGTGGAAAAGGAAACAAATATCCAGATCCAGAAGGCACAGAGAAACACCAAGAAAATCAACGAAAACAGATCCACACCAAGATATATTATAATTAAAGTGACAAAATATATTGATAAAGATAAAAATAGCAAGAAAACAACATACAAAGGAAACCCCATTAGGGTATCAGTGGATTTTTCAGCAGCAATGATTCAAGCCAGAAAGGAGTGGCATGAGAAGGGAAAACCTGTAGCCAAGAATACTTTATCCAGCAATACTATCATTCAGAAGAGAAGGAGAAATAGTTTCGCAGACAAATGAAAACTAAAGGAGTTCATAACAATTAAACCAGCCTGCAAGGAATATTAAAAGGGACTCTTTGAGTTGAAAGGAAAGACCAAAGATGACAGTATGAAGGTAGGGAACACAAAAGAACTAAAAATAAATATTTCTGTCAAAATCAGTCAATTAAGTCAAAATAAAAGGTTGTAAGACATGACACCATATACCAAAAATGTAGGGAGGGGAGGAGTAAAGAATGGGTTCATATTTAAATGACTATCAATTTAATATAGACTGTCATATGCACAAGATGTTATATATAAACCTAATGGTAAACACAAATTAACACCACTAATAAATATGTAAAGAATAAAGAGAAAGAAATCCAAATATATCACTACAGAAAATCAGCAAACCATGAAAGAGAAAAAGAGAAGGATCAGAGAAAATCTTCAAAAACACCACAAAACAAATAATAAAATGGTAATATATACATGTCTATCAATAATTACATTGAATGCAAATGGACTAAATGCTCCAATCAAAAGACATAGGATGAGAAAATGGATAAAAAACAAGACCCAAACGGCAAGATTTCGTTTCTATTGATAGCTGGATAGTATTCCATTGTATATATATATACCACATCTTCTTTATCTTGCCGTTTGCAACGACGTGGATGGAACTGGAGGGTATTATACTGAGTGAAATAAGTCAATCAGAGAAAGACAATTATCATATGATCTCTCTGATATGAGGAACTTGAGGGGCAGAGTGGGGGGTTGTGAGGGGTAGGGAGGGAACAATAATGAAACAGGATGGGATGGGGAAGGAGACAAACCATAAGAGACTCCTAATCTCATAAAACAAACTGAGGGTTACTCAGGGGTGGGAGGGTAGGGATAGGGTGGATGGGTTATGGACATTGGGGAGGGTTTGTGCTTTGGTGAATGCTGTGAAAGATGTAAGCCTGATGATTCACAGACCTGTACCCCTTGGGCAAAGAATAAAAATAAAATAAAATTAAAAAAAAAAAAAAAAAACCCAAGACCCAGGGCATCTGGGTGGCTCAGTCGGTTAAACAGCTGCCTTCAGATCAGGTCATGATCTTTGGGTCCTGGGATTGAGCCTGGCATCTGGCTCCCTGCTCAGCAGGGAGTCTGCTTCTCCCTCTCCCTCTGCCCCTCCCCCTCACTCATGCTTTCTCTCTCTGTCTCTCTCTGCTCTCTCAAATAAATAAATAGAATATAAAAAAAGACCAATCAATATGTTGCCTACAAGTTACTCATTTTAGACCTAAAGACATCTGCAGATTGAAATTGAGGGGAAGGAGAAACATTTATCAAGCAAATGCATATCAAGAGAATGTGGAAGTAGCATTACTTATATTTGAAATAATAGAATTTAAAACAAAGACTGTCCCAAGACACCAAGAAAGGCATTATATAAAAATAAAGGGGACAATCCAACAAAAAGATACAATAATTGTAAATATTTATGCATCCAACAAAGGAGTGACCAAATACATAAATCAGTTAATAACAAAATTGAAAGAACTAATAAGTAATAATACAATAACAGAAGGGGAATTTAACACCCCACTTATATCATGGACCAATCACCTAAATAGAAAATCAACAAGGAAACAATGGTTCTGAATGACACATTGGAGCAGATGGATTTAAAAGGTATATTCAGAACATACCATCCTAAAACAGCAAAATACACATTTTCTCAAGGGTACATAAAATATTTACCAGAAAAGATGACATAGTTGGCCACATATCAAGCCTCAACAAATTCAAAAAGATCCAAGTCATACCATGAATCTGACCACAACACCACGAAACTAGAAGTCAACGACAAGAAAAACTCTGAAAAGTCTATATATATACATATATGTATGTATATATACATACATATATGTATATATATGAAGGTTAAATGCTACAAACAATTATTGGGGCAACCAGGAAATAAAAGAAGAGATAAAAAAGTACATGGAAACAAGTGAAAGTGAAAACACAATGATTCAAAACCTTTGGGATATAGCAACAGTGGTTCCAAGAGGCAAGTTTATAGCAATACAGGTCTATCTCAAGAAGCAAGTAAAATCTCAGATAATCAACTTAATATTGTACCTGAAGGAGCTAAAAAAGAACAATAAAACCTAAAACCAGAAGAAGGAAGGAAATAATAAAGATTAGAGTAGAAATAAATGATATAGAAACCAAAACAAACAAAAACCTCAGAGTAATAGAAAAGAGCAATGAAACCAGGAGTGGGTTCTCTGAAAAAAAAAATCCATAAAATTGATAAACCTCTAACCAGACTCACCAAGAAAAAAAGAGAAAGGACCCAAATAAATAAAATCACAAATGATAGAGGAGAAATAACAACAAAAACCACAGAAATACAAACAATTGCAAGAGAATATTACAAAAAACTATATGCCAGCAAATTGGACAACATGGAAGAAATGGATACATTCTTACAGACATATAACCTACCAAAACTGAAACAGGAAGAAATAGAAAATTTGAAGGGACTGATAATCAGCAAAGAAATTGAATCAGTGGGCACCTGGGTGGCTCAGTGGGTTAAAGCCTCTGCCTTTGGCTCAGGTCATGATCTCAGGGTCCTGGGATCGAGGGCCAAATCAGGCTCCCTGCTCAGCAGGGAGCCTGCTTCCTCCTCTTTCTCTGCCTGCCTCTCTGACTACTTGTGATCTCTCTCTCCCTGTCAAATAAATAAATAAAATCTTTAAAAAAAAAAAAGAAAGAAAGAAAAGGCATCCAAATCAGGAAGGAAGAAGTAAAACTTCCACTATTTGCAGATGACATGATACTCTATATAGAAAACCAGAAAGATTCAACCACAAAAACCTGCTAGAACTGATAAACAAATACAGTAAAGTTGCAGGATACAAAATCAATCTACAGAAATCTGTCCTATTTCTATATATCAATAACGAAGTGCAGAAAGAGAAATTAAGAAAACAATCTTATTTACAATCACACCAAAAATAATAAGATACCTGGGAATAAATGTATTCAAAGAGGTGAAAGACTTGTACTCTGAAAACTATAAAACACTGATGAAAGAAAGTGAAAATGACACAAAGAAATGGAAAGACAGTCCGTGTTTTTGCGTTGGAAGAACAATTATTGTTAAAATGTCTATACTACCCAGTGCAGTCAACACATTTAATGCAATCCCTATCAAAATACCACCAGCATTTTTCACAGAGCTAGAACAAACAACCCTAAAATTTGTATGGAACCATGAAAGACCCCAAATAGCCAAAGCAATTTTGAAAAAGAAAAGCAAAGCTGGAGGCATCGCAGTTGTGGACTTCAAGTTATATTACAAAGCTGCAGTGATCAAAACAGTATAGTGTTGGCACAAAACAGACACATAAATCAATAGGACCAAATAGAAAACCCAGAAATGAACCACAACTGTATGGTCAACTAATATTCAACAAAGCAGGAAAGAGTATCCAGTGAGAAAAATCTCTTCAACAAATGGGGCTGGAAAAACTGGACAGCAACATGCAGAAGAATGAAGCTCGACAACTTTCTCACAGCATACACAAAGATAAATTTAAGATGGATGAAAGTCCTAAATGTGAGACAGGAAACCATCAAAATCCTGGAGAAGAACAGAAGCAGCAATGTTTCTGATATCATCAATAGCAACTTCTTACTAGATCTGTTTCTGTTTCCTAAGGCAAGGGAAACAAAAACAAAAATAAACTATTGGAACTATAGCAAAATAAAAAGCTTCTGCACAGTGAAAAAAAATCAACAAAACTAAAAGGCAACCTATGGAATTTGCAAATGACATATCTCTAAAAGGTTAGTTTCCAAAATCTGTAAAGAAGTTATAAAACTCAACACAAAAAAATCCCACAAATAATCCAATAAAAATTGGCAGAGGACATGAACAGACATTTCCCCAAAGAAGAAATACAGATGAAACACACACATGAAAATATGCTCAGCATCACTTATCATCAAGGAAATGCAAATCAAAAACCATAATGAGGTATCATCTCACACCTGTTGGAATGGCTAAAATCAAAAGCCATGTGATGTGGAGAAAAAGGAACACTTTTGCACTGTTGGTGAGAATGCAAACTGGTGCAGCCACTGTGGAAAACAGTATGGAGTTTCCTCAAAAAATTAAAAATACAACTAACCTATGATAGAGCTGTTACACAACTAGGTATTTACCCAAAGAATATAAAAACAATAATTCAGGGGCACCTGGTTGGCTCAGTCGTTAAGCAGCTGCCTTTGGCTCGGGTCATGATCCCAGAGTCCTGACATGGAGCTCAGCATCTGGCTCCCTGCTCAGCGGGAAGCCTGCTTCTCCCTCTCCCACTCCCCCAGCTTGTGTTTCCTCTCTTGCTCTCTCTCTCCCTGTCAAATAAATAAATAAAATCTTTAAAAAGTAACACTAATTCAAAGGAATACATGCACCATGATGTTTATAACAGCATTATTTACGATAGACAAAATATAGAAGCAGCCCAATTGTCCATCAATTGAAGAATGAATAAAGAAGAAGTAGTATAGACAATGGAATATTATTCATCCATAAAAAAGAATGAAATCCTGCCATTTTCAATGATAGATGCTATGGATAGAGCTAGAGTATAATGTTAAGTGAAATAAGTCAGTCAGAGAAAGACAAATACCATATATTTTCACTCATATGTGGAATTTAAGGAACAAACATAGGGGAGAAAGAAAGAGACAAATCAAGAACCAGACTCTAACCTATAGAGAACAAACTGATGATTATCAGAGGGTAAGAGGGTGGGGAGATGGGTTAAATAAGTGATAGAGATTAAGGAGTGTGCTTGTGCTGAGCATCAGGTAATTTAAATAAAAACTTTTAAAAAATGATTTAAATAATTTTTGGACAAAGATATAAAAATAAAATTGAGGGTTTTTAACGTGTGACAGTGAGAATGTTTAACATTATCCCCATGAAATGCAAATAAAATTTTATAAAAATAAAATCATTATATTTGCACTTATTTTCAAAATAAAAATAAGAACATTCAGAAAAGTAATCTAGGAAAAGATAACCAATCATAACTACATAAAATTGAAATGCACTAATAATTATAAATCATAAATTAAATAAAAAGTAAAACACAAATAGCATAAATATGTCTGAGTGCAGGTTTTTTGACAAGAGCAATAATATAAACAGTATTTCTATAAAGGTTTTTAGAGAAAAATATAAAATACACAATGTGCACCATTAGGAATGGGAAATTAACATAGATATACAAGAAATAAAAAGATATACAATAATTAAAAAGACAAGCAATGAAAAGTGTTTGTTAAGAATGAAAAGAAACTAGGGGTGCCTGGGTGGCTCAGGGTTAAGCATTGGACTCTTCATTTCAGTTCAGGTCTGATCTCAGCATTATGAGATCCATCCCAGTGTCGGGTTCTGCACTGGGGGGTGAAGCCTGCTTAAGATTCTCTCTCTCCCTCTCCCTCTGCCCCATGCGTGCACTCTCTCTCTCTGTCTAAAAAAAAAAGAAAGAAAGAAAGAAAGAAAGAAAGAAAGAAAGAAAGAAAGAAAGAAAGAAAGAAAGAAAGGAGAAGAAAAGAAAAGAAACTAGAGCCCTAATATATTATTGCTGAGAATATAAATGCTGCAATCACTTGGCAAAGCAGGTTGGCAATTTCTTGTACTGTATAGTTAAGCATAAATTTACTGTATAATCCAGTGTATTGTTTTCCTATTAATGGTATAACAAATGGATAAATTAGTAGCTTAAAACAACACAAATTTATTAACCTCCACTTCTAGTGGTCGTAAGTCCCAAATAGTCTCCCATTGTGTTAACATCATTCCATTCCTTCCGGAGGCTCTATGGAAGAATCCATTTTCCTCCCTTTTCAAACCTTGAAAAGACCAGCATTCCTTGGCTTATGATCCTTTCTTTCATCTTCAAAATCAGCAGTGTAGCATTTTGAAAATTTCTTTCTTCCTCTGACCTCTGCTTCCATCACCACATTTCCTTTCAGACACTAACAATCCTGCATCCTACATCTCTCTGATAAGAACCCCTGTGTTTGCATTGAGCACACCTGAAAAAGCCAGGGTAATCTCCCTTGTTAGAGTGGTTAATCACGTCTATAAAATATGTTTTGTTTTGAAAGGTAGCATAGTAACAGTTCCCATGGATTCAACATGGACATCTTTGGGGGCTAGTTTCTCTATCTACTATATCCAGTAATTCTACCCCTAGTATCCACTCAATACAAATGAAAGCCTTTGTCCATACAATCTTTGTATATGAGTGTTCATAGCAGCATTGTTCACTCATAATAGCCAAATACTGGAAACTATCCAATGTCCATCAACTGGTATATGGATAAAAGGAACAAGATATTGACAGGTACTAAAACACAGATAAACTTCAAAAACATCATGGTATGTGAAAAAGCTGGAGTCAATAGACCACACATTGTATTTCATTTACATAAAGTTCCAGAAAAGGCAAAACTGCAGGCAGAAAGTAAATTAGTGGTTGCCTGGAGGTGGGGTAGGAACAGGGAATTACTGCACATATTCTACAATTGGACTGTGGCGATGCTTGCATAATTCTGTAGATTCACTAAAAATATTACATTGTATACTGAAAACAAGGAGATTTTATATTATGTGAATTATGCCTCAATAAAGCTGATTCAAATTTTAATCCATTCCATTGAAATATTAGCAAATTCATGGAGCAACAGGACAGTATGTAAGAATTTATTATACTCCTTATAACATTTTTGCAAACCTAACAAAATATAAAAAAATTTTTGAACTATTTCAAATATTTTTAAATATAATACTGAAGGGAAACATATGTCTTGAAGTGTGTGATTACTTTCTGAAAAAGGCACAAAAATTTTTTCACTAGGAAAATCTTGTTGATTTAAATATTTAAATTTCCTGAGTGGCTAATGACATTAAAAATAAAATTAAGCAAATTACAATCACGGTGTTCATTACAGCCTGTTTCTCATGTCGTGTTGTACACAAGGCCTTTATAGCTACCCAGTTGCTCTGTGCAACCGGGGTGGGATTTGGGTTTTACTATGCAAGTGATTTAGATGAGAAGTGAATTCAGCTCCCAGTTAAAATTAAAGTGTGGAAGGGCCTGGGGTCCCAGAGACAGCACAGTCATGGACTAAGCAATGAAGTGGCTGCTTTCTGATCTAGCAAATAAGAAGTAATCCAAAAGCAGCAGCACCTATAGCAGTACCGTTTGGTGGTATGTATCTGGGAGGCATTCACAGAGCTGAAACTTTGTGATGTTCCTTCTCTCTGGCAATGGCTCTGGCAATGGTTCTGTAAGCAGGAGAAACCCCTTTACCCCTTTTTGAGTTACAGCTGACTCTTCTGCCACTGAGTTTTGAGTTATTTTTTGGAGAAAAATAATATTTTATTTACATGACAGAGAGTTGCTACTTTTAATGTATAAAGAACTTTTAGAAATAAATAAGCAAAAGATGAATGCCCTAGTTAAAAAGAGCAATTTACTTAAGAACATTTATAATAACTAAACATATGAGAAGATGCTCAATCACACACAAATAAAAAATCAAATTAAAGAAATAATGTGTTATTTTTCATGTTTTAAGTTGGCAACTTTGAAAAGAATACTATCCACTAAAAGCAAAACTGAAAGTAATAAGCAGTATTTTATACTTTGGGTAAAGATGTAAATAGATACTAACTTATGGCGAATATTGGTAATATTTTAGAAAATTTTAAGTAATATTCAGTTTGATCCAGAAATTTCTTTTTGGGAATTTATATAAAGAAATAGTTCATTCTCTGATCCCTGGAGCCTTGAACACTGCATATCACTGGTAGATACTCCATAAATACTTATTTATACTCTTTGTGGAAAGATATTTACAAAAGTCTTGTTACAGCAGCATTGAAAAATACAAAATGTTGGAAATAACAAAATTTAAATCAATATGGGATCAGTTAAATTATAAAATAGTGAAATGCTGTGCAATCATCAGAGCCAAACAGGTAGGTCTATATGTATGTATGAACACTTGTTAAGAACCAGTTGTTATAATAAAATCACATTGCTGTCAAATTCAGAAGTCATAAAGTAAATTATTGGTACTTTTTAAAAATTTTTAAAAATATGTATTTATTTATTTGAGAGAGAGAAAGAGGGACAGAGGGAGAGGGAGAAAAAGTCCCAAGCAGACTCTGTGCTGAACTCAGAGCCCCACATGGGGCTCGATCTCATGACCCTTGAGATCACAAACCATGAGATCACAACCTGAGCCAGAACAAAGAGTTAGACACCTAACTGAGTATACCACCCAGGTGCTCCAGGTACATTTTAAATTTAGAATTTACATATGGCAGTAAACACACACACACACACACACACACACACACACACACACATTTAAATGTGCTCATATACACACCAAACCCTCACCTCAAAAGAAAATATAAACACATAGGAATAAAATGTAACTAATTGTGATAAATACACTTGCATAATATATGAAAGATAAAGGATTTTATGTCTAATAAAGTGTTGTATAGAAGCAATAAAATGTACAATTCCTACCAAGATGACAATGCATATAGATGTATCTGAATTTTTCTTCCTCCTAGTTGCCTTTTCTCCTTTCCGGAGTGAGACCGTCATGTGAGGAGGCACACTAGCAGAAACCTGGAAGGGCAATTAATTAAACAGGTCCACTACTACCTGACGGAGATAAAGACATCAATAGCTTTTTTTTTTTAATCCTGGTGGGATCAAAGGTCCTGAAGCAGAGAGGAGGGCTTATCTAGCTTTGGGACCAGGGACAAAATTTTAAACAGGGACCACTATTATTCCATGAAGGATTTTCCTGCAAATAAAAAAAAAGCCAACTACATTCCTCTCTTTTGAGTACATGATTTAGCCTGAGAATCATTAGAGTTTTCAGCCCCTATTCATCCTCTCATTGGTCATTCTTGTGCAGTGTGATTCTTGTATAATCATAAATGATGTCCCTGGACATGAATTCACTGAAATGCTCAGGAGAAAACAAAGTACTGTCAATAATAGTGAGAAGGCCTTCCCTGACTTGTTTCTCTGTCAGGTTCACATCTAATTCTAGAAAGGCTTGTGTCTGATGATTTACTTGTGAACACCTAGAGACGGATCTCTGATGATCTACAATTGATCCCCAGTCACAAAAATATAAATTAGTGTGCTTAAGCAAGAGAAATAACAACATAAGACATCAAAGAAGCAAAAAAAGACAAGATGCATACCTAGAACAAGTAAATAAAACTGAGACTTTTAAGTAAAAAGCAGTAAGAGATCTCTACATTTTAAAATCAAGAATAAGATGTTTATAATGATTTTTAAAATAACTTTATAATTTAAAATTCAGTCAACAAACTAAAAAAAAGTGGTTGATCAATATTGAGAATTATTGGATTAGAATGTCAAAAGGAATGATGCCAAAACGTGGCAAAATAAAGAACAAAAATAGAACTAGTAAAACCAAAGATAAAAAACTTAGAGAATAGCTTCAGAACATATACAAATGTAGACAGTCCAGAATGAGCAAAAAGTACAGAAGTGACAAATAAGCAAGTAATAGAAGATTATTTATGTTTATGATAAGAAAAAAAGACTGATTCTTCAGATGGAAAGGGCTCATTGAAATTCAAGCAAGATTAATTTATTAAAGAGATGTAGACACATGTCTTTGAAATCCTTGAATAACAAATTTAAGGAGAGAATCTTAGAAACTTTCCTACAGAAAGAACAAACTTCTTATCAGGGAATGATGATCAGACTTTTCACATCTGGTACAGAAAACAAGATGATGATCAAATAACATCTACAGTCTACTGAGAGAAAAGGATCTGCCTTTCAAGAATTCCATAGCCAGACAAGATACCATTCCCCCGTCAAAAAGAAAGATAGCACTATGTAAATTGTAGAGAGACTGTCAGAGCACAGTTGATACATTCTTTTAACTCAGTAAAATTGAATAAAAACATGGATCTCAAAAGTGAGAAAGATAAAAATAAACAAACATCTATACCTGTGTACATGTGTGCATGAGACTACATGAGTGTGTGTGTGTGTGTGAATGTACGTGACATACATATTTAACAATAATTTTTGATTCTCTCTTTTAACTATCCTATCACCTTGGGATAGGCTCAGTCTTCTTACTAGAAGCAAAGGAAGACTTTAAAATAGCAAGCAGCCATGTGGTTAATAAAGCAAGCCAAATCACAAAATATACTATTCCTATTTCCAGGATCTCCACTTAGAAGTCCACCAGCAGTTGTTCATTTATACTGACTTGAATCATATTATGTGAAATGCTATAGCTCTGCAATTACCAAGAAACTCTTGAGCTCTCAGGATTAAAATAATGACTCTTGTTTATAACCCAAAAGCACTTTCTGATAACTTCATTGTCTGAAGCTCTCCTATATTTTTTATAGGAATTATCCTTACATGGAGCTAGTTAGACCAATTTACCACACTTACAGCCTTTTGTAGCTTTTTGCATGCAACTTTCCTTAACAAAACATCATTGTCATGAGGAAGAGCTTGCAACCAAAGCTATTGGTAGTGGGACCGGTACTTGGACTTCTTGTACCATTTGGCTGAACTCTATGTTCTTGACCCACCTACTTTTATAGGTGAAAGATTAAAATCAATGTGACATCCTCCACACTTAATGCTTTTCCTAATGTCTCGTTTCCAATAAATGCACACCTAATATATTTCCTCCTTAAAAAAATAAGGAACGCTTCTGATGCCTCTTTGTTTACAAAATGTTATAAAATTATTTAGGAATGCTTCAGCTTCCTCTTCCTGTATCACAGCCATTGAGGGGGGCATGTATTGAGATGATCAGGTCAAATGATAGAAACACAGCTTAGGGAGCTTCCCTTCAGAACTGTTAAAGCTCCTACAAACTTTGCATAAATAAGAAATAAACTTTAATGTGCAAAGCAACTGAGATTTGGAGATTTTCTCCACCCCTACATAACATAACTTAGCTCATTCTAAATAATACAGGAAGCAAAAAACAGAAGTGGGGAAGTTAATGTTTCCTAAAGCTTTTATCTTGGATTGTCATTTGCTTTGATTAATATAATAAAGAAAAGAAGATATATCAAATTACGATTGTTAGGGATAGAAAGATAAGCATCACCATATTGAAAAGCATAGTAGAACATAATTAGCAAGGCAAAAAAGGGAAATAACACAAGTATAATAAAGCCAGCAAAATAATAAAAAGAAAAAGGAAACAAAAGCAAAGTAAAATAAATAGCCAACATAAAATAAAATGCAAGTAATAAAAACAATTATATCATTTATAACACTAAATGTGAACATACTGAATTTCTTGATTAGAGAGGATAATTGTTAGAATGGGTAAAACAAAATCTACACATATGTTGTTTACCAAAAAAAATTTAAAATAAAGTGATAAAAACAAGTTAGAAATAAGAGAGAGGCAAAAGACTCCTAG
Source organism: Ailurus styani (assembly GCA_002007465.1). NCBI lineage: Eukaryota > Metazoa > Chordata > Mammalia > Carnivora > Ailuridae > Ailurus > Ailurus styani. The sequence goes on from LNAC01000339.1 coordinate 491,796, forward strand.
ACAACTGTGAACAATAGAAATTAATCTTGAGAAAGCAGGGGAAAGACTAAAAAGAGGACAAAACAAACTGGGAGGAGCTAAATGATGAATTTTAAAACTGAAATTCATAAATGGGAAAAGAAAATATAATAGAAAAATTTAGCAAACAAAACAGGTTGGGGTTTTTTTTTGGCAAGAGTAAAGAAATAGATAAAACTTTAGAATCTCAACAAACATACAAATTTTATAAGGGAATATCTTCTTATTAATTAACTATTCCTGGACACTAGATGTAGACACTAACTACACAGCTGGGCAATTGTGGCAGTTCTGTTCATATCTCAGGACCTTCATAATTAAAACTATTGGCAACACTATTCATCAGTTGAGGGCTAGGTAAAGAGTGATACAACAGCCACCAAATGGAACACTTGATATAAAACAATATATGATAATGTACATAAACAGTTATAGTCATGGAAAGGCACACACATTTTAAAAATAAATTGATAGGCTACAAACATCATGTATGATATGAACATGTAATAATTTCTATGTACATCAAGGATAGTATCTGAAAGGATTTAGATGATAGAATTTTTATTTTTTTTATTTTTTTTATTTTTATTTTATTTTTTTTAAAGATTTTATTTATTTATTTGACACAGAGAGAGAGATCACAAGTAGGCAGAGAGGCAGGCAGAGGAGGAAGCAGGCTCCCTGCTGAGCAGAGAGCCCGACGCGGGCCTCGATCCCAGGACGCTGGGATCATGACCTGAGCCGAAAGCAGAGGCTTTAACCCACTGAGCCACCCAGGCGCCCAAGATGATAGAATTTTTAATGATAACTTTGCTACCTTCTTGTTAATTCTTTTTTAGGATTTGAATTACTCTTCTGTATTAATATTGCTTTTATGAGGAAATATACTTTTCACTTTGAAAAATAGAACAAAATAATGAGTTCTGGGCATTTTTAACAAATGAGCTCAGAGAGAGGTCACAAATATTTCAAAATTATATACTGATTGCTTTTGTATATAAATCAGTCTTAGGGACCATCGTCAAGGAAAGGGCTAGGTTTAGATTTAAAATCATTGGATGAGACAATAAAGCATTATTTTTTGCTTCATAGTAAGTTTAGCTCATTATCTGCCTGTAAAAAATGCAAAGGGAAAGCAGTTCTTTGTAGGATAGCAATTAATAGCTTCCTAACAATTGAGGTTGGCCTACCAAAAATTATTTAACTTTGGACTCACTCAGAACTTTCTAAACTTCTCCCATATTTTTTACCTTATTTCTGAGATAAGTTTTAACATTTTTCATATTTCATATTAATATGTATGCATATTTTACTAAAATAGAATTCATATTAATGCATACATTAAACCAATTTATAATTTCAAGAAGACACACTTAAACACAAGGAGGTTGTCAAGATAATCTGATGAGTTTAAGTATATAGAAACAGTTGGCTGATAGACAAGGCTAATTAGAATTTACTTATCTCCTGTATATGGAAACTGCATTTCTGAAGTCATTGTTGAGTAAGAGGACAGTTTTTGCTTTCCTGATGATAAGATACCTCTGATTCAGAGTGGTCTCTACTTTCTATTTGAACAAGTATCCTTAAATATTTCATATCTCCCAATTAATCTTTAAACTCTTTTGACCTATTCTTAGTAAATTTGGCAACAAAAATTTTCCCTAGAGAAGACAGTAAAAATCATGAGGTAAAAATCTATCATTTGGATCTTAATCTAGTTAATCTAAATATACTGAGGGCCTAAAAACACATGACTTTATTGTGACTATTAAGAATACAAAGGGAATAGAATAGAGTAACTTTCCTTCAAACATCCTCATAGAAGCCTGAGGAGAAGAATAATGTGAGATTAAAATTATAAGAAAAAATTATAATAATTTTTGTAGTATTTCTGCAAAACTCCAACAAAACTCCAACAAAAGAGAAGTTATTTATTAGGCATTTGTTTAAGTACTTACTATGACTTAACTACTGAGATATATATCTCTACCAAACAAAGTCTATAATGCCTCTGGCATTAAAGGAAACAAGTTAATTCAGGAAAGTGTGGCTTCAGATTCAATAATTGGCTTCTATTAGACATGATGTCCTGTCATTCTTAGTGGTGATATACAGCTCTTCTAAGTACACAACATATCAGTGGAGGATTTATAGCTCACAAATAATTTATTTTATTTTATAAACCAAGAAAGAATATCTGTGTTAATACATTTTATATAATTCATAAATAAATGCTTTAAAATAAAGTATAAAAATTCCACAATTTTTGGTTTTACAAAAGGCCTTATTTTAAGGCCTGTATCACATGAGGATTTGTGGAGAAGAAATATATGGAAAATAAGTATAATGTAGTGTTTTCAGTGTAGAAGGCAGAAATGCTCTCTTCCCAGCTCCTCGAAAATGTCTAGACCTATAAATCCACTGCATTTTATGGCAAAGGGGAATTAAGCTGATCTTAAAACAGAGATATTGTCCCTGGTTATTTGACTGAACCAATTTGAGATGGCTTCTTAGAAGTGGAAAGGGGAGGCAAAAAGGATGTGTGAGAAAAATAGGTGATGATGGGAAAGAAGGAAGAAGGAAGGAAAGTAGAAAGAAGGAGGAAGGAATGAAGAGTGGGAAGGAGATGGTTCACCTTCCACTCCTGATTTATTAGGAATTCATTTTCAGTTCAAGCACAGCAACTAAAGTATGGCCACTGTAATTATATATTTAGGAAGTTTTCCCCTCCATGAATCCATTTGCAGGAATAATGGCCACAGCAACAGGAAGGCCAAAAGTATATATATAGAAAGAGATCCTAAATGTAGAATGGAAAGAAAATGTGAATTTAAAAATCATTATGCAAAATATGAGTATTCCCTTCTTTAGTTGAATTAGGCCAGTGGCTGGGACTTAGATATTTGTTTTTAATCAAAATTTTGCCCCAGCATTATTTATAGCAATATACTTTAAGCTGTGTAAGAGAAAATATTTACATGGTAGGTCATTTTCTATTTGTCATAATTTTCCTAAACTCAGATTGTATTCTGCATTCCAAAATTTATCCTTTTCTTCTTTTTCTAAGTCCATTTTTGGAGCTATGCTCTCACTCTTTGAATTTATACCATTTATAGTGCATGCTTATTTGTCTCAGTTAACAATCCACCTTATGAATATCAGAAATATTAAGAGTGAGTTGAAAAAAATCAGGATGCTGACTCTGTTGGCTTGCATTTTACAAAATTTGAATTTTCCCATTGATCAAAATTTTCTGAAGTTTAAGCCCACTGATGTTTAGATATATCTAACACATTGCAATAGCTTAGTGAATTTATTTGCAAAGCATTTCTAAGTTCATTAAAAAAGAAGCTATCTCAATCATAAAAAGTATTTTTAGACTTACAAAATATACATTTATAAGAAAAGAAAGCTTTGCAAAATAATACTACCACTTAAAATAACAAATACAAAAATATTTTGTACAGTGTATTATATTCAAATATATCATGGTATATCTAGGTATCATGCTTATATATGTATGTAAACAATTTTTCATCCAAACACATGAAATATGGACTATTAGGGAATGATGACTCTGAAATTTTGATTATATAGAAGTTTCTAAGCAAGTCTTTGTTTTGTTTAGTATAAACTTATTGGATCATTTCATATAGTGACCAAAAATAACTGAATTCATATTATTTTGTGAAATTATTTAGGATAAGATTATAATAATGAAGTGGCATTTAATTCAAACACCCTCTAAGTAGATTTTTACTGCTTCACATTAACTTGTTAATTTGGATTATCTCATATTGTTTCCACCCATGACACCATGATATCATGCATAGTGGGAGTAGTCTTGGTTTATAAATTTTAATAAGTTTTATAGCTGTTTATTGAAAACCAAGTAGCTGATGAAAAAACATTAGATAAAGTGGCTTTTGAATCAAATATTAGGCTGGATTTTTGAATTTCTATTTTCTAAATTTTTGTCAACTTCTAGTATTAGTCACTGAGGCCCTATAGCTCAGGGGTTAGGTCACTGGGCTTATAAAGTTAGTCACTTCTATTCAGAAGAAGTTCAGCTTAAATATATTTTAAATTAAAATTCTTTTTGAAGGCCTTGATAATTAATCTTTCATTCCATGACCTTTCTTCTGTTAAATATCTTTCCATATAATACAAAATCTTCTAAATACTCAGTGCATTGCTATTCCAATTAGACATTTCACAATTTTCCTCTTTTCACAATATCATCTATATGTCAAATTAAAAAAACACTTTATAGATACATTTTTGATGGGAATGCTACTGATTGCTCTATCATTGTGTATACACATAAGAGTAATACGGTAATAATGAAATACACATATAAGTACATGGGTAAATAACAATAAAAACATCTGTTCTATTATTTAGACTAAGGACAAAATATATCCAAATCTTCATCCTAATCAACCATCACTTTCTACATAATTATTTGTCTTGAATATTTTGTCTTGAATAAATAAATGTCAAAACACTTATCTTTGCCTGGAGTTTCTCCCCAAATGCAGGAGTCTCTCCCACAAGCTGGTCTGGATTCTCTTGATGTTTCTTTTTATCTATGCTTCATACAGCCAAAATAATCAGTCTGTATCCCAATCCCATACCTTACCAGAGATGGCAGATGATGCAAGTCCAGAGAAAACTCACCAGTGAGAGAGGAAAATAATTGAAAGAGGCAGAAAAACATCCAGCATATACTTTTCTCAATGCCTAAAGCAAAGCAAAGCAAAGCAAAGTCTGTCTGTCGAAAAAATGCCATTTTTGGCATAGAGTTAAGAGAAAAAGAAGATGAAGAGAAAGAATAATGGGTAGGGTTTATCCAAGGGCAAAGTAAAGCAAGAGAAAGATAGAATAGTCTGAAATTACTCTGGAAAGTCAAAATCATGCCTTGTAAGAACTTTGGCAGCCTTGTGGGACCATTTGAAAATGAGGCTATCCCTAAGAAGAGCTGACCAAGAACAGGGACCCCCACCAATGATGAGCCACTTACTATTGCAGAATAGGATTAAAGATAAGCATACTGACTTCTTTCAAGGGAAAGTATAAGTGGGAAATCTAATGAACAGTTTCCTTCAACTTAGAGTCAATCGTGTTATGCATCTGATTTTCCCTTCCAGAATTAAATATATTATTACTCACCTTTAAAACCAAAGTTGAAACAAAGAAACCTCTCTGTTTATTTATATATTAGTTTTATGAGAAAACAATATATAGGAATAAATATTAATTTTTATTAATAATTTCACACAGAATATAAGCAATAAATGATAAATTTTAAAATAATTTTGCTTTTTCTCCAGAGTATGAACATATGTATTTAAAGAGTTAAATATCAGAGTTTGTGGAGACAATGGTGGAGTAGGAGGATCCTGGGCTCACCTCATCCCACAGATATACACCTAGATAACACCCACATCAGTGTAAATAACCCAGAAAATGACCTAAACTCTGGCAGAACAGACTCCCCACAGCTAAATGTAGAAAACAGGCCACATCAAAGATATTCAGCTACGTGGTTGGGAGCCAACTGACCTGCAGGACTGTCAGCAGAAGGGAGGGATGCTGCAGGAATGGAGACAGAAGAGGAACAGACCCACACCAGGCATGCCAGGCAAGGGGAATCCACAAGGGGAAGATGAATCCACATAACATGTGGATTTGAAAACCAGAAAGGGATAACTTTGCAAAATCCTACATCAATGGGGCTTAATACCTAGAAACTTAAAAATGTGTGGACTTGGCTCTGAGAGGGCAGAAGGTGATAGGAAATTGAGTCCTTGCCCTTAAGAGACAGGATAACAAACAGCCTCACTGATACATAGCATAGAAGCTGCAATTTTATTTTTTTTAAGATTTTATTTATTCATTTTACAGAGACCGTGAAAGAGCACAAGTGGGGAGAGCAGCAGAGGGAGAGGGAGAAGCAGGCTCTCCACTAAGCAGGGAACCCAACACATGGCTCAACCCCAGGACCTTGGGATCAGGAACTCAGCCAAAGGCAGACACTTAACCATCTGAGCCACTCAGGCGCCCCAGAAGCAGTAGTTTTAAAAACACCTTGGGTTTTGCAGGAACTCACCCTCCAATCACCCTCAGCAGGTGTCCAAACAAAGCAGTGCCACAAACCTACGGTATGCAAGGAGCCCCAACAGCGGGCAGCCCCATTCCAAAGTGACTCTTACCTGGGGACAGGGGAAGAAATCTCCAGTCTTACTGTGGCCCTAGCAGTAGGCTGGGGGGCAGATATCTGGTCTGACTTCAGGCCTCACCTACCAATGACAACACAGTTCAGTGCTACTGCATTTTTGGCAAATGCCCGGTCTGAATTAACTGAAGTCAAAAGCAACCCCAGATTGTTCAATAACAACACCAGGACCAAATCCTACCCAAGACAGGCAAAGAGAGTCATTGCAAATGACTCATGGCAAAAGTGGCCAAGCCACAATAGTAGGGCACACACAACAAATATAGGAGATACCCCTGAAGCACCAGATTCTGGTGAATAGGGGATATTACCCTGCAAGGCACTGCAGGACCTCTTCTTCATAAGGCTACTACTTTCAAGAGCAGGAGATGCAGTTTACTTTCCTAATGCATAGAAATAGACACAGGAAGTTAGGCAAAATGAGGAGACAAAGGAGTATGTCCCAAATGAAGGAACAGAAAAAAATCATAGCAAAAGAGCTAAAATGAAGCAGAGATAACATGCTTGATAAAGAATTTAAAGTAATGATCATAAAGGTACTCAGTGAACTTGAGAAAAGGCTGGAGAATCTCATCGAGATCCTCAACAAAGAGTTAGAAAACATAAAAAAGAACCAATCAGAGATGAAGAATTCATTGAGTGAAAACAAAAACACACCAAATGGAGAAAATAGTAAACAAGAGGAAGTAAAAGAATGAATTAGTGATCTAGGGGGCATAGTAATGGAAAGCAAGTTAATTGTCTTAATGAACAGAAGAGAGAAAAATAATAAAAGGTGAAAATTGAGTTTGGGACCTCAGTGACACAATCAAGTTTATTAATATTTACACTATAGGATTCACAGAAGGAAAAGAGAGAAAGGGGCAGAAAATTTATTTGAAGAAATAAATAGCTATAAACTTCCTGAATCTGGGGAAGGAAATAGACATCCAAAAAGAGGAAATCAAAATATGCACAGAGATAAATGAAAATGAAAAACAATAGTCCAAAGTCTTCGGGGTATAACAAAAGCTATTCTAAAAGGGAAGTTTTTAGTAATACAGGCCTACCTCAAGAAACAAGAAAAATTTCAAATAAACAACCTAAACTTACACCTAAAGGAACTAGAAAAAGAACAACAAACAGACCCAAAACCAGTAGAGGGAAAGAAAGAATAAAGATTAGAGCAGAAAGAAACAAAATAGAAACAAAAACAAAAACAAAACAAAGCAAACAAACAAACAAAAAAACCCAAAACAGAACAAATCAGTGAAACTGGAAGCTGGTTCTTCAAGAGATCAACAAAACCAATAAACGTCTAACTAAAATCAAGGAGAGAGAGGACTCAAATAAACAAAATCAGAAGTTAAAGAGGTGAAATCACCACCACCACCACAGAAATAGATAGGATTATAAGAGATTATTATGAAAAAAATGACAACAAATCAGATAACCTAGAAGAAATGGACAAATTCTTAGAAACATATAATCTCCCAAAAAGAATCAGAGAGAAATAGGAAAATTGAACAGACTGATTACCAGCAATGAAATGGAATCAGTCATCAAAAAACTCCCAACAAACAAAAGTAGAGTACAAGAAGGCTTCACGGGTAAATTCTAACAAAATCTTAGAGAGTTAATACCTATACTTCTCAAATTATTCTGAAAGATAGAAGAGGAATGACAGCTTCCAAATGCATTCTAAGAGTCCAGCATTACGCTGATACCAAAAACAGATAAAGACACTAGAGAGAGAGAGAGAGAGAGAGAGAGAGAGAGAGAGAGAGAGAGAGAGAGAGAACTACAGGCCAATATCTCTGATAAACATAGATGCAAAAATCCTCAAGAAAATACTAGAAAACTCAATCAACAGTACATTAAAAAACTAATTTACCATGATCAAGTGGGATTTACTCCTGGGATTCAAGGATAGTTCAATATTACCAAGTCAATCAACATGATACATCAACAAGAGTAAAGATAAAAACAATATGATCATTTTAATAGATGCAGAAAAAAGCTTTTGACAAAGTACTACATACATTCATGATAAAAACTCTCAACAAATTGGGTTTAGATGGAACATACATCAGCATCATAAAGGCCATATATGAAAAACCCACAATTAACATCATACTCAATGGTGAAAAACTGAGTCTTCTCCCTAAGGTTAGGAAGAGGCCAAGGATGCCCTCTATCTTTACTTTTATTTATTTACTTTATACTGGAAGTCCTGGCCACAGCAATCAGACAACAAAAAGAAATAAAAGGCATCAAAATTAGTGAAGAAGAATTAAAATTTTCACTATTTGCAGATGACAAAATACTGCATATGGGAAACCCAAAAGACTCCACTAAAAAACTACTAGAACTGATTAATGAATTCAGTAAGGTTGTAAGATACAAAATCAAGATACAGAAATACATTGCATTTCTACACACTAATAATGAAATTGCAGAAAATGAAGTTAAGAAAACAACCCCATTTACAATTACACCAAAAATGATAAAATCCGGGGCGCCTGGGTGGCTCAGTGGGTTAAAGCCTCTGCCTTCGGCTCAGGTCATGATCTCAGTGTCCTGGGGTCGAGCCCCACATCAGGCTTTCTGCTCAGCAGGGAGCCTGCTTCTTCGTCTTTCTGTCTGCCTCTCTGCCTACTTGTCATCTCTCTGTGAAATAAATAAATAAAATCTTTAAAAAAATGATAAAATCCAAGGAATAAACTTAACCAAGGAGGTAAAAGGTCTATACTCTGAAAACTACAAAATACTAATGAAAGAAATTGAAGATGACACAAAGAAATGGAAAGAAATTCCATGCTCCTGTATTGGAAAAACAAATACTATTTGTTAAAATGTCCATACTACCCAAAGCAATCTACAGATTTAATGCAATCCTCATAAAAAACACCAACAGCATTTTTCACAGAACTAGAACAAATAATTCTAAAATTGGTATAATACCACAAAAGACCCCCAATAGCCAAAGCAATCTTGAAAAAGAACAAAACTGACAAAGAAAGAACAAAACTGGATCTATCACAATCCCAGATTTCAAGATATACCACAAAGCTGTAGTAATCAGAATAGTATGGTACTGGCACAAAAATAGACAGAGATCAATGGAACAGAATATAGACCCCAGAAATAAACCAAGCTTTATGTAGTCAATTAATCTATGACAAAGGAGGTAAAAATATGCAATGGGAAAATGACAGTCTTTTCAACAAATGGTGTTGGGGAAACTGGATAGGTCAGTAGGAAAGAATGAAACTGGACCACTTTCTTATACCATATAAAAAAATAAACTGAGCATGGAAAAAGGACTTAAATATGAAACCTAAAACCACAAAAACTTTAGAAAATAGTACAGACAGTAATTTCTCTAACATTGGCCATAAGAACTTTTTTCTAGATAGGTTCCCTGCAGCAAGGGAAACAAAAGCAAAAATAAACTATTAGGATGACATCAAAATAAAAAAGTTCTGCACAATGAGAAAAACAATCAACAAAACTAAAAGGCAGCTTATAGAATGGGAGAAGGTTTTTGCCAATGACATATCACATTAAAAGTTAGTATTCAAAACATGTAAACCATTTATAAAACATAACACCCCACCAAGTTACCCAGTTAAAAAATAGGCAGAAGACATGAATAACATTTCTCCAAGAAGATACCCAGATGGTCACCAGACATATGAAAAGATGTTCATCATCACTTATGATCAGGGAAATACAAATCAAAACTACAATGAGATATCAGCTCACACCTGTCAGAATGACTAAAAACAACATAAGAAAAAACAAGTGTTGGTAGGGATGTGGAAAAAAGGAAAGTTCCTGCACTGTTGGAGGGAATGCAACCTGGTACAGCCACTCTACAAAACAATATGGAGATTCCTCAAAAAGTTAAAAATAGAACTTCCCTATGATCCAGCAATTACATTATTGGGTACTTATCCAAAGAATACAAAAACATGAATTCAAAGGAATCCATGTAACCCTATTTTAGAGCAAAATTATTTACAATAGCCAAGATATGGAAGCAGCCCTATGTCTATTAATTGATGAATGGACAAAGAAGTTGTAATGTGTATATACATATATATATATATATATATATATATATATATACACACATACACACACACACACACACATACACACACTGAAATATTATTAAGCCATAAAAAAGAATAAATATTTGCCAGTTTGGATGCCTTTTATTTCTTTTTGTTGTCTGATTATTGAGGCTAAGACTTCCAGTACTATGTTAAATAACAGTGATAGTGGACATCCCTGTTTTGTTCCTGACTGTAGAGGGAAAGTTTTCAGTTTTTCTCCATTGTGGATGATATTAGCTGTGGGCATTTGGGTGTTTCATATATAGCCTTTATGGAGTTGAAGTATGTTCCCTCTATTTCTACTATGTTAAGGGTTCTTACCCTTTCTTTTATAAATGTGGTATATCATATTGAATGATTTGCATATACTGAACCACCCTTGCAACCTAGAAATAAATCCCATTTGGTCATGATGATGAATTATTCTTTTAATGTACTGTTGGATATGGTCTGCTAGTATTTTGTTGAGAATTTTCGCAACCATGTTCATCAGAGATACTGGCCTATTTCTCTTTATTAGTGAGGTCTTTGGTTTTGGCATCAAGGTAATGCTGGCCTCACAGAATGAGTTTGAAAATTTTCCTTCCATTTCTATTTTCTGGAAAATAGAAATGGAGAATGAGAAAAACAGGTGTTAACTCTTCTTAAAATGTTTGGTAGGATTCTCCTGGGAAGCCATCTGGTCCTGGACTTTTGTTTGTTGGGACATTTCAATTACTGATTCAATTTCTTGGCTGGTTATCAATCTATTCAAGTTTTCTATTTATTCCTGTTTCAGTTTGGTATTTTCTAGTATGTTTCTAGTAATTTATCCATTTCTTTGAGATTGCCTAATTTGTTGGCTATCGTTTTTCATAATATTATCTTATAATTGTATTTCTGTGGTATTGGTTGTGATATCTCCTCTCTTATTCATGATTTTATTTATTTGGGTCCTTTATCTTTTCTTTTTGATAAGTCTGGCTAGGGGGGTATCAATTTTATTAATTCTTTCAAAGAATCAGCCCCTAGTTTAATTGATCTGTTCTGGGGTTTTTTTGTTTGTTTGTTTGTTTGTCTCTATATCATTTATTTCTGCTCTAATCTTTATTATTTCCCTTCTTCTGCTGGCTTTAGGTTTCATTTGCTTTTCCTTTTCTAGCTTTTTTGGTGCAAGTTTAGGTTGTGTATTTGAGATTTTTTTTTGCTTCTTAAGGTAGACCTGCATTGCTATATACTTCCTCCTCATAACCACTTTTGGTACCTCTCAAAGATTTTGGGCTGTTCTGTTTTCATTTTCATTTGTTTCAAACTTTTTTTAATTTCTTCTTTAATTTCCTAGTTGGCCCATTCATTCTTTAATATGATGATCTGTAACCTCCATGTATTTGTGATTTTTCCAATTTTTTTCTTGGGGTTGACTTCAAGTTTCACAGCATTGTAATTGGAAAATATGCATAGTATGATCTCAGTCTTTTTGTCCTTATTGAGGTTTGGTTTGTGACCTAGTATGTGATCTATTCTGGAGAATTTCCCATGTACAAATTGAAAAGAAAGTGTATTCTGCTGCTCTGGGATGATATGCTCTAAATATATCTGTTAAATCCATTGGTCATTTGTGTCATTCAAAGCCATTGTTTCCTTGTTGACTTTCTGCTTAGATTATCTGTCCATTGGTTTAACTGGGGTGTTAAAATCCCCTACTATTATTGTATTATTATCAATGAGTTCCTTTATGTCTGTTATTGTTTTACTTATTTGAGTGCTCTCATGTTGGGGGCATAAATGTTTACAAGTATTGGATCATCTTGTTGGACAGACCACTTTATTATGATGTAGTGTCCTTCTTCATCTCTTATTACAGTCTTCAGTTTAAAATCTATTTTGTCTGGGGCATCTGGGTGGTTCAGTCAGTTAAGTGTCTAACTCCTGATTTCAGCTCAGGTCATTATCTCAGGGTCATGAGATTGAGTCCCATGTCAGGCTCTGCACTGGGCATGGAGCCTACTTAAGAGTCTCTCTCTCCCTCTGTCCCTCTCTACCTGCTCTCTTTCTCTCTCTCTCTCAAAAGTAAAAAAATAAAATAAAATCTTTTTGTTTGATATAAGTTTTGCTACTCAGGCTTTCTTTTAGTGTTCATTAGCATGACAAATGGTTCTCTATCCCCTCACTTTCAATCAACGGGTGTCTTTTGTCTAAAATAAGCCTCTTATAGGCACCTTATAAATGAGTCTTGTATTTTTTTTTATCCATTCTGATAACCTATGTTGTTTGACTGAAGCATTTAGTTCATTTACATTTGGACTAATTATTGATATATATGAATTTAATGCCATTTTATTACTTGTTAATAGTTATTTCTGGGGATGTTTTCTGTCCCTTTCTAGTCTTTGTCATTTTTGGTCTTTCTGTGCCACTCAAAGGGTCCCTTTTAATATTTCTTGCAGGGCTCATTTAGTGGTCATGAATTCCTTTAGCTTCTGTTTGTCTGGGATGGTTTTTATTTTGTCTTCTATTCCAAATGACAACCTTGCTGGATAGAGTATTCTTGGCTGCAGATTTTTCCCATTCAGCATGTTGAATATGCCACTTCCTTGGCCTGCCAAGTTTCTGTGGAGAGATCTGCTGCTAACTTTATTTTGTCTTCCTTGTAAGTTGGGGATGTCTTCTGTCTTGACACTGTTAGGATTTTTTCTTTAGCTCTATATTTTGCAAATTTAAGTATGATATATCTTGGTGTTGTTCTGCTTTTGTTGATTTTAGTGGGAGTTCTCTGTGCCTCCTAGATTTGAATGTCTGTTTCCTTTCCAAGATTAGTAAAGTCTTCAGTTATAATTTGCTCAAATAAACCTTCTGCCTCCTTTTCCCTCTCTTTTTCTTCTGGGACTCCTATGATACAAATATTATTACTATTTATGGAGTTGCTCTGTTCCCTTAGTCTACATTTGTGATCCAATATTTTTCTTTTCCTCTTCTTTTTGACTTCATTATTTTACATAATTTGATCTTCTATATCACTTATACATTCCTCTGCTTCTTTCATCCTTGCCGTCCTTATATCCAGTCAGTTTTGCATCTTGGTTATAGCATTTTTTTTTTTAATTTTGGCTGACTAGTTTTTAGGTCTTTCCTCTCTGCAATAAGGGACTCCCTGGTTTCTTCTATGCTTTTCTTAGGCAGAGCTAGTTTTCTTATGATTGTGGCTTTAATTCTGGATCAGGCATATTATGTATATCTGTTTTGACTAGATCTCTATCCATAATCTTTCCTTGTTCTGTCTTTTGGTATGAATTCCTCCATCTTGGCATTTTGTCTAGACCTCTGTCATCTTCTGTGTGTTAGAAAAGTTTGTTATGCTTCTTGATCCTGAGAATAAGGGATTTATAAAGAGGAGGTCATATACTGTCCAGGGCCTGATGCTTTGAGAAGTGTCTCTGGTGTATGCTGTGTGCACGCTGATGCTGTATTTTGGTTGCCCTTTCCTTGGGGTCAGTCTTCTGCAGAGTTTCTCTTTGCCAGCAGTGGGGAGCGTTCAAACCTTGGCCAGACTGTGGTGAGTTTTAACTAGGTGTGCTCTGGTTTGCTCATTAAAAGAGACCTGATGCTATTTCCACTAGAGCTGAATTTTTGTAGAACTCTATGGCTAGTACATGTGGTACATGTGAGAGAGTTGTGATGGTCTTCTGGGGTAGAGGGCTGCTGCTCTGGTTCTCGGTACATTTGCCTGAGAAAAGCAGCACCTGTGGAGAGCAGGGGGTAGGTGGTGGGGTCAGGGCTTGGCTTGAGTAGTTTAGGCCACCACTGTTGGCACTGTGCTGCTTTAAGTTAGTTTATGCTAAGAGGTGCAGGTCAGAAATGACACCGCCCCCTCCCTTGTTCCAGAGAGGAGAATTTGAGCCTGCCACTGTCCAGGAAATCCTCCCAGAAGAGTGAACAATCAGCCATCATGTGTCCCAGTCATCCCTCAGATTCCTGCCTGTGTCCAGACCATCTGTCCACCTGGCAGCACAGCACAACTGTGTTCTACCCCAGACAAGCTGGGTGAGTTTTAAAGTTCCAAACTTTAGGGACCTGGCATGGCACAGACCCACACTATTTCCTCTGGGAGGAAGGATATTGTTGTGTTATAACTGATGCAAGTTTGTTCCAGAAGTGCAGTCACAGAAAAGCACAGGGGGATGGATTTTGGAATGAAGTGCAGCAAAGAGCTGGTGTTCAGGTTAGCCACACTCGCCAGGTGTCTCTGCACTTAGGCTGTATGGGGGAGGGTAATGGTGTTTGCCAGCTATTTTGTCCCCAGAGAGGCAATGCTACCTCTCTCATATCCTCTCCAAGAAGGGAAACCATCTCTCCCAGTGTGTCCCAAGGGATCCTCAAATTGCACCACCTGCTCCCGGGCTATCTACCCTCCTTCTCCACAGGAGCACTTGAGCACCCTCAGGGCTCCATATTGACTAGGCCATGGACCTCTAAAACTCCAGTCTTTGAGCTGATTTATAAAAACTCACAAAAATTAGCCCCTCTTGTTTTCCCAGTCAGTGTCTTTGGGGAAGTGTTTTCCTTATGTGATCCCTTGTGGGCTTCTCTCTCTCTCTCTCTCTCTCTCTCTCTCTCTCTCTCTCTCACTATTGCTGCTTCTGTGACCAGGGCTCCTTCCCACTCTGTAGCACCCGTGATATTTTTCTCCTGGAAATTTCACTATTTGAAGATGACATGATATTCCATGTAGAAAACCTGAAAGACTCCACCAAAAAATTGCTAGAAATGATAGACAAATTCAGTAGTCACAGGATACAAAATCGTTCAGAAATCTGTTGCATTTCTATACTCTAATAATGAAGAAGGAAAAAGAAATCAAGGAATTGACCCCACTTATAAGTGCACCAAAAACCATAAGATGTCTAGGAATAAACCTAATCAAAGATGTAAAAGCTCATGGATTAGAAGAACAAGTATCATTAAAATGTCAATACTACCCAAAACAGTCAACACATTTAATGCAATCTCTATCAAAATACCACCAGCATTTTTTACAAAGCTAGAACGAACAATTCTAAAATTTGTATGGAACAGCAAAAGACCCCAAATAGCCAAAAACAATTTTGAAAAAGAAAAGCAAAGCTGGAGGCATCACAATTCCAGACTTCACATTATATTACAAAGCTGTAGTGATCAAGACAGTATGGTACTGGCACAAAAACAGAGACATAAATCAATGGAACAGAACAGAGAACCCAGAAATGGACCCACAACTATATGAGTAACTAATCTTCAACAAAGCAGGAAAGAACAGCCAATGGAAAAAAGTGTCTTCAACAAATGATGTTGGCAAAACTGAACAAAAACACGCAAAGAATGAAACTGGACTGCTCTCTTATACCATACACAAAAATAAACTCAAAATGGATGAAAGGAAACCATCAAAATCCTGGAGCATAACACGAAGAGCCAACAACCTCTTTGATATCAGCTGTAGCACCTTCTTACTAGATACATCTCCTGAGGCAAGGGAAACAAAAACAAAAATGAACTATTGGGACTTCATCAAGATAAAAAGCTTCTGCACAGTGAAGGAAACAATAAACAAAGCTAAAAGGCAACCCACAGAATGGGAGAAGGTATTTGCAAATGACACATCTGATAAAGGATTAGTATTTAAAATCTATGAAGAGCTTATCAAACCCAACACCCAAAAAACAAATAATCCAGTTAAATAATCCAGTTAAGAAATGGGCAGAAGACATGAAAAGGCATTTTTCCAAAGGCATACAGATGGCTAACAGACCATGAAAAGATGTTCAACATCACTGATCATCAGAGAAATATAAGTCAGAACTATAATGAGATATCACCTTACACCTGTCAGAATGGCTACAATGAGCAACACTGAAAACAACAGGTATTGACAAGGATATGGAGTAAAGGGAACCCTCTTATACTATTGATGGGAATGCAAACTGTTGCAGCCACTCTGGAAAATAATGTGGGGGTTCCTCAAAAAGTTAAAAATAGAACTAGAATTATATATATATATATGTATGTATATATAATATAAACATACATCTTATATAAATATTCAAAATATAATTATATGTACATATATTGTATATAAAAATATAAATTTATGTTCATATATTGTATATAAAAATGATATTCTCATATATAATAGAATATTACTCAGCCATAAAAAAGAATGAATTATTGCCTTTTGCAATGATGTGGATGGAGCTACAGTGTATTATTTTAAGTGAAATATGTCAGAGAAAGGCAAATACCATATATTTCTACTCATAGATATAATTTAAATAACAAAACAAATGAGTAAAGGGAATATATATAATATATATATTGTACATTATATATATTATACATATAATCTATACTCTATCTATCTAGATACAGAGAGACAAACCAAGAAATAGACTCTTACCTAAATAGAACTAACTGATGGTTACCAAAGGAGATGGAGTGGGGAGTTGGGTTAAATAGGTGATGAGATTCCTTAATCCCCAATACACATGTGATGAGCTCTAGGTGATGTAGGAATTACTGAATCATATATTTATTGCACACCTAAAATTAATCTATAAAAAACTATAAAAAGTAAAGCTACTCTTACACACACACACACACACTCACACACACACACACACCACCCCACACAATAAAGCATTATTTTTCTCAAAAATTTTTCCATCCCCCTGAAAATAAAAGGACAATTTCCAGCCTGTCAGAGCTCTGGCATAGCAGACAATAAAGCTTTCAGTGGGTCCAGGGCATGTGCACACTGAGTGGATCACAGAAGCATGGAAGTTATTTTCCTATCCATCCTAAGCACATCCTTGGAAAAGAGAAAGACATACATTTTCCCTTTCCCCCACCCATAGTGGAGTAGATATCAAAGGGTCACAATTCTCCAACAGTTAGCATCCAATTATACCATCCAATAACTGTCATTATTTCTTCTTATAATTTGGACATCATAATACCTTGCTTTACTAACTACCATTATCGACTGAGAAAAGAGGCAGAACTGAAATAAAACAGAAGCATTCATTTGGGGTCTTAGAATTACAATTTGAGAGCACAGATGCAGGTAGCAACCCAAACTGTGTCCCACTAGGTAACAAAAGTTAGAGGTTCTTAAAGACAAAAGGGAACACTTATATACATTATTTACAAATAATTGTGATTGGTGTTGGTGACAGAAAACTAATCTTCATTAAACAAATTTGGCTGCTAAGGCCTTCACTGAGCAAAAGTCCTTTACTGTAGCAAGTTGCAGGTGTTTCTGCAGAGCTCCTGGAATATTCAGTTTGGTCCTGCTCAAAAGTTCATGGTCCACCCAGTGAGGACATGTGTAAGGATCCTTAATGACCTCCCAGCTCCATTTTAAAATCCTTTGACATAAGTAACCCCGTTTCATTTCACCCTTCACACATTTCAAAAGATTAGAAGTCATATTTACCATATGTTTATATATTTTTTAAAGATTGTTTATTTATTTGACTGACAGAGACATGAAAGAGGGAACACAAGCAGGGGAAGAGGCAGAGGGAAAAGCAGGCTTCCAACTGAGCAGGGAGCCCAATGCAGGACTCGATCCCAGGACCCTGGGATCATGACCTGAGGCAAGGGCAGATGCTTAATGACTGAGACACCCAGGCGCCCATGTTTATATTTTTAATATAAGAAAGACTTAGAACATTTTCAGTCATTAAAATAATATCATAGCTATCAAGTAATAGGCAATACTGTTTCTTCCTAATGGTCCCTTCATGCTGAATTTTATTAACATCAGTTTATTACTTATAATGCAAAAGCAGCAATGAACAGAGCAGTAAAATTTTCTATTTCCTATATCTCTTCTTCATTACAAATAAAATTTGTATTTTAGAAAAACCTAAAAGTATACCGAATGGGAGAAGCTTTTTACAAATGATGTATCTAATGAAGGGTTAATATCCAAAATATATAAACAATATATACAATTCAACATGAAAAAAACAAATAATCCAACTAAAAATGGACAGAAGATGGGAACAGTCATTTTTCTAAAGAAAATATACAGATAGTCAACAGACACATGAAAAGATGCTCAAAATCATTTATTAGGGAAATGCAAGTCAAAATCATAATGAGATATCACCTCACACCTGTTGGAATGGCTAAAATAAAAAACAAGAAATAAATGCTGGTAAGGATTTGGACAAAAAGGAACCCTCATGCACTGGTGGTGGGAATACAGATTGGTGCATCCACTGTGGAAAACAGTATGGAGGTTCCTCAAAAAGTTAAAAATAGAATTACCATATGTCTCGGTAATTCCACTATTGATAATTTATCCAAAGGATTAAAAAAACTAATTTAAAAAGATGTATGCACCCCTATGTTTACTGAAGCATTATTTACAGTAGCCAAATTATGGAAGCAGCCCAAATATCCAACAATAGATGAGTGAATAAAGATGTGACACACACACACACACACACACACACACACACACACACACACACTGGAATATTACTCAGGCATAGAAAAGAATGAAATTTTGACATTTGCAACATCATGGATGGATCTAGACGGTATAATGCTAAGTGAAAACGGTCAGAGAAAGACAAATACCACTGGATACTATCATATATAGAGTTTAAGAAACAAAATAAATGAGCAAAG
The DNA here is from genome assembly GCA_002007465.1 of Ailurus styani. Taxonomy (NCBI): domain Eukaryota; kingdom Metazoa; phylum Chordata; class Mammalia; order Carnivora; family Ailuridae; genus Ailurus; species Ailurus styani. Next base: position 510,813 of record LNAC01000339.1, read on the forward strand.
AGAAAAAGAGACAAACAGAAACCTAGACTCTCACAGAGAACAAACTGATGGTCACCAAAAACGACATGGGTAGGGGGAATACTATCCATCTAACAAACATACATCAATAACAAAGCCTGTAAATTTGCCAAACAGACGTACTTGCAAAACAACAATATATGTATAATGATTACACTAACAAATTCTGAATTCTTATGTACCTTTAAAATTTTAAGTATTCATTTGACATTCATTCATTCGACAAATATTTAAATATCTTCTATGTTATAGGTACTATGCTTAATACGAAATTTTGAGAAAAAAATTCTAGATTCATAAAAACATATTTCTCTGGAAAAACCTGCCACAATTTATTTGATGGTTCATTTTAATGAGTCACATGAGTAAAGTTATTTTCTCTGTTACTTGGTCTTATTTCACTGATTCATTGGTAGCTATTTAACTAATATCTACTGAGTAACTATTCTGGGAAGACACAGTGTTTGAAGCCAGGTTGTGAAGAAGAACAACATAGGTAGCTTATTGGGGAATGCAGCTAAGTAATTGTAAAAATAATAAATACTTGAAAGGCAAAGCATGGGATGTACATAGGAGTGAAGCTGATCTGAAGATAAAGATTCTTGTATTATAAGGTTAAAGAGAAATATTTCAATAAAGGGGAAGTGGCACTTGTTCAAAGGTCTCAAAAAATAGAATAGCATACGTAAGCAACTGAAAAAAGATTAATGTGCTGGAGTAGAGAAAGCACACTGAGGGCTTTGGAAAAATGTGTCTGTTTATTAGACAAACACTTACTGAATGCCTACTCTACTGTTCTAGATGATATGGACACAGTGGTGACCAAAACAGTCCAAGCACTAATAGAACCTACATTGTCTTTGGAGGAAAGAACAAGAGGCAATAAAAATTAAGTGAATGATATGTCAAGTATTAAGAGCTTTAGGGAAAAGTTATATGAGGTGAAATGGGTAAGGATGTCAGAGGAGAGAGGTGTGTTGCTATTTAATTGAGAAGTCATCTAGAAAACTGATTAAGAGTGTTGACTCAAGTGAGAATGTCTAGATGTGACCTAAGTAATGTTACTTACCATTAAAACTTATGTAGAAAGGGGCTGATAGATAATGTTGCTAGTGTTCAGAAAATGTTATTGTTATCATCATCTCATAATCATTTTCATTAATACTGTTGTTTACCATGGTAAATGAAGATATCATTTAAAAAGTGAAACTTGAAAGGAGACAGAAACTAAATGAGGAAGAAAGCCCTGCAACCCTCAGTGGGAAAAGCAGTGCAGGCAAAGGGATCTATCTAGAGCACCAAGTCCTTGAGGTAGGAGCCTGATAAGTGAGGTCAAGAAAAACAAAGAAACCAGTAGTACTGGACTGGGGTGGAGGATGGATGGGCATAGAGGAAAAATGTTAAACAGGTAGTGGCAATCTCAATTTAAAAGATGCTTGGGACCATCATAAAGAATTGGTATTTATTAAGTGAAAGGAAAATTTGGACAGTTTAAGGAGAAGAGTGAGATGATCTGATTTTTGTTAGAATATCTCTTGCATCTTGTGGAGAGAATTGTGTGGGTACAGGCCAATATGGAATGACAGGATTCAGGATGTCTGTATGTGAGACAAAATAAAAATGTAGTCAAAATGGTTTTGCCCCTGAAAATAGAAAAACAGAATTGCTATTTATTAAAATTGCTAATTATGCAGGAGGAGCAATTTTGGTTGTGGTGATGGTTGTCATTGTGGGGAATCCAAAATTCAGGAATTCAGCCCTGCAGTAAGACAAAGATATACCTTTCAAATATTAATCTGAATCTGAATATTGTCTGATGTACTTTCTTTATCCTTAGCTCTCTCACTTTCACTCTGAGGGTCAATTTGTTTACACAACTCACATAGAGACAGAAAACAGTGTGGAAAGACAAGGCAAAGGTTCTCTTTTTAGATGCATAATTACAAGGCTTGGTTTTTATGTCTGTGAAACTAGAAAAGATGGTCTGGGAAATAGAAGAGAGAAGGAGAGGCTTCTCTTACAGAGTACTTAAAAAGAAAGCCAAAAAGATAGTCACAACAGGAAGAGTTCAAAAAGTTGTCCCCCTCTATTTCATAAACTGTACTCAAATATTCCTGAACATTCCTCAGCACTGCAGAATATTTGACAGTAGGTATGGATACCCCATGTGAGGGTCAGGGAGGGGTCCTTAACAATATGGAATAACTAGTGCTCTCTAAGAGAGAAGCAATTGGAAGTTCTATTTTAAGAGGCATTCAGAAGATAGATCACATTAATCCACAAATTTTTATTAAGTATTTGGGGTCAAGAAGCTTTCTGTTCTGATTACTAACAATTCACCCCAAATCTTAATGACCTAAAGCAGAATGTATTCATATGTCTTATGGTTTTGTGGGTTGACTATTCTCAGCAAAGTAGTTCTTGCTTGGGGTTTTGCATGCTATTTTAGCCAGATGTCAGCTGGGTCAAGACATGTCATTTGAAGGCTCAGTTGGACTGGGCATTTAACACAGTTCACTCACATGGTTGACAGGTGATGCTTGCATTTGCCTCAAAGTTAAACTAGGGCTTCTAACCATGTGCCTACACCTGGATAGTCCCTGGCCTGTGTGGTTGGGGTTTCTCACAGCATGGCAACTGAGTTCCAAAAAAGAGCATCTCATGAGGAAAAGTCCCAGGAACAAGGGTTCCGAGAAGCTCAGGTATAAGCTAGCATCTTCTTATGAATTTGACTGAAGTCACACAGCATCACCTCCACAACATTTTATTGGTCAAAAACAAATTATACAAGACACCTATATTCAAGTGTAAGGAACCACATATAAAGATGGGCTTGGATACCAGGAAGTATGGCACACTGGGAGGCCATTTTTAGAGACTGGCTAACACACTGTCAATTAAGTATAATTAAAAACATAGTACAATTAAAAACATAAACCCAAATCATTTTAATTGTATTGTTTGGGTTCATAAATATTTTTCTTTAATATAAAAGCAATATAAAACCTGTGTTTACTATAAAGAATCTTGAAAATATTGACAAGAAAAAAGAAAATATAAGAACCATCAATCTCATTATAAATAGATAACTCACACATAATAGGTAGTTAATAAATATTTGTTCAATTAGTGAATTGACAAATAAATAGGCACTGGCATTTTTGTATGTAACTGAAGTCAAGGACAAAAATATTAAGAGTTTTAATCTTCTTTTTGCTAAAATTATACCATAATAAAAATATATTTTTATTTTACTGAATATTTTACTCCACAACCATTTTAATAATGTTATAATATTTTATTAGATAGAGTAGCCCCAATTATTCATTTTTTATTACTCAAAATTTAGGTAATCTTTAAACTTTTGCTGTTACTGTTTTTTAGAAGGAGAACATCCTAGTAATTAAAGCTCTATTGCTTATGATTAATTTTTATTAGAATCAAAAGTGAGATAATTTTATGGTTTCTTAAAATCTGCACTGTGAATTTCCCTCTAAAAAGGCTAAAACAATTTAAAATACCATAAGCACTGTTTGGAAGTTTTTCATTTCCCCACACTCAACTATAAAAATTCTTCCCATATGAAAAACAGGAAGATTTTCTTTTTGTCCATTTGTGACTGAATAATTTTTGTCCGTTTGTTACTAAATTACTGGTAAAACTGAACAAATTTCTATCTGTTTAGAGGCCATTTATAGTTCTTCTGTGATTTTTCTGCTCAGGGACTTTATTATTTTTCCCATTAAAATAAGAAAGGGTTTTTGATACCACATTATATATTCTTAAAAATGTCACGAGAAAATGGATAAAACATATATCCTAAACATTATTGTCTGAGTTACATCTATGACTGACTTCATGGACAAGCACATAATAATATTCAGATATTCAGAAATAGGAATAGAGAATAATTATTGTCAATTTACTTGTGAGCCAATTTTTGTCACCCTTTACCATGTATTTATGCTGTAATTATTATCATCAAAACTTTGTTCCTCAAAATAATTCTCTAAGTAGTAGAGAAGTAATTCGTCTCCTTGATTCCATGTACTGTCTTCTAACTTTTACAGAAACTTTAAGGAACTTGAGAGAAAATTTACAAACTATTTTATATTTGAGGGACTAAGCAGCAACAGCTCAAAAAGTATGCACTGATCTGATGGGAAAGAAGATTGTTCCTAAATAATATTGATAAATAATAAATGAATAAGTAACCATGAACTACACCACAGCCAAACAGAGAACAAGATAAAGCTTTCAGTTTTCTAGCAATTTCTGTTTTGTGCTCCATGCCAAGCACTACTTAGTCACTAAATTGAATGGCTATATAAAATAGAAGTTTCCTTAGAACAATTTTATGCTTTACTTGTAACCAATTGTTATCACTAATGAGAGATATTTGAATTATCATTATCAAAAACTAATATAATAATCTAACTAAATACCATATTATCTAACTAAATAAATTTCCACATTCCATCATTTCAACTTATGTAATCAACAGTATAAGAATAGAATATAGTTATTATCTCCCAGGAAAGTCTTGCTGTCATGCCTGTGATTACAGTTCTTTAAAAACACTACGATAAATGTATTTCCTATTTACCATATGGTTTTATATTTTTTTCTTGATTTATGAAATAGTCTCAAGCTTTTCTATTATTCTACGTATTGAAAGTCACTTTCATGCCACCTCATAAAACATATAAGAAATCATTTCTGCTATCAGAACCTGACAGCTCATGCATATAAGCACTTTGCTATATATTATCTAAGAAAAAAATCCAATTATAATATTAAGTATATTGTCATATTTTCTACTTTAGGGAGTGGAGCAGGAGTGATTTTAGAGATTAAAGTAGGCAGCCTATTAATGAAGAAGCCAGGAGACATATCGGGTAGCCCAAAAATTGGCACTGTACTCACTCATTTCTTGCCACTTCAGGTTCTTGAACTTGCCTTGCTTCTGAAATCTGTCTGCAGAGGTTCTAGCAACAATTCCTTGTTCTCTTGAGATGATATGTGCAAAGAAACAATAGTTTATGCAGCCTGTGGGAAGACTCCCCACAACAGAGCGAGCAGCTTTTTTACAAAGCTGTGGACAGCTTGGAAACCGTCTTCTTTATTCATTCTCCCTCTTAGGCTGTCTCCTTCTTCTTCTTCTTCTCCCCTAATTCTTTGTTTCTCGGGGTGTTTTTGCAAATAGGCTGTCACCAAACTGAGCCTTCTAGGGACTTCAGTCTAGAAGAGGTTCCCAGGGACTAGATCCTCTGAGCAAAATGAGGAGAGAGATCCCAAGCTAAAAGGTTGAGGGGGTCTGGGGATAAAAAACAGGAAGAATAGGTACTTAAAGGTGAAGTTAGGCAAGAAAGGACTATCACATACAGAGCGTGGACCCTGTTGTGAAAAGGCGTTGCAGTCTTTGGAATAACAAAGTAACAACAATTACCTTTGAAAGCTTGGAAACACATCAAAATAATTACATGAATAAAATATTTGCATTTTTAGTACTGCTCCATCTTGGTTTTATTCTTACCCATTCTGTCATTAGAATGGCTATTAGAACTACAACAGATTTCTGGCCAAATTTGTATAAGTTTGTTTGTTTACAAATTGGTTCTCTTACACGGAGGGCAAGCAGAGACCAAAGAGGCAGATCAGTCCAGCTGGGTAGGCGGCAGGTTTCACAAGCAGGAAACTCATAGATGAGACTTGTCTTGGGAGACTGCAAAAGGAGTAGATTTCTGCCCCTGCATGGCACCGTCTTAAAAGTTTATAGGCAGGCTTTAACTGGGTCAGGTCACATATATATTCAGTCCAGATGGTCTCAACATCTTCTCTCTAGCCTACTTTTTTGAAAACTGCACCCACTATGGAAACACCGGCCAAACATACATTCCAAGGACAAGGGATGGGGAGGAGCCTCCAGCTGCCAGATCCAGCTGGCAGGTCAACCAAAGGTCATGGCTTCTCAATGACCTCCAGCATCCTACCCCTTGTTAAGGGCTCTTACAATCTCATATGCCTTCTTTTCCATAGTATGCCCTGAATTGTCAGCAAGGGGTTTCATTAGCAAGAAGGTGGCTCATCTGTTGGCTATCTGGATGAATTAGAGGTAGATACCATGGCAACAATGTAGGCACCTGCAAGAGAAAACATAGATTAAGATAATGATTACAAAAATAAGTAACAAATTTTCTGTTAAGAATCTCATGATCTGAACCACTGATTTATTAAGCCCCTTAGGCTGGGTGAGTTCATTCTGGTGTTCATCTGTTCTCACGTGATTTAATAAAGATAATACATTGATAATACATTAGCAGATTGATTAAGTAGAAACACATAACATTCTCTTTGGATAATGACACAGGTGCCTCCTTGCAAGGCTATAATAATATCCAAGGCCATCTTATTTTGGAGGACAACTTTTCTCCCAGAGATATTTCCATGTTTGGTAAAGACAGGCTTTGCTCGCTATCATTTAAGCCTTCTTGGGTGAATTTAATAAGGCTTTCTATGTGTGCTGTAATATCCTCCAGCCCAATGGCAGGAGCAAAGAAGGTGGCCAAATGATCATATCAGTGGAAAACAGAACATTTCCACCTGGGCTTGAGGAGGGAGAGGTTAGTAGCTTTAGGAATTTGACTTCATGTATATACCATACATGTTGGGTGGGGGAAATAGCACTGTCAGGCATGAGGAGATGGACTGGGGACACGGTATATTGGAACAGGACCCCTGTTTTCTTCCCTTTTTTACTAGTGTGTTTCTTCATTTTATTTTTTTTCTTTATTTTATTTTATTTTACTTTATTTATATTTATTATGTTCAATTAGCCAACATATAGTACATCCTTAGTTTTGGATGTAGGTGTTCAACAATTCATTAGTTGCATATAACACCCAGTGCTCACCACCACATGTGCCCTCCTTAATACCGATCTCCTGGTTGCCCCATTCCGCACCGCACCCCCCTTCTGTTAACCCTCAATTTGGTTCCCAGAGTCCAGAGTCTCCCATGATTTGTCTCCCTCTCTGATTTCTTCCCATTCAGTTTTCCCTCCCTTCCCCTGTGATCCTCTGTGCTATTCCTTAGGTCCCACATATGAGTGAAACCATACGATAACTGTCTTTCTCAGCTTGACTTTAAAAATGATGTAGTAGACGTTCTAGTTCCCTCTCTGGGTTTGCTTTCTCTAACCTAAAGGCAAAATTTACCTATAGAGTTTTACAGAGTTTGACCTTATATGTATCAATGCCCAATATATTCTGTGGAATTGAAGATATAAAAAAATCTCAGATTCTTATGGCTGAGAATATCCAACTTGCAGTTGTCAAAGGGACCTTTCTGACCATAACTGTTTCCCCTCTATAAGCATCCGTGGCACGGAGGGGGACAGAAAACTTCTAAGGGTTAGCATGTGTTCAAGTACATTTGGCTCCAATGTCAACCTGATCTGTCACCTTTTGTTTATCTCTGGGTGACCAGTAATTAGTGAGCTCAGCACTGGCCTCTGACCACCTTCACTGGCCCTCACCTGGGGACATTTTTGCTCTGCATCCCATACCCAGGGTGTGGGAGTCATCTACCCTACATAAGACCACATACCTGAGGCCTCTGCGGAAACAGGTGGGGCTATCAGGGTTGGTAAGGGGCAGGTAGAGCGAGTCTAAACTGTCATTTTGGTTTTAAGGCTTTCCACAGGCCAACCCACTGTGTTGGGTTGCCAATCTATCTGTTCAGGTGTGGTCTTGGCAGCAATGAGGTCAAACCACATTTGCTTCCTGGTTACTTTGACCAGACTCCTTGAAGTCAATTGTGATACCCTTTTGAATTTTTGAGCACCCTCTCTGTCTTGAGTCATTCAAACAGCCCATAACCAAACCTAGGATTTGTCCTTTCCCCCCAGATCATTAATGGATTGCCCAACATCATAAATATCTTGTTCCATGACAGGACACAGCATGAATGTCAATGTCCCATATCAGATGCTGGGGGTAGACTGGAGTATTTGGACTTTCATTCGTGCAGCAAATGTGGCATGATCAGGGCCTTCAACGACAGGAGTGTAGATAGTCTGTTTCATTCCCAACTCCCTAAGGATTTGTTGTACTTCCTCTATAGAATTCCAGAGTCACACATACCCTGGGAGATTCCCCCTCATTGGGCCAACACTACCTGCAGGCTAGAATGATCTATAAGGGAGTGAGTATCTTAAACCCCCAGAAGGCCATGTAGGTGCTGCTGGAGGGCAAAGTGTTGCTCATTTTTTCTGCCCCCTGCCCCATCAGAGAAATGCCATGCCCCTCCCCACAAACCATGCCTGGAGGCCTCCTGCCTTTTTCTGGGACTTGGCAGCTATATCAGGAAGCTCAGTGGGATTATATTCTCCCATCAAAACATTTCCTGAATTGGGGGATGCCTGGCTGGCTGGAGTTGTTGTTTGCCTTTCTTTCCTTTGTATTAAGAGTCGGGTGGCATAGGGCATTTTGTCTGTTTCACTGTCAATCACCACAATATCCTCCATTCACTTTCCTCACTTTCGCAGGGATTCTACCTCTGAAGTTCCAGTCTTTGTCACAGCACTTGAACATTAATCCACAGCAGCCTGCACCTTCCTAGTTTTGTCTGCCAGCTCCAAAGCTAGAAGAGTATGAACAACCACTCATCCTTTTCTAATCTCACCTCTACTTCCAACTTTCTAACCTGAATTTCAGCCTGCAGTTGGGCAATAGTAGCTGGCTACATGGCCCACAATAGAGGCCAACCTATAGCAGCAGCCACCCATTTCTCTTCTCTGCCACTGAACGGTGCACAGTTCCTCCAACAAGTGCATCAGACTAGCTGGCATTTTGGAGGTGTCTCCATATTCACATTGCTGTCCACAAGTGCCTAACATATAGGCCACTCTCCCCATATAGGGGCTGATGGCCAACTAGGAAATTCCCCCTTGGGATGCCTCTTTTCCAAGGCCCATTTCTTTGGTGTCCTGGCAAGCTCACTAATTGTTAGTTTACAAATTGGCCTTTTTACACAGAGTGTAAAGAGAGACCAAAAAGAGAGGCAGACCACTCCAAATTGGTAGGTGGCAGCTTAATAAACAAGATAACTTATACATGAGGCTTGTCTTAGGCAGTCAAGATGAGTAGATCTCTGCACCTGCCTGCCAGATCTTACAGGTTTATATAGATGTCTTAATTGGGTTCAGTGGCATATTCAGTCCAGATTATCTGAACACCTTACTCTCTCAAGATTGTGTCCTTGAAAAGGCTCCTACTGTGGGAACTGTGGAAAACTATATATTCCAAAGATAGGGAGAAGGTGAGAAGCCCCCAATTGCCCAGGCCCAGCACATCGATAAACCAGTGGTCACACCCTCTCAATGACCTCCTCCAGCATAGTTTTATGGTTATTATAGGAAGTGTGGTCTATGAGCAGCAGCACTGGCTTCATCTGGGATCTTGTTAGAAATGCATCACCTCAGCCTCTTCAGACCTGTTGAGTCTGCTTTGCAGCTTATTAAGATTCACAGGTGAGGGCGCCTGGGTGACTCAGTGGGTTAAAGCCGCTGCCTTCGGCTCAGGTCATGATCCCAGGGTCTTGGGATCGAGGCCCACATCGGGCTCTCTGCTCAGCAGGGAGCCTGCTTCCTCCTCTCTCCTCTCTCTCTGCCTGCCTCTCTGCCTGCTTGTAATCTCTCTCTCTGTGTCAAATGAATAAATAAAATCTTTAAAAAAAAAAAGATTCACAGGTGATTCACATGCATTGAAGTTTGAAAAACATTGCCTTAGACACAGGTTAACTTTGAGCACTGCATAAAGACAAATCAATTTGTTAAATGATACCATGGTAAATAAGAACTGGTTATTGTCTCCAAGGAGCAAAACGCTCGTTGAGTGAGGGGAGAAAAAGGGAAGAAACTAATAAATACTGAGCACTTAAACTAAGTCAGGAACTTTACCTGAAGATTCACTAATGTTAGCACATTTAATATTACCACATATAATGTTATCACATTTAATATTATCACAAAAACCCAGTGGAGCAGTATTATAACCCTACTTCACCAATGAGTTTACTGAGGTTAAATAACTTGTCAGAGATCACATACTCAATAAATCTTGGTCTAAATATTTCTGCATCCAAAAATTATGCACTCTTGTCTATACCAGAAGTTCAATGCACATGAGAGTTATAAATAATTCATGGAAAACAGAATAATAATTAAACACATTTGGCACAAATTTTAAATTATAAAAGTGATAGGAAGACAGTATTATCATTGTGGACTGGTTGACTAAAAAAAAATGATTCATGGAAGGCTAAATTAAAAAATGCTGTAAGATTTGAATAATAGGCAAATAAAAGTATAGACTTATACCATTTATGAATATCAGCTACATATTTAGCACTGTGCTAAGTAAGCTTTTACATTCATTATCTGATTCTTAAGCCAGCCTCATTAGGTGCAAAATATTTGCCAATTTAGAAATTAAAAAAACAAAACAAAACACAGAGACTCAATGAGTTTAAGAAATAAATTAGGGTTACAGAGCAAATAAGGGACAGAAGTGTGAACTCAGAGTATCTAAAGCTATGATATTCCCAAATATCACTGGGAGTTGAAATAAATGTTTGTTATAAGGTGGCAGAAGTCTTGGTTTGTAGATTTATTTCAGATTGTAACTCTTTTGACAGTCAGAACCAACATTGGTGATCTTATTGATATTACATTAAGGTATTTGCTTAATAAGTCCATTTCCTGACAAATTTCAATTTATTCCCTACTCATGCTTTCATTGAATTGTAACTAATGCCTATAAATAGTTTCTTGATTTCAAATAATCCAGTTCCTCCTGAAATAGAAAAAAAGAAATAAAAACACTTGAAGACGAAAAATACAACCTTCAAAAATCACATGTAACTTATCCTCCAAGTGTAAAACTATAATATCACGTGCTTAATAACACAGGGAAAAATAAAAATATCTAAAGTCTCCTTAGGGGTAGATCAACATTACTGTAAAGCTACATTATTTTCCATTATGTCAGAGGGTATCACACCGGTCTTCAGTAGAGAATCATTTTCTTGCTGTTTAATAATACCAAGCAACTAGTAATCCAATAAAAAACAAATCAGCAGGGCTATTTGATGTCACATATAACTCCAAGAGAGACCATTTCAATGAGTCTACAACCTACATCTCTAAGTAATAAGAATGTTTCATTGTATTATTTAGTACCTTGCAGAGGCCCATTAAATGTTTACTGAAAGGAATCTAATTGGAATAAAGCAAAAAAGTCCATTGATAAATGTGAATATGAAATGTTGTATTAATTTCTATATACTTCATCTTTGCACTTTCTACTCTCCTTGGTTTTCATAGCAACAAATATGAAATTTGATGCATGATACCTGTGAGAACCAATGCAAATAATTCCAAAAGGATAAATGAAAGGAGTGGTAATAATAATATATATAATCATTTTATTAAACTTTAACATATAGCTTTTATATTTGTAGAAATAGAGTATTAAGTTCTTATGTTCATACACAGAATATATGTAATATATTATCTAGTACAACTTCCCATTTGTACATTCATTTATCTATATGTTTATTTTCTAATTGATTTATATATTAACTCATATATTCATTCACTTAAACTCCCTAATGTTTATTTGCTTTAATGAAAATTAGGGAGGCTCATAGGCTTTTCATAAATATTCAATGAAATAATCAACACTAAATGTACAACATATTATCTTCTAAGTGATATATACTAATATTACTATTACTAAATTAAATATTTTTTATTGAGAGTCTGTGAACAAGGTTCTGTGATGATAAAAAAGAATAAACATGTAACCAACTCTTCAGTTACATCTTGGTAAAGAAATTAAGAAATATACCCATATAATATTAATAAAGGAATGTGATGATAGGTTCTGGAAGAAAAAGTTTTATGAGAGGGCAGAGATTTCCAAAGACCAAAGTCCTTCCTCCTGCAGTACATATGACAAGCACTTTAAAAATTTCTTTTGGCAGTTTTTTCACAGATTCACTGGGCAGCCCATTCCATTTTTTAAAAAGTTTAATTAATAGAAATCATATTCCATTATTCCATATGGAAGCTGACTTCAGTACCTTTCAAAATATTTTCCATTTTATTTCCAACCTCTCTCAGGTAAATTTCAAGCAAATGCAAATCAAATGGGGAAAATGCTAAATAATTTTCTTCAGTTTTTTTTTCTTTTTACATAGAAGCTAGTAAATGGTAAGTGAATTATCCTATATATAACACTATTAGTTTTATTTATGCTGACTTCTAAATAAAATAGCTTAGCCAAAAGGATAAATAACAGACTGACCTAGCCACATGTTCCAAATATATTATTAAACTACACTATATTTCCTTTGGGAAGAAATTACACTGCTATTTCCTTTACACTTTTTATATCAATAGATGTCTGAATTTCACTTGAGGTACAGAAGACGGTTGAAGAATAAAATTTGACAAAGCTGGATTCAGCTAATGAGAGGTAAGGGAGCTCAGAAAAGCTTGAGTTTTGCCATGAACTCTAGTTTTCATTATAGTGTTTGGGGAAACAGAATATATCAAGGAGAGGGATTAAATGGCAAGGGAAAGGGTGAACATAATTAGATTTTATGTTTGAAGAGGTATACTGGAAAATATGCTGTCAAAATCTGACACATACCTTCAGTTTTTCAGTTACAAGCAATATTGTTCCCCCAAATAAGACTATTTTTTAAAGTATTTATTCACTTGGTGTTTTCCAATTTGAGCTAAATTATTGAGCTTCTTGTTGACATTATTTGTTACTGGAAATGAGAGAAATGAATGTGATATTTGCCTTAGAATGCTCATTCTCATATTCAGCTCTTGTGATGTCACATCTTACCTGTCTACATTTGGTGTTGCTTATTACTGTAGGCAGCAAGAGATGTGCACATGTCAAACTGCCTCTAGCTAGCAAATATATTTCTGGGAGACATAATGTTTTAAACAGGAAACACAGGAACATGTCTACAAGCCAATCTGTCGACAAGTAATAAAGTATTTATACTATACCTCCAGCACAAGAAGTTGAAAGAAAGCTCTTACTGGTAACATTCCTCTGCATGTATTAAAAAACTAACAATCCAGAAAAAAAAACAGTATTTACTCCTACAAAAACAAGTTTTACAAAGATTTGGGTTTAATGAAAATGAATTATTAAAACTATTTACTGAGAATTTCTATCTCCTTTTTTTAGGTCATTCAATGAATGCTTTAATACAAATATAACATATAGTTAATGTTATTTCTATTATAGGATTATACTGGTATTAGGACAAAATGATTCACAATCCTAGAAAATTTATTTCCTGTATTTCCTTAATCATGGGTTATGTCTCTGAAACTCCAACCCAAAAAGAAAATAAGAAATAAAAGAAAAATAACAACTATCAAAGAAACTTTTCACAATGACATCTGTTTTTAAATTTTTTTAAAAGATTTTGTTTATTTATTTGGGAGAGAGAGAGAGCACACACAAGCAGGGAAAGGGAAAGGGAAAGGGAGTAGCAGATTCCCCGCTGAGCAGGGAGCCTGTTGTGGGGCTCAATTCCAGGACCTCAGGATCACAACCTGAGCCCAAGGTAGACACTTAACTGACTGAGCTACCCAGGTACCCCACAATGACATCTGACTTAAACAAATAACAATATCTTGATTACATGCAAAATTTAACTTCATTTAAAATTTTAATAACAAATTATATTAAAGGAATACCTGCATTTAAGTTTTAAAATATTAATGTAATGTCCAATATTTCATATTTTCTGAGTAAATGAGCATTTAAAATATTATGCCACAGATTCCCATTTCTGGTCAAGATGGAATGACAATGACCAGATTTACTCTACTCACTGAGACAAACCACTATCAGATAAAATATAGGAAATATTTACTAAGACACCAAATACCAGAAAATGAAGGCTAGTGATCCTTGAGAGATGGTACAGGAATATTGTGAGCACTATGTGATTCCATAGTGCTGGAGAGAAAACTTCACAATGCATGGGGCATTCAGTAGGGTATACAAGAGGGCCTGCGGAGTAATTAGCCTTACACTGAGCACTACTCTGGAACTTTGGAATAAATCTTAGGAGAAAAATTTAAAGGACAAAACAATTTTCAAGTTATTTAACTGAGTCCCAGAAGAAAGCTCAAAAGTATTTATAGAAATACAAAAATATCCAACATTCAAGAGGAAACATTCACAATTACCAAGCATGCAAACAGTAGGAAAAAGCCAACCCAGAAATAACACATGTGCTAGAGTTAGCAAACATTATAAGAGTTATAACAGTTATATTCCATCTCTTCAAAACCTAAAGGAGAATCATAGGAACTATTAAACATATACCAAAGTATGCAGAATTAAGAAACTTCTAAAGATCACAACAGAAATAAGTGAAATAGAGGAATAGGAAACAAATAAGAAAATCAATGAAATCCTAAACTGTGTCCTTGAGAATAAAATTAAATAGTAAACAGTGAGCCAAATTGACCATGATAAAAGGAAGACTTCACTAGACATTCTACAGTTATTAAAATGATAAGAATGTATTACAAAAAACTATACGCTAATAAGCCTGACAATTTAGATGAAATGACAAATTCTACCTCAAAAGACAAAAATTCATGCAGAAGGAAATATCCTGCATATCTCTACATCTATTAAAGAAATGGAATTTGTAGCCACAAACCTGCTAACAACAAAAACAAGTCAAACCAAAGTGGGTTCATTGGTGAATTTTGCCAAACATTTAAGAAAAAAACAATAACAATTCCACATAAACTCTTACCAAAAAGGAAAAGGAAAAAATACTTTCCAACTCTTATTATGAAGCTGGCATTGTCCTGATACCAAAAGCAGTCATACATTACACAAAAACTATACAGAAACTTCTTCACCTTGATAAAAAAATAAAACCTATGAAAACCGTAAAGGTAACATTTTACTTAATGGTGAATGAATAAATGTGTTCCATCTGAAGTCAGTAACAATACCATAATGTCCATTCTTACCACTTCTATTCAATGTTATATTGGAGTTCCAGGCCAATGCAATAAGGCAAGAAAAAAAAATGAGTCCATACACCCAGATAGGAATGAAAGAAGTGAAATTCTTTATTTGTGGACAATGTGATCATCTCTATAGAAAATCTGATAACTACTACAACTTAGTGAGTTTAACAGGGTCCGAAGATAGAAGACCAATACCAAAAATCAATGATATTTTTATACGAGCACCATTAAGAAAATAAATCAGAAAATAAATTTTAAAAACAATACCACTTAAAATAGCACCAGAAATTTGAAATACGTGCAGAGAAACCTGACAAAAATGTGATAGATCTGTACAGAAAAACTACAAGATATTGCTGAGAAAACTAAAATATGACCTAATAAATGGAGAGATATATCTTGGTTGTAGGTTAGAAGACTCAAATATCACTAAGATGAAAATTATTTCCAACTTGATCTATGGAATTAATACAATCCCAACCTAAAATCTAGCAGGCTTTCTTTTTTAGAAATTAAAAACTATTTCTGAAAATCACATGGAAATACAAAGAACAATTTTCGAAAGGCAAAAAAAAAAAAAGTACCTATTTCAAGTTTCTTATAAAGATTCAGGCAACGTGATGCCCCCAGCTTTGTTTTTCTTTTTCAGCATTTCCTTGGTGATTCCGGCTCTTTTCTGGTTCCATACAAATTTTAGGATTGTTTGTTCCAGCACTTTGAAAAAGGCCGATGGTATTTTGATCAGGATGGCATTGAAAGTCTAGATTGCTCTGGGCAGTATAGACATTTTAACAATGTTTATTCTTCTGATCCACGAGCATGGAATGTTTTCCATCTTTTTGTGTCTTCTTCAATTTCTTTCATGAGTGTTCTGTAGTTCCTCAAGTATAGATCCTTTAACTCTTTGGTTAGGTTTATTCCAAGGTAGCTTATGTTTTTGGGTGCTGTTGTAAATGGAATCAAATCTCTAATTTCCCTTTCTACAGTTTCATTGTTAATGTATAAGAAAGCAACTGATTTCTGTGCATTGATTATGTATCCTGCCACATTATTGAATTGCTGTATGAGTTCTAGTAATTTGGGGGTGGAGTCTTTTGGGTTTTCCACATAAAGTATCATGTCATCTGTGAGGAGAGAGAGTTTGACTTCTTCTTTGCCAATTTGAATACCTTTTATTTTTGTTGTTGTTGCTATCGTCTGATTGCTGTTGCTAGGACTTCTAGTACAATGTCAAACAAGAGAGTGGGCATCCTTGTCGTGTTCCTGATCTCAATGGGAAAGATCTCAGCTTTTCCCCATTGAGAATGATATTCGCTGTGGGTTTTTCATAGATGGACTTTATGAAGTTGAGGAATTTCCCCTCTATCCCTGTACTCTGAAGAGTTTTAATCAGGAAAGGATGCTGTATTTTGTCATAATTAGCCATCAGAGAAATTCAAATCAAAACACCTTACACCAGTTAGAATAGCAAAAATTAACAAGGCAAGAAACAATAAATTTTGGAGAGATTGTGGAAAAAGGGGAACCCTCTAACACTGTTTGTGGGAATGCAAGTTGGTGCAGCCACTTTGGAAAACAGTGTGGAGATTCCTTAAAAAAATTAAAAATATACCTACCCTATGACCCTGCAATTGCACTACTGGGTATTTACCCCAAAGATAGAGATGTAGTGAAAAGAAGGGCCATATGTATGCCAATGTTCATAGCAGCAATGTCCACAATTGCCAAACTGTGGAAAGAGCCAAGATGCCCTTCAACAGACAAATGGATAAAGAAGATGTGATCCATATATAAAATGGAATATTACACAGCCATCAGAAAGGATGAATACCCAACTTTTGCATCAACGTGGATGGGACTGGAGGAAATTATGCTGAGTGAAATAAATCAAGCAGAGAAAGTCAATTATTATATGGTTTCACTTACTTGTGGAACATAAGGAATAAAAGGAAAGGAAAAGTGAAGGGGAAGAATTGGAGGGAAAGACAAACCATGAGAGACTGTGGACTCTGAGAAACAAACTGAGGTTTTTAGAGGGGAGAGGGGTAGGGGATGGGTATGGTTGGTTGTGGGTATTAAGGAGGGCACCTATTGCATGGAGCTCTGTGTGTTTTATGTAAACAATGAATATTGGAACACTACATCAAAAACTAATGATGTACTGTATGGTGACTAAACACAATAAAAAAGATTCTGTAATCAAATTGTGTGGTGTTGTCATTAATAATATCAAAATTATATCAAGAGAACTGTATAGTTCAGGCATAGGTCTAACATATATAGACAACTGATTTCTGACAGAGGTACACAGGAAATTCAATGAAGAAATGATAATCTTTTCAACAAATGGTACTGGAACAACTGAATATGCTAAATAAAATAAACTTAAGTCACACACATTATACCATACACAATGATATAAAATGAATCATAGCACTTATTTAAAATGGAAAACTATGAAGATTATAAAGTAAATACATGAGAAATTTGTGATGTTGAGTTAGCTAAGAATTTTAAAATATGGTAAAAAGTGTAATCTGTAAAAGAAAAAAATCTTTGGCTTCATTTAATTAAAAACCTCTGCTCTTCTAAAGGAAATATTAGGAGAATGAAAAGAGAAGCCACAGACTGGGAGGAAATACTTCCAAATAAAATATTGATAAATGACTTTTTATGTAGAATATATATAGAATCCTCAAAACTCAGTGATCAGGAAAGAAACAATCCAATTTTTTAAATGGGTAAAAAATTGGAACAGACATTTCCAAAAAAAACCTACAGATAAATTACATAAATCATAGACAGATAAATGATATATAAACAGCAAATGGACACAAAGATGGGCAACATAACTAGTTATTTGTTAATGAGAATTATAACTGTAATGAGACAACACTACATACTAACAAGAATTGCTATAATATAAACAAATAAATAGGATTGAGCTTACCACATGTTGATAAGGGCATAGAACTGAAATTCTCTGGGAGATAATATTTGCAACTGACATATCTGATAAAGGGCTAGTACCCAAAATATTTAAAGAACTTATGAAACTCAATACCCAACAAAAATAATACAATTTAAAAACAGACAGAAGACACGAACAGACATTTCTCCAAAAAAGACATACAGATGGTCAATAGACATATGAAAGGATGCTCACCATTACTAACCATCAAGGAAATGCAAATCAAAACTACAACAAAATATCACCTTACATCTGTCAAAATGGTAAGAAACAACAGGCATTGATGAGGATGTGGAGAAAAAGGAATGCTTGTGCACTCTTTTTGAGAATGTAAACTGGTGCATCCACTCTCAAAAACAGTATATAGAGTTTCCTCAAAAAGTTAAAAAATAGAACAACCTTATGATCCAGTGATTGCAGTACTGGCTTTTTACCAAAAGAATACAAAAACATTGATTTAAAGGGATACATGCATCAGTATGTTTACAGCCGCATTATCTACAATAGCCAAGATAAGGAAGCAGTCCAAGTGTCCATTGATTGATGTATGGATAAAGAAGATGTGATACACACACACACACACACACACATACACACATACATACACACACTGGAATATTAATCATCCATAAAAGGAATGAAATCTTGACATTTGAAATGACATGGATGAAGCTAGAGAATATAATGCTAAGCAAAATAAATCAGACAGAGAAAGACAAATGTCGTATGATTTCACTTATATGGAATTTAAGAAAAAAAAACAAGCAAAGGGAGAAAATGAGAAAGAGAGAAAGTAAGAAATAGATTCTTAACTATAGAGAAAAAACTGATGGTTACCAGAGGAGAGGGAATAGGGGGATTGTTTAAATAGATGACGGGGATTAAGGAGTACACTCGTGATGAGCACCAGGTATTGTATGGAAGTGTTGAATCACTATATTGCATACCTGAAATCCTGAAACTAATATAATACTATATTAGTTAATACTAGTATATTAATTAACTGGAATTAAAACAAAAACTTAAAGTAAAAAAATTAAAATAAAAACATAAAAGAAAGGAAGAAAAAACTGAAATTTTCATACATTGATATTGAGAATATTAAATGGTAAGGTCACTTTGGAAAATAGTTGCAAGTTTCTTAAATAATGTATCTGAAAAATATGTAACTAATATACCATCTAGCCATTCCTTTGCTAGCTTTTAACTAAGATAAATAAGAGCATATGTTCATACAAAAGACTTATACATGACTGATCAGAACAGCTTATTTAATATTAGCAAAAAGTTTGGTAACAACCCATATGCCAACAAGTGAATGGATAAACAAACTGTTGTATACTCATATGATGTAGTGTTACTCAGCAATAAAATGTAATAAAAACTGTAAGTACATGGTACAGCATGCATTAATCCCAATATATTTATGTCAAGTAAAAGAAGACAGACATAAAGAGTATAATTTTACTTATAAAAAGTTCTGGAAAACCGTTAGTAATCTAGATTGTCAGAAAGTAGATGAATGTTTTCCTGAAGAGGCGAGGAGTGGGAGAGAGATGACTCACGGACAGAAAGAAATTTGGTAATCGTAGATATGTTCATTTTCTTACTGGTGGATATGGTTTCACTGTTATGTAACTACATCAAAACTTATCAAATTGAATAATTTTAAATAAGTACAACTTAATATATGACTCTTACTTTTCAATAAAGTTGATAAAATATATAATTACCAATTACTTTCACTAAATAGCTTACTATGAACTTCAACATGTTTTTACATCATTATTATAAACTATTATAACCTATTCCAGATTCACAAGTTCTTTGTACATATATATTTATATAAGACAAAGAAACATGTCATTTTACGCTTCCTCATTTTTTTTTAATTTTACTTTTTCAGTGTTCCAAGGTTCATTGTTTATGCACCACACCCAGTGTTCCATGCAATACGTGCCCTCATTAACAAGTTCTAGGATTTTGGAACTACATATTTTTTTAGAATTACTGAGACACTTGAAGTGGGCATAACTGTCAGTTACCCTTCTAGGGTATCCCTTCTCTAGATGACAACCTAAATTCAAAATTACATGTCTGAGTTTAACTTGAAGAAAGTACTGAAAAGCTTGTGTTAAGATGTATGTTTGCATGTATTTATACTTTAATGGAACTAGTGTTGAAAGAAAGGTGCTTGCTTATATATGAGAGAGATTCTATAAGTTGCCAACTACATTTCTTCATTTTAGACTCTCTAAGGAAATGTACTTTTAACTCTTAAAATAAGGAAATGACATGAATTTTGTATACGGGAGCTTTGCCTAAGCTTCAACTATAAAGTGACATTGAAATGGAATAAAGCATCATAAGTTGGGTTCCCTTGAAACAGACCCTGAGACAATACTTGAGACAATCCTAGAAAGTAGCAGTAGGGTAATGAGGAAAGATAAGATAAGAAAATCAATATAGGGTATTAGTCAGCAAGATATCATTTTCAGCAAGGAGGACTCAGTCCCACTGGGAATATCTGGGAGACTATATATATATGGCCAGGAAGATGGTGTATCTACCTGCCAGTTCTCCTTCATCATTGGTTTAGAACTGCTCCTATACTTCCATAAACTCCATGTGAGGGGCTGAGCATACTCCTTAGGTCAGAGAAGGCCCTCAGAAAGTACAGTACCCATGGGGTGACTCAGTTGGCTAAGCAATCAACTCCTGATTTCAACTCAGGTCATGATCTAAGGGTTCTGGGATCAAACCCTGCATGGCAAGGTTCTTCACTGAGCGGGGAGTCTGGTTGAGGATTCTGTCTCCCTCTCCCTCTGCCCCTCCCTCCTTCTCTAAAATAAATAAATAAATATTTTTTTTAAAAGTACAGTACCGGGCGCCTGCATGGCTCAGTGGGTTAAAGCCTCTGCTTTTGGCTCAGGTCATGATCTCAGGGTCCTGGGATCGAGGCCCGCATCGGGCTCCCTGCTCAGTGGGGAGCCTGCTTCCCCCCCCCTCTCTCTGCCTGCCTCTCTGCCTCCTTGTGATCTCTCTCCCTCTGTGAAATAAATAAATAAATAAATAAATAAATATTTAAAAAAAAATAAAAAAAATAAAAGTACAGTACCCACTTAAACTGAGTATTAAAGTGATATGGATGACAGTTTCTCCTTCTGAAGGAAGTAAAAATCGCATTCTATATTCCTCAAGAATTCACTAAGTATTACTCATACAATGGAGATTCAGAAATAAGAATAAAGATAAAAGCAGTATTTAATAGAAGCAATGTTTCTATAAGTGTGCACTAGGTTAATTAACATTAGGTTAAAACAAATAAGCACAAGCCTTAGTCCAAAGTACCAGGACTTTGGAATTATAAATTAAAGATAAAATGAGTAGAGGCAACCACAGTTATCCAGCTAGACTCTCATGAGTCCTGGTATAAAATTAGATTCATTTGCCGAGATAATACTAAAAACCTATGGAATGGGGGAAGAAGCAAACAGAAGAATTTTATTAGCTGAGATTTTACAGATTACAATGGAATAGTGATGCAGAAGTCACCTCATATAAAGGGGTTTTGTTATAAAGCTACAGGGAAAGAAGGGCACCTAAGAAGTGTCATAACCGGAAAATTTGATCAGTACACTTTGCTATTCAGGACACAGCAGTATTTCTGGGGCACCAATCAATTATCAGCCTTAGTGACCTGGCCAGCATATTTTTCTTTCAACAGAGAACATCTAATAACCCTACTCTAGGGACTTGGCAACAATAATTCACTTTTCCCCCTTCTTCATTTCTGCTTCTGTGGCTACTCTTTCCTTCCATTGTATCTCACAATGGTTCCCTCTTTCTCTCTCTGCCCCATGTTCGAACTGCCCAAGTGATATGATCTAATTGTATCAATTGGTCACTCTCTAGAGGCAACACTAATACGCAGCAGTCTTCTTCCAAGTCAGTTTAGGAATGGTTGTCTTTGCTAGGGTGTAGAATCTTGGTCTAGTGGTTGCATCACAGTAGCCCAGTCTGGTGACAAAAAACCTGACCACCTGTGAAAAGGACCCTGTTTCTGGTCACTCTCTTTTAGAAGGGATATTGAGTGTGCAGCTTCATCATTCTTGAAATCTACCAGGAAAGGGAGAGCAAATGGTTAGGTTTCCATTAAGCTTCTCTCTATGAGTAAATATGTTTCCTGGAATGGGGTAATGGATTTATGTAGTGAAACCATTAGCTAACATTTATTATATTAGTTTCTTAAGAAAGAAGCAGCAGTATGATACAGACATGGTAGCTTTGATAGTGACATGGTAAATTGGTTGAGAAAGTGACACTTGAACCAGAGACCATCCCAAACAGAGAAACTATTAGCAGAAGTATTGGAGAGCCAATTCATATGTTTTCATAATGGCTACTAATGCCTTTTGACCTTTCTCATATGTTCACAATTTTGCTTAAGGCAAGCCCTAACAGCCAGCAATATAATTCCTGTTTATTCATTCAAAATTCAGGACATCACTTTCATTCTTTAAAAATTAAAATAATAAGGCAATGTTACCAAAAAATAGCCCCTCATGTATTTTAATGATATTGTTTTTTTAAGTAAGCAGTTTCTAAAGCAGTTTCAGATTTAGTTGTGATTTATATATGACAAAAAAAAAGTTTCATTGACATCATCATTATCAGTATGCAGCTAGTTTAATATAATTAAAAAATGACCATGTGTCAACTCATCACAATAAATACATTTTAAACATCTTGAATTGGCATGGCACTTAAAATTAAGTTGCACAATATAGCTTCAAATAGAAACCATGGCAAAACTTTTTTTTAAATTATGGCTTCAGCTACAAGGTGACTCTAATTTAAGGGGATCTTTAATTATTAATATTTCTGAGAAATGTATAAACTCCCTTCCCTTTGCCCTCAATAACAACAGCTCCTACAGGCAATGTATTTTCTAATACTCTTATTACTTCATCTGTTAGCAGTTTGTTAAAAAAAAAAAACCTGACAATGCCAAAGCTAGTAATGAAGTTGGCTGGTGAATCATAATGTTGTACATCTTATTGACATAGAGTATAGATGTCTTAATAATTGGCTTTAAATGAGTGCAAAAGAGTGAAGAGATTTTACAGAAGATAATTCTTCCATATCATGTCTAAAAGCTGAAGGGAAATATAAATATTTCAAATAAAATATATATATTGACTATTTTAACTCCTGGCCTTGTGCCAGGGGCTGTAGGTAACACAAGAATAAAACACACGTACTGATTACTGTGAGCTTAGGATCTATGAAAAGTTAAGTAAATTCCAGCAACAGTTCAAGATAACAAAAGAAAATTTGACGTATTGGCCCATGACTAATATAACCTATGTAGATGATAATTGAATTAAGTGCTCTATTACATGATGATTGCATGTAAGGAAAGTTAAATGAAGAACCACACTGAATATGCTTAAGTTTAGTTTAAATTGAGCTACAGACTATATTTTAATGTTTTAGTTTTAAAGAGACATTGAATTAGAGATAATTTTATACTTCTCAGAACACAAATGAAAATATTTATATCTCAAAGTGCTACTCACTGTGCTCTAATTATGATGAAGCAAATCCGTTCATAAGAATTAAGCTCCCAAGCCCTCGAAGAAAATAGCCTGTGACCAACCAAGCAACTACAAAAGCAATGCAATGCAGGGAGACATGCAAAGAGGACTATGATAAGCCTAAAGTCTTGACAAAGAATGGGGACACTACTGTGTACAGCTTGCATATTTGGATGATGCTCCATTGCTATATACCCTTTCTATAACATTCACTTGTAAGAAAAAACTACTGGAAAAAAGGGTGCCACAGTCATCAAGTCACAGTCCAAACATGGCCGTTAATATGCTCTCTGTCCAGCTGCATCTGTCATGAGGGAGAGCCATCATGTTGGGGAGGTTTTGTCATTTGCTTCCCTTTGTTTTTTCTCAAGTATACCTAATAGGCATCTTTCCCCATTTTTTTAAGTGCCACGTATGGAACATTCAAATTTGTCTGTTGTGTATGGAGAAGGAGAAGAGACTGAATAGGTAAGTGGTAGAAATGGTTTTCCCTTGTTTTCCCCTAATTCCTTTGGTTGTTCTCCATCGTGGTCATTTGCAAATGTGGGGGCAGTTTTAGTTAGCTCTGGCTTGCAGTGACATGGGGACATACATGCTAAATGTCCTACAATATATGTCAGAGCTGTGCAGAATGAAGAATTTTCCCATCAAATGTGCTGATAGGGACCCCACTGAGAAGCACTGTATACTTAGAAGGGCTTTGGAGGAGGAAACCAGTACCTCAAATTTAGTAGATATTTTGGGAAGTATAGATTTGTTTAATACCTATCATATATATGACCCTAAGCTAGGCTATAATTTATATCTTAGAAGTCCTATAAACATAATGTAATTTTTTAAAAATTAGAGTAAATTCTATTGGAAATTACTATATCTTCTCATTGCTATCCTAGCCCCACTAAATTATCATAGTGGAAATTATTCAGCAAAAATATTTGCAAAGATTCTTATTGCATCTAATCAAGAAATAAAACTCCAAGGAAATGGCTATATAAGTATTATTTACGATCATTAAATCATGATCAAAGATACTCATTTATATAATTTTAAAGCATGCAAACTGTATGTGTTTATATGTTTCTTGCTAAGGAGAGAGATTGATAGACATATAATCACAGAAATTTATCTAATGTAACATGCAAATCACTCTGAACACTTCAAAAAGAGAGAACAAATTTTTGTGACAACAGCGAAATGATCCTATATCTGCTTTGTGTACAGAATGTGTGTGTTTGTTTCTTGCATTATCCAGCTGAGGCAGTTTTAACATGAGGTTAAGAATACAGTTCAGGAAACCGACTGCCCGGGTTTAAATTCCAGCTCTGCAACTTACCCGTACAATGACCTTGAGCAAGTTATTTAGCCCCTCTGAACCTTTGTTTCCTCCATCTTTAAATTAGAATAATTTAAAGTTCTCCTATAAATGTTAGACATTGCAATATTTAGCACTAGGTTTAAAAAGATGTATTTTTATTTGTAATTGTTTTTAAATTTAAAAAAAAAGTGACTATGACCATGTTGTTTAAACTAGTTTTTCCATCTTTATTCTTAATGCAGCTCAAAACAAAAAAGAAACCCCAATAGAGGAAAACTCATTAAAGACACCATATTATTAATAAAATAATGCACACTAAAAGGGATATTTGATAGCATTTTGCATATTTTTCATAGCCCACCTCAGAGAATCACTTTTTAATTTTACTTTAGCTATCATGGAAATCACAAAATACTTATCATTGTCGGCCTTGGGATTTATTCCCAATGATGTTGCCCTGGCAATGGTGATGTATTGTGTTCTTTAGGTGTTAGATTAGTATTTCTTCTTTGTTGACCAGGAAGCCAGAAAACACATAGCAATTAAAAAGATGTACAGTCTAATATATTCTAATTAGAGATGATTACCCACATCTACCAATGGGTATTCACAAATTGCCTACTAACCCTTTCAGAAATAGGACTGATTTTGTATTGTTGCCGTTGATTTTGAAAGATGTACAAAAAGAAAATAAAGATTATATTAGACACAGAAGTGATTTCTTTTGTATTTGCTCTGTTTTGTTTTGTTTTGTTTTTTTTCCTGAACAATCACTTGGCTGTTTTCCTTTTAAAATGTTAACACTCTTTAAGGTTTTATTTTATTTATTTGAGAGAGAGCAAGCAAGAGAAAGAGCAGAAGCTTAGGGAGGGGCAGAGGGAGAGAGAGAGAAGCAGACTCCCCACCAAACAGGAAGCCCAATGAGGGACTCCATCCCAGGACCCTGGGACCATGACCTGAGCCAAAGGCAGATGCTTAACTGACTGAGCCATCTAGGTACCCCATAAAATTTTAACACTCTTTAAAAGGAGGATCTGAAACAGTTTTCTCTTATTTGGACAATAACTTTAGCTCACTGAAGATAGAAGAAGCAATGGAGGAAAGAGTTATTAACTAAATCATGACTATCAGGATAGAATTGGAAAATTATGGAAAAAATAAATAAAATCACACTTTTGGGAAAAGTGACCTTATATTTCTTTTTTAAAACAGGAAAATCATAGGAATGGTCTACTCAGGATTGTTATTTTTTTTATTAACATATAATGTATTATTTGCTTCAGGGG
Organism: Ailurus styani; assembly: GCA_002007465.1. Classification (NCBI taxonomy): domain Eukaryota; kingdom Metazoa; phylum Chordata; class Mammalia; order Carnivora; family Ailuridae; genus Ailurus; species Ailurus styani. Next base: position 537,100 of record LNAC01000339.1, read on the forward strand.
TACAGGTCTGTGGCAGGATTGTTATTGACCAGACTAATCATATTTTCTCAACTAGGGAGTTAGAATGCAGCAGAAAGGTAATGAGGGTAATTGCAATAGGAGGTAGGCAGGAGTTGGGGTAAAACAATTAAGATATTTTCTTTAAATTTTTAAAGCATTTTATTTAGTTAGTTAGTTAGAGAGAGAAAACTCAAGTGGGGGGAAGGACAGAAGGAGAGGGAGAGAAAGAATCTCAAGCAGATTCCATGCTGAGCATGGAGCCAGCCCCACATGGGGTTGGATCTCACCACCCATGAGATAATGACCTGAGCCAAAATTAAGAGTCAGATGCTCAACCAACTGAGTCACCCAGGTTCCCCAAGATATTTTCTTAATAATTTTAAGTTGATGTGACCAAATGGAAACTCCCATCCATCCTTTTGACTAGGCATATTCCTCTCCCAAATGTCATGAGCTCCCATCATGTTTCTCAAGCAAGAAATTGAAGCTTGAGAATTCTTCTTTTTCCCCACTCCTCACATCTAGTCTCAGAAAATTCTGTCTCAGAAATATATTTTGTATCAATTTCCTCATTTTCACACCCATCACCCTACCTGAAGTAACTATCATAACTCACCTAGACAAGTTCTTCACAAATTTTAATGTGTACAAATTTACCAGGGGAATCTTGTTAGAACATATATTCTGCTTTAGTAGGTTCACATAGGGACTGAGATTCATCATTTTTTATAAGGTCTCAGGTAAATTGATCTTGCTATTCCATGGATCACCCATTAAATAGCAAGGCCTAGATTACCCTCAAGGTCACCTAACTTGAATTGGAGGTTCAATCCCATCTTCCCACAATCTATTCTCCACCAAGTAGAATGATCTTTAAAAAAACATAAATCAGATCATGTTACTCTTTCACTAAAAATAATTAGTATGGGATTTTGAATGAAAATTTACTCTTAACTTACAATAGAATTTCCAAATCTAAGAATAATAGTTGGCAAGTACCCCAACATTCTCTAGAGAGATCACCTAGAAATGTCCCTGCAAGATATTAAGAAGTACTAAATTGACCTTTCCAAATTCCCTATTCACCACCTAACTCCAGCCTATGCAAGAGCAAGCTAGAGGTTAAAAGGAATTCATGGGAATGTAGAACAAGTCCTGGCTTTTCTCTTCTCTACTGCGTGGGAAAGATTAATGCTCCATTCCCTGGTAATATGAGGAGGACACAAAAGAATCACTCATAGAAAAAGAAGTACCTCTGACAAGGAAATGTAGCCTTTGCCTTATTTCCACTGGGGCACTGGCAGTATAGAACAGTATGAAAGTTCTTGGGAAAATCAGGCATGTGTCCTCAGGAGTTTGTAGCACTCATGATCACAGAAAATGATGCCTGCTTCTCATCCAGAGAAGTCAGAAGGCAGGATATTTCATCTTTCAAGCTGTAATAATCATTTGGCAGAAAAAGAACAGCTTGTTTTCACATGAATCTGGAAAGGCAGCTGGACTTGAGTTATTTAAGAAAAACCTTATCTTTCCTTTCAACCCTCCTACCCATCTTTATCTCCTGCCTAATACCTAGAGGAGCCCAAAGAACTTACTCACAGAAAGAAGAGGATAGAAAGACCAAGGTGAAACAAGACCATGCTTCCTGTTTTCTATTGCTCTATAACAAATTATCACAAACTTAATAGTTTAAGGGAAAACATAGTATTGTGGGTCAAAAGTCTGATGTGGGGATGGCTTTATTCTCTGGTTAAGGTATCAAAAGGGGAAATATGGATATCAGCAGAACTGAGTTTTCTGCGGGCTCTGGGGGAAAATGGTCAGCTCATTTTTGATACAAGAGTTCATTCCTTTGTGGTTGTAAGTCTGAGGCCCCAGTTTCCTTGCTAGCTCTTAACTGGGGGTTGCTTTTAACTCCTAGAGGCTACTCTGAAGTCCTTTTCATATGCTTTCTGTTATCTTCGAGCCACTGATGGCACATTGAGTACTGCCCCCATGCCTCAAACCTCTGATTTCTCTCATGTAACCAGCCAAAGAAAACTCGGTGTTTTTAAAAGGTTACTGATTAAGTCAGACCCACACAGATAATCTCCCTATATTAAGGTCTCCTGAGTTGGAATTTAAATTACATCTGCAAAATCTGTTCATAGCAGGATCTAGATTAATATTTTAGTGAACATTCAGGGACTGTGAGTCTTGAGGGGTCATCTTAGAATTCTGTTTATCTGACTGCTTTTGACTACAGGACCTCAGATTACCTCAAACAGCCTAACGTCTCCAGGAAAAGAGGAATCAGCTGATTATAAGAATGAAGTTTTTAAATATCCCATGTTGTCAATACCTGGAAATTAGGCAGTGTTATTACTTGAGACCCAAGCTATTAGTAGTAGGCAAGGAAGGATCTCCCATAGAGCACAGGGTAGTGGTTATATATTCAATGGCTTTCCATTGCACCTTGAAAAATGAGATTCCTGACACTCCTTATTCTCATTCCACTCTCCTTATCATTCTCATTTAAAAATAAACGTAGGCTGTCCCACAGTTTTTAGAAGACCCAAGCTCTTTTCCTCTGCACATAATTCCACCACATGAATGTCTGTGACTAGAACAGCTAGTCACAGACTAGCTTGTGTTCTTAGCCTCAATTCTAAAGTATCACTCATATGTAATCATTTACTTTATTGCTAAGTCTCAAGCTCCAAAAGTTCAGGGACCATAGTGGGCTTGACTTGTCTTATGTTTAGTGTCTTGTATAGAACTTAATACATAGTAGGTACCCATAACTATGTACTGAATAATTAGTGTTATATTAGAATTACAAAACATAGATGTCAATCAAAATAATGGAGAGAGAATGTAATGTTTAAAGAGAATATAAAATCACAACCTTGAGCTCTGGACCAAATGTCAACAGGTTTATTCTGTCTGAACAAAGAATGTCTTTTATAAATATGAATGTGATTGTTTGAAACTGAATTTGAAAGATCTCTCTAGTTTTCCATAAGCTGTATCACTTTATATTAATTTTATACTGCCTCTTCACACATTTATGTGCACTTCCTCATAATGCAAAACTTTTGAAAGTATAATACTACTCATAACGTGAGAAGAAAAGGAGGCCCAGTTAAGAATTCAGAAGAATGCCTATATTTTAAGGTCAGGCAGAGAAGAAAGTTTAAAAAAGAAAAATAAACATGCCTGGGCTTTACCCATAACCTCCTGAATTCTAATGTACATGTTTTTAAGAATCACAGAACTAAACTTATAGCACTTTAATATCTTATGACACTTAAGATGCAATGCCTTTTTCCTGTAATGACTTGAGTACACATATTATTTCTCCTTCTATGCTGCTAAAATTTTTGATAGCAGGGATTAAGACAATTTTTTAAATCTTTCACATTTCTTTATATATAGTTGGTGTTCAGTAAGAGTCTCCTGAATAAAATAAAATAATGTTTGTACTCATGAAGGTACAACTATAAAAATTTCAAGGCTCAGACAGCTTCATTCTAAAGATTATCAAACTCAGATTTAGAAATATGAGTATAAGACCTTATTTATATGCTCATTTTGAGAGTACATTGCTTCCTTGATTACTGTTCAAAGATACTTATACTTCTCATAGATTTATGAAGACAGTTACATCTTTATACCATGCACAGATTTCTCTCATCATTATTTTTTATATACCCACCAGTTGAGTTTTTGTCATAAAAATGTTGTCCCAGGAAGTGTCATACTGTAACTATGGGATACTTTTCTTCCTAACATGTCCATAAATCAATGCCAGATACACTGAAGGAGAAAGGTGATAGTTTTAAATTTTTTTCTTTTCTAATTCTGTTTGTGATTAACCAATTGAAATGCAACTTATAAAGACTGAAAAGGTCTTTGTCTTGATGGCCAAATCCTTAATAATTTGGGGGAAAATTTAAAACTCACAGGATGAAACCAGTTGGAAAATACTGGATTCATGGTCCTTGTCCCAATTTCATGTTCCCCTGCAGTGTCAGTATATTTTTATACCACAAAGAAGATAAGCTCAGAATTTATCATCTCTTTTTGTTGCCATTGATTCTAAAAGAAATCATGTGCAGCGCCCAGACATGCTCAGCCTCTGTTTCCCAATATTGAAAAGTCATATACAGAATTCAATTTGACCTAATCTCCATCATATCATCCTTATCATATGATCTCCAGGTCATTTCCTTCTCTTTGAAGGGGAAAGGCAGTTGTGAGAAGTAATAAGACATCACAATTTTCAATGGCTTTCACAAAATTCTCCATTTTGTCCTTTCAGTTCTGCTTAAACTTTACTTCTCCATCAAGATCATTCAAGATTTGGGTTAATTTGTTCTCAATAAATGGATAATCTTCACCCCTCCATAAATTGCCTTCCACTTGCCTTTAATCCTTCTATTTTTCTAACCAGCCAAATCCAATATAAAGATTCAATAATTTACACTGCCATTTTTAAGGTGCCCATGAATATATATTCATTTTATAGAGAAGTCTTTACAATATTTTAGTGATGTCTGCATATCTCCCATCTTGACTCTTCAGGATAAGAGATTGCAATACAGCAGGCAGGATTGTATTATTCTCCCCATGCAGAAAAACAAACATTTGCCTTGCATTCTTTTATCAATAACTTACCCAAAAACAAACAAATAAAAACTGATCTTTGAAAGAAGAAACATTTTCAAAATCCTCTAACTTTATATCAGGTATTCTTAAGAGGGTCTTTAATATAGCTTCTTTCTGTTGTTGTATTTGCGGGGGTGACAGAAAATAGTGGTGTGTAAGCTAATTACTAATCTTACAAGGAGCAAATGCTTTCTTTATCTAAGAGCTCTAAACTGAATAAGGTTAGGCCAGTGGAAGTGACCCCATAAATCTGAGTAGTACAACAAGTATCATGTCAAATTTTATACATGTACATGTGACTTTCATTTGCTTGGTTCACTCCTGTTGTACTAGAAGACAGCTCAAGGACATAACCAAGATTAACTATAAATTTTCCTTCAAGGATCAATTTTATATTTGAACCAGGAAGGAAGTCATAAACCTTTTCAGGTAAGTACACATGTTTCAAGCAAACCATGCTTGAAACATGTGTGCTCTTGTAGCTAATTAAAGATCTACTTGTTACACATAAAAAATAAAGAGAACAGTAACCTTAATTTCAGTGACAACAGAAATAGAGGATATTCTCATTATGTTTTGTCTTCCAAAATTTCATTTTTTTATATTTACATTTCCTGGTTTACAGTGGAATATTCTTTCTAAATTAGGAACTGACAGCTTAATTATTTGTGATTGATATGCTTTCTTTGCCGGAGTCACTGATCAAACATAAACACCTATCTTTATTCTCATTTGTATTTATCATATTCAATATAACACAAATATAGAATGGAGATATGTTAGTTTCACTAAATTTAGGAGTGCTCCTTGTAAAAGTCCTAGCATGGGCAAATTCTATTTATCAAGTATTAAATTATGCTGTTCTGCACTATGAGGTTAGTCCCCATATGCTGTATAGTTCACCTAAAATTGTTATGCAGATGTAGCTATGACAAATATTATTTTAATGAGAGACCATTTAAAACATATTCACAGCCAGTCCTCTATGTAATACTCAGTGCAAACAACAGAGGAAAACTGCCCTGTTCAACATGTGGGCTAAATCTCACAGTATTATCTGTGAAGACGTGTAGTGTTTTAAAAAACTAACTTTTAATATGTGTGCAGTTTTAAATACTTCTCATAAAATGTCATCATTTCTAGGCAATTATGACTTTCCCCCATTAGTCATAGAGTCTAATGGGAAGAGCATTACTTTTGGAATCACACTGACCTGGTTTGAATCTTGACCTGCGACTTACTAGGTATGCAGAGTTGCCAATATTATTTAATCTCTGTGAATTTCAAATTCTTCCTCTAGAATGCCAATATCTATTCAATTAATACAAACCTTACAGAGTTTATCAAGATCCTTTAAGAAAAGTACTGGTGAGTATAAAGTGTCTAAAACCATGTCCTGTGCATTGTACATAATCAATAAAATTGTCATGACTGTATAAAGGTTTATACTGAACTCTTCTTGATTGTTTAGCTAGACAGTGTCTCTATTTTCTCTCTTAAATCATATCTATTTCCAAAAAAAGAAGGAAAAAAATCAAGGGTAAATAGTTAATGTTAGGGTCCTACATGACTGCAGAACAAACTAGATGAGCAAGACTGGGAAAAAGAAAACATAAAGGGGTTTCTTCATAACTCCATCTCAGGAGAAGATATCTGGTAAACAGTTATGTCAGAATTCTTATTTGCAAATAACAAAAGCTTAATTCGATCCACTAAAAGCTGAAAAGAATTTGTTGACTCCTTAAATTACATGTCAAAAGGATAGAGGTGGCTAAAGGAACATTCGAGTGATGTTCTCAGGATTCGTCTATGTGTCACTTTGCTCTGTGTTCTCTATGTTAAGTACTTTCTCGAAAGATCTTCCTCTGGGGCAAACACATCTCTGAGAGTTATAGCTTTACCAGTTTTTACAACCATAAGAGAAGGTCTCTAAAATCTATTTTCAGTTTGATAAAGTCCCAGTTGTGTATTTTTACTTTTGTTGTCTTTGCTTTCCTGTCAATTCCCAAAAAAATCATTGCCAGGACTGATGTCAAGGAGCATACCCCCTGTGTTTTCTTTTAGGAGCTTTATGGTTTCAAGTCTTATTTTCAAGTCTTCATTCCATTTTGAGTTGATTTTTGTGTGTGGTTTAAGATAGGTGTCCAGTATTGTTCTTTGGCATGTGTCTCTCCAGTTTTGCCAATACCATTTACTGCAGAGACTATCCTTTTCTCCATTATATATTCCTAGTTCCTTTGTCATAACTTAATTGACCATATATGCAAGGGTTTATTTTGGGCTGTCTATTATGTTCCATTGATGCATGTGTCGGGTCTTATGCCAATAACATGCTGTTTTGATTACTACAGTTTTGTAATGTAGTTGGACATCAGCAAATGTGATGCCTGTAGCTTTGTTCTTTCTCAGGATTGCTTTGGCTATGTAAAGTGTTTTTGGTTCTATAAAAATGTTGGAATTGTTCTGTTTCTGTAAGAAATACCATTACAATATGGCTAGAGATTACATTGAATCTGTAGATAAGTTTTGGTAGTATGGCCATTTTAACAATATTAACTCTTCCTATCCATGAACATTGAATATCCTTCCATTTATTTGTATCTTTTTAAATTTCTTTCACAAAAATCTTATAATTTTCAGAGAACAAATCTTTTATCTGCTTGGTTAAATTTATTCCTAAGTATTTTATTGGATAATTCCCTTAATTCCTTTGATAGCTTGTTATTAATGTTAGAAATGCAACTAATTTTTGTGTATTGATTTTATATCCTGTAATGGCTAAATTTGTTTATTAGTCTTAGGTTTTTTGGTGGCAACTTTAGGATTTTCTATATATAATATCATGTCATCCACAAGTAGAGACAGTTTTATGCCTTCTTTTATGATTTGGATGTCTTTTCTTTTTCCTGCCTAATTATAGTGGCCAGAGCCTCTAGTACTCTGTTGAATAAAAGCTGCAAGAGTAAGCACATCTTCTCATTCCTGTTCTTTTTTTTTTTTAAAGATTTTATTTATTTATTTGACACAGAGAGAGAGATTACAAGTAGGCAGAGAGGGAGGCAGAGAGACAGCGAGAGGAGGAAGCAGGCTCCCTGCTGAGCAGAGAGCCTGATGCGGGCCTCGATCCCAGGACGCTGAGATCATGACCTGAGCCAAAAGCAGAGGCTTTAACCCACTGAGCCACCCAGGCGCCCTCATTCCTGTTCTCAAGAGGAAAAGCTTTCAGCTTTTCACATTAAAATGATGATATTAGCTCTGGGTTTGCCATGTATGGCCTTAACTGTGTTGAGATTTTCCCCCTCCTGACAAGTTTGCTGGGAACGTTTACCTTTTATGTTGTAATTGATTGTCTTATTGATCCTTTTAATTGTTGAATTTGGTTTGTTGATATTATGTTGAGGATTTTTGCATCTATGTTCATTAGGAATATTGGCCTATATTTTTCTTGTAATGTCTTTCTCTGGTTTTGGTATCAGGGGTAATGTTGGTGTCATAAAATGAGTTCCTTCCTTTTTCTCAAACTTGGAAGAGTTTCAGAGGAATGATACAAATTATTCTTCAAGTGTTTGAAGAATAAACTGGTGAAGCCAGTGAAGTCTGAAATTTTGTTGGAAGATTTTGATCAGATTTTCTATTTCCTCATAATTCTGTCTTGGTAGGTTGTATGTTTCTAGGAATTTATCATTTCTTCCTGGCTATGTAGTTTGTTGGTGTATAATTATTCATAGTAGTCTTTTATAATCCACTGTATTTCTGTGATATCAGTTATAATGTCTTCTTTTTCATTCTGATTTTGAGTCCTTTCAATTTTTCTTTGTGAGTTTTACTAAATGTTAATTTTGTTTATCTTTCAAAAAGCCAATTCTTAGTTGATATTTTCTTTGTCTTTCTTCTATTGCCTTTTTAATCTCTATTTCATTTATTTCCACTCTGATCTTTGTTATTTCCTTCCTTCTACTAAAATTGGACTTACTTTGTTTTTTTTTTTCTAGTTCTTTGAGGCTAAAGTTAGATTATTTGAGAACTCTTTTTTTTCCTTAATGTAGGCATTTATTGCTATGAACTTCCCTCTGAGTACTATTTTTTCTGCATCTTATAAGATTTGGTATGTTGCATTTCTATTTTCATTTTTCTCAAGATTTTTAAAAATTTGTTTTGATTTCTTCCTTGAACCAGTAGTTGATCAATAGTATGTTGTTTCATCTCCACTTTTTTATGAATTTTCCAATTTTCTTCTTGTAATTATTGTCTAATTTCACACCATTGTGATGGAAAAAGATGCTTTATATGATTTTAATATTCTTAAATTTGTTAAGACTTGCTTTGTGCCTAACATGATTTATACTGGAGAGTGTTCCATAAGCTCTTAAGAAGAATGTATTCTGCTGCTGTTGGATGAATAATCTGTAAATACCTGTTATGTCCCTTGGGTCGAAAATGTAATTAATCCAATGTTTCCTTACTGATTTTCTTTCTGGATGATATACCCATTGTTAAAAGTGGGTTATTAAATTTCCTTTCAATTATTTACTGCTATCTACTTCTCCATTCAGGTCTGTTAATATTTGCCCTAAGCTATTTTAACTATTTTAAAATTATTTTTTCTTTTTGCTCCTCTGATTGGATGAATGTCACTGCCCTGTCTCTGAGTTTGCTGATGCTTCTATTTCATTTAGGGTGCCAGAAGTCCTCTATTGAATTTCAGTTCAATGATTGTATTGTTCAGCTCTGTGATTTCTGTTTGCTATTTTCTTATATTTTCTATTTCTCTGTTGAAATTTTCAAATTGTTCTCCTAAACTTGGTGACCACTTTCATGACCATTATTTTGAACTCTTTATCAGGTAAACCACTTATCTCCATTTCATTTAGATCTTAGTTATTTCCAGTTCATTTTCTTACTTATGTCTCCCACAGGAAAAAAAAAATCAGTTCGTCTTTATCCTTCTTCTAGAGAATGGCATTCTCTTTTCTCTTTACTTTCTTCTTTCAACTTTTTGTAAAACATAATTTTTTAGGTGACTCTTAAATCTCTTCCAGGTATAAAAATCAATTTTAAGGCAGTATTTTCTTATGTATAAGCTGAAATAGTAAGATTTTTATTTTCTGAACTCTCTGGGTTTATATAAGACCAAATTTCCTTCTGGGGTGCCTGGGTGGCTCAGTGGGTCAAAGCCTCTACTTTCAGCTCAGGTCATGATCTCAGGGTCTTGGGATCAAGCCCCACATCGGGCTTCCTGCTCAGTGGGGAGCCTGCTTCCTCCTCTCTCTCTGTCTGCCTCTCTGCCTACTTGTGATCTCTCTCTCTGTGTCAAATAAATAAATAAAATCTTTATTAAAAAAAGACCAAATTTCCCTCTATTATTCAGACTCTAAGGTTATTTCATTAGAAGTCTTTAGGGCTAAAAAAAGAACTATTTAGGACTTCTAAATGTACTGTATTCTAAAGGTGATGTTTTTGTTTGTTTATTTTTTCAAACTATAAGCATTTTTATTAACAAAATTTAAATGTACTTATTTCAGATTCTAGTCATATTCTTTGCATAATTTGGAGATGGGAGCTGGGCAATGAGATGTATTTAGAAATGAACATATTTACTAAAATAGTATCCATTACTCTATTTCTAAAATTCATCATCACTTTCTAGTCCATTACTGGTAATATTAATTTATCACTAATTATTAGTTAAAACTCTAATTTTACATTATTACTGTCACCATTGTTAATGCTTTTAACAATAGAAAGTATAAAAGATACTTAATTTTTGTCTGTTATATACTAAGTTCTCCTAAAACTATTTGTCATTTTACAGTTGGAAAAACAATGCGAAGAAATTTAAGTAACTTATAGTACAAAGTAGAGCTAAGTGAAGGCCTAAACCCTAATATATTGTTCTGAATTTCTACCATAAATTATATAAATCCTCATTTCAATCTTTTGCTGAATATATTTAGGTACATATATTTCTTTAGAACTAAAAATATAGATAAGAAATCTAATTTTTGTTTAGCAAAGTTATAAACTATATTTCTTATTAATATGAATCTATGGGTCAGTAAAACTAATCACTTGAATAAATTAAGAGCATTCTCCCCCATAAAATTAGTTTTGCTCCAATGATAGGTATACCATTAAAAAGCACGACTTATTGCTTTTTAATCTGAAAAATACTTAATTTTTGATAACTTAGTATCTAGATTTTAAGGCTCAAAAAATCATTACATAAGAAAACAAAAGCCTATAAACTTAAAAAATATCTAGCATTTGTTAGGGCTTTATTTTTCAAAAACAAAACAAAACAATTTTAGTGTCCTTTAACAGTAATATTTGTATCCATAAACAAGCACTCTAATGGGAACAGATGAATCAGAAATGAACAGATCGAGTCAAACCAGGGTCAACAAACCTTGCAAGTCATTATCATAAATGCCTGTCAGCAAGCATACATAAAACTGTAGATGTCATTGCTTGGTTCTTAATAGAGAGGCATCTACACCACAGTCTTCTTTTCACTACAGCTGACACCTTTGACTTTACATTGCCAAGGCAGATATGTGCTGACAACAGCAAAGGCAAAGGCAAGATGGAACCAAAGTAGAATTGCATAGAGTACAAATATTATTAAAGCATATTGTTTATTGAGCCCCCATCTTCCAGGAAAGCTCAAGTGATTATACACAATATATCTTCCTAGACATATTCTTTACCTCTCTTTTCCCTCATCTAGCCCAAATTCTCTTTAGTTCAGTACACTGCCTCTATGTTTACATATAGAAAATGATCCAGCTGCTGTTTAAGGCAACATACTCCACTTTTACAAAATGAGGCAAAATGATTTCCATATCATTAACATGCACACACATACACACACACCCACTAGGAAAAAAATGGTTAGGGCTAGGAGCAGATTTTGGTATCTGCAACAGGTTTTGTTTTTTGTTTTTTTTAATAATTTTTAAAAATCTAAGTATATACATGGATAGTGAGTTGTCTGAATTTATATGTAAGACATTTGATATACATATATGCTGTATAGAAGTTAGATAGCTGCTTTCCATAGAAGGGGCCATCTCTCCTTCCATGAGAGCATTTCCTTTCCCCCGCAAAGTGAGCCTTAAATTGTGTCATGACTGACTTCTTGATCTAGAGTGGACTACTCAGATTTTCTTTCCCAGTAATTTGGAATTAAAATTTAGAGACATTAAGTGAGTGCCTAGACATTGTGTTCCAAAATGTAAGATATGTTAGGTACTTTATACAACCATATTTCACAAAGTGAACACAGAAACAGAGAAAGTTATTCCACGATATCACAGAAGAAGAGATTTTTTTTAAAAAAAGTGGATTTCCGAATACTTTTCATATACTAATTGAATCCTTCTGGTTGAGGTCTGGGTTCATTCCTGTGCTTGAGTTCTGAGATACCCCAACATATAATTAGCAAATTCATTACATCCTTAAGCTGCCTCAGAGTTTTTCATTTATGCACAGTCATAACATGTACATGATTTGATTTTAAAAGGGTAGGTATAAGAGGCCATTGTTTTGAGTCCACAAGCCATTTTTAAAAACTCTGCAAGGATAATTCTCTGGCTTTGTGATGTTATTGCATTATTCCCAGTCCACCAGGCAACGCCTGGTAGACATCCTCCTTAGCCTTGCAGAATGTCACAGATATCTGTAGAGGTCATAAAATAAGGCTTTACTCTGAAAATAAATACATGCTCTTCAAATAAGATATTAAAAATAAATAAATTTACTTGGGTAATAAACAAATACTCTGGGAATTTGGATCACCTCTGCATTTCACCATGTGTATTTTGTTGCTATCTGGGCATCAAACAATCAGTTCCACTTGATTTCTCATCCCTGAGACAGATGTTTCAGAATTAGAGTAAAATCCACTGAATCCAAGGCATAGAAGTCAGCATGTCAGAGTGTAAAAAGAATGTTTCTGAGCTAGTTTGTCTCTAGTTTCAAATGTCTCTAGTTTCAAATCCCAAATCCTCCATTAACTATATGCATAATCGTGGGCTAGTTGATTTATCACTCTGAGTTGTATTTTTCATCTTTGAAAAACAGGGCAAATGGGTCAGTATGAGAAATAAATCAAGATAGCACTTGTTATGCAGCTTGAATGGGGTCTGATACCTAGTAAGTGCATAAAGCATGCTAACTCCTTTCCCCTAAACCTACATTTGAAAGCCCTTAGGTTTAATTTAGGATTTGATGCTAATGCACAATCAAGTTATTAAGATAAGGCAGTGGTAACATTGGTCCCCAAATGTTAATGTCCCCCAATCTACTGTTCCATAGGCCCTAGAGGTCTTTCAGAGATATTGACACCAGTGAAGAACCATTTTATTCATTCTACAATCAATTTTTGATATGTATCTCTCTAGAACATTCCCTATAATAATAATGAATGCCAATTATTGCTCACTAACTAGGGTAGTAATCGGTTAAGCATTCTATGATTTATCACATTTAGTATTCACAACAAGACTCTGAGTTAGGCTTATTTTAAAACTACGAAATCTGATGTTTAGAGAAGTTAAGTTTCTTGTCCAAGGTCACTAGCCAGAAAGTGTCAGAGTTGGGATTCAAAACCAACTTTGGTTGCAAAGTCAATATTTTAACCAGCCTCCTTTGTATCTAGCCCATTGAAGTAATGGTACCCAATTTGTCAGAATGTGATTGAAACCCAGGAAAGTGATAGATAAATGTAGGTAATATTACCAACCAGCATTTGAAAAAAAAAAAATTTGCAGTTTATATACCCACTTTTTTTCAACTAATATATCATAATGCCATTTTGTGACACACTTTCCAATTTCAAAATTGTACCAGTAGTCATTTCATTTGTATTTTGCTTATTTCATTTTTTAAAGCTTGTGAATTTGTTGCTGAGCAACTCCTTTTATGTTGTGCTCTTCCTTCTCTCTGTCCCTCCTCCCTTTTTCTGTCCCTCCTGCCTTTCTCTGTCCCTCCTGCCTTTCTCTTTCTCTCTTTCTCTTTCTTTCTCTTTCTCTTCTTCCTTCCTACCTCCCTCCCCTCCCCTCCCCTTCCTTTTCCTTTCTTCCACAATTCCAACCAATTTGAGCAGAGAAAATAGTTACAGGTAGACTAGCATTACTTTTCACAGCTTTGCAATTCTTATTTTTTTATGATCACAAAAAACTAGAGAAGAAATTTGAATATTATGCTTAAAAATTTATTCAAATATTTGAATATTGAAAGTTTATGGAATTAAATCATTTATTCAACAAATATTTATTGAATGTCTGCTTTATATCAAGTTTTGATAGATACTGGAAATGCAGTAATAAACAAGATAAAGTTCCTGCCCTAATGGTGAAATAGAACATAAATAAAAAAAATCTATAATCATGTTAGGGAATGACTAGTGTTTTTTAAAAATAAATCATGCCACTTCTCTATAGTGGCTGGGTGCAAGGGATAATCAGGCCAGCTCCACATACCTGTTTGGTCCTCTTAAATTCTAAGCACTCTTAATCAATCTGGCCTACTCTGTCAAAATTACCACAGTGTCCTTTGAGGACCCCTGATGTCTTTCTCTGTTGTCTCAGCTATTTTGGGAACCTAACTGAAAGTGAATTCAGTCCCTCCCAAAGGCTGCTAGGTTATATACATATCAAGAGATATATGTCAGGAGACCATTTTTAGTATTCTAGATCATTTAATAAGAGCTAACAAGTTTCATGAAGATTACATGGAAGTTGGGAAGCAGTATTTCCCAGAGCATACAGACTACATTATAGATAAAGAGATACTCATTTCTGACCATGCACAAAAGGAAAAGAGCTCTAAGGATTGCCTTTATGTGCAGTGATAAGGCAACTCAGAGGATGCATAAGTGGGATTTATGGCTTGGAACAAAACAAAAGCTGGCAACCAAAGACAAATCACAAAAGTCAATTTTTTGACTGGAAAAATTATCATTATTTCTAGTTAAAATCACAACCCCCTATATTGAGTACAATAGTCTGTATTGTCATTGTTTCTAAAAAAAAAAAAAAAAAGATGATCCACCAACAGAACCTTGTAGAAGTGATTGTGTCTCCCACCCATAATAGGCATTTCTCCTTGACATTATCTAAACCAATTCATTAGATAAGTACTTTAGAAAGACATTTTATCCATATTATTGCCCAGAGCACCTTCTCATAAGGGCTTTGCATGAATACCTCATTTAAAGTTATTTTAAAGTTAGTCACTGTCTTTTCTCTTACTCTAGTGTATTTTTCTTCAAAAGGCTTTAATTATTTGAAAATATAATATATATATGTTGTGCTCTTCCTTCTCTCTGTCCCTCCTGCCTTTCTCTGTCCCTCCTGCCTTTCTGATATATGGAATATTTATATATATATATGATATATGATATATGAAACATATACATATATATATATGGAAAATAGATATTCCATATCTGGTGACCTGTTTATTGTCTGTCTTAAAATGTAAGCTCAATAAAACAAAGACTCTATTTTATTCCCCACTATACCCCAGCATCTAGAATACTGGCTAGCAAAAAAAAAAAAAAAAAAAAAAAAAAAAAAAAACNCACCATTAGCACTTAAATGATTCCTTGTTGAATGATTAAAATATGGCAAAAGGACTGGTTGAGAATTTTGAGGCCATTCTATGAAACATAGAGTCCAACTGATTAAACATTTAATTTGAATATAAATGTAGACCAAAATATAACAAATACACTGCCATAGTACATTGTATTTTTATTTTTATTTATTTATTTTTTAAAGATTTTATTTATTTATTTGACAGACAGAGAGAGAAAGAGAGAGAGAGAGAGAGATCACAAGTAGGCAGAGAGGCAGGCAGAGGGAGAGGGGGAAGCAGGCTCCCCACCGAGCAGAGAGCCCAATGCGGGGCTCGATCACAGGACCCTGAGATCATGACCTGAGCTGAAGGCAGAGGCCTAGCCCACTGAGCCACCCAGGTGCCCCAGTACATTGTATTTTTATAAGAACTCCTACAATTTCCTTAGTAGGTAAACAATGACAACTTAATTAGTCTCCATCTGTTTTTTTTCTTCTTCTTCCTGGTTATATATTATGCATTGAAATGTCTCTTTTCCTATGTTTCAATCCAGATTCCTATTATTTTTTTTTAATTTTCAATCTTGGATTTTATAATTGGCCAATCTTTTAGGGCACATGAATATCCCGATGGCTTTCTCTTATTCATGCATCTGCCACACCAAAAATATAGAAAAGGTGAATTTCTTGTAATGGTGTAATACTTTATGCTATATATATATGTACATATATATACATATATATGAATATGAATGAATTTACCCAAAGCTCCTTTCAAAAACATTCTAATAGCTAGACCGTTTAGGGATTAAAAGTATGATTTTTAAGCCAGACTGCTGCATACTAGTTGATAATTCTTTACCTCTCTGTGTCTCATTTTCCTCTTCACTAAAATGAGAATGAGATCCCCCACCTCACAGAGCTGTTCTGAGGGTAAACTCAGTCAATGGAAACAAAAAGTCTTATAACAGTGCTAGACAAGTAGTGAAATGTTACTACTGGGAGACAATTCTCCAGAGATCTCAGGTTTCTGCATGTCTTGTGAGCAAAGACACTGACAGTTGTCTTCCAGACTATCTTTTCGAGGATGTTCACAGAGTGATGAGTAAGAAAGTGGGGGCGCCTGGGTGGCTCAGTTGGTTAAGCATCTGACTTCTGCTCAGGTCATGATCTCAGACCGTGAGATAGATCCCAGCTTCCTGCTCTGTGCTCAGCAGGGAGTCTGCTTCTCTTTCTCTCTCTCTCTCTCTCTCTCTCTCTCTCTGCCCCCTCTCCCTCTTCCCCTACCCCCTACTCATGCTCTCTTTCTCTCTCAAATAAATAAAATTTAAAAAAAAAAGAAAGATAGTGCCTTCCTTAGGATAAGAAGAAAGATATATTTACTGTCCATAAAATGAAGATAACATCTTCTTCTGGAGCAAAGTTTTAGCAGGTTTGCTGGAAGCTCAATATAAAAATTGGGTTGCCTTTAGCTTGGGATCCTCAGCTATGATGCAAACACGCTGTGTGTGCACACATAATCTGGCCCTCTTGCTTTCTTAGGGGAATTGGAGCTTGCAGAATAGGTTCAAGAAAACATTGGTACCCTGGCTACTACTAACACTGTGAGCAGGAACTCTCTTTTGTCTCTAACCCAAGAGTTTCATGTCTTCTCCTAACATTCATGAAATCATGGCAATATATTTGTAAGCTAGCAAGTAAAATTAAGTGTCAGACTCTTCAGAGTTTTTATAGTTAGCAATATTATTTTGTGGTCTTATTTTGTTTTGTTTTCCCCTAGGTTGTATATAACTTTCTAACTTTAAGCAAGGATGGTGTTTCTGAGATAATTGCAACCTGAATAATTTCCCCCCATTAATCATAAACCCTTCCCCCTTTCAGTTTTTTAATCTTTGCACCCTTCTTACCACTTACTTCAAAATATAGCCCTGGTTAGAGAACCTGATATTAAAAACTGCTCCTGGAAACAAACTATTACATGCTAATTGTCTGTTGTTTCACCATTTCCTAAAAGCTACATATCAATTACCACACTTAGACTCAATTTTCTAATACTGTAAGTTGAAGCATTTTCAATTTATTAGGATCATGCAGTCTTCTGTGAGATTTTTTTTTCTTTGCTGGATTTTCCTCACTTCAGTATAAACTGTGATGCTTATTTTCTACTTTACCATCTCTCATGCTCATACCACACTGTTCTTAATTCAAAATGCTTTACCTTCAGGTGTTTTAAATTTTTAGAAAAGTAAAATATAGCCAAGGGCTGCAGGTTTCTATTTACCATCTGAGCAATGCTGCATGAACAGAGTCACTAATATTTTTATTCTAAGATGTCTTGATGTAACTTTTGTTTTCTTCATTTGTTTTTACTCAGTCCTTAATTTCTAATGAAAAAGTTTCAAAACATGCTAAAAATGGTTTAAATCTAAGTCATTTAGTCATTTGCTTATCAGTATTTTATGCTTCACATAGGCATTTATTTATAAGCCTATCTTCTCTGGTGTTTCCTGTGCAATAAACCATAATAGAGATTATCATATCCTATGGTTTCAGCAGCATTTTATTAAGCTGTGTAATAAAGATAACTCAGCACATTTAAAGTTTGTGAGCTGTTACTAAAACAAGTGTTTTATAATCACTAATTTTTGAGTTATTTATTAATTTATGTTAATGATATAATTAATATGAAATTCTCATAGTTATTATTGTATTTATTATTTTGTCGGATTTGAATTTCAAAAACAAATTAAAAATCTGAATCAGTTCATTTGTAAAGATAGGGTTGCACCAATATTACTTAGGGTCAATCTGAAAACAAAAGTCAAAACTTCAAAAATTTCTTTATTTCTCCACAAACATCACCACTCCCCATGTCTTACAGAAACAGAAAGAGCACACACTTATACATGCACACACAATTGCTCCATAAACGTGACCATAATTCACAAGGGAATAACTAAAAAGAAAGATGGGGGACAAAAGAAGGAAGTGGTGCAGAATGTAGAAATTATATGATATTTAATTCTGTTTTTTGGAGAAAATGTATAGTAACCTTCATATTATTACATAAACCTGAGTAATCTGGTGGGCCTCATAAGTATTCAACAAAGTGAATGAAATTTGGGGGGTAATTTAGAGGTGCTTATTGCCCCCTCAACTGCTCCATTTGGGAATTAATTGATCAAGGTGTTGAACTGTCACTTGAGTTTATTTGTGTAAATAATGTAACAACCAGGAGTCTAGATTCTCCATCCCAGGCTTATAAACCTACAACCAAGGTAAGGATCCTGTTCTTGCCTCATTAGATTTTGGAGTCTTTACCAGTCTTCTTTATTTTCTGAATCCCCTGCTTTCACAGATTTTTATTTTTTGTTCTGTATTGTACTCTTCTTCCTTGGAACATGTTTTCAGCCACATAAACTTAACATTTTGGGCTAACATTTTCCTCTATAATGATCTCAGAGTTTACACAGTGATTAGAAACACATGCATGCACATACACAGGCACACAATTTACATATGTACAAGTGTAGTTGTATGTGTGTATATGTGTGTATGTGTGATCA
Source organism: Ailurus styani (assembly GCA_002007465.1). NCBI lineage: Eukaryota > Metazoa > Chordata > Mammalia > Carnivora > Ailuridae > Ailurus > Ailurus styani. The sequence continues at coordinate 555,896 of LNAC01000339.1, forward strand.
TGTGATTTATAAGAAGAAATATATATTTGAACTTTGTCCCCGTTTCTGGCACAAAGCTCCTGAAACTCTTGGAAATTTCCTAAGTGATAAGAGGTATAAAGGTGTCTTGATATTCATAAGACTTTTTTGAAAGGGTTGACCCTTTCAACCACACCTGAGTATTTTTGAATGAGGTAACTTTTGGAATGTACCTAAGGATGGGGGCTGGTTGCCAGGGGAACATTGCCACCCTTTTGACCTTCAGGGAGGGAAGAGGCTGGAGGCTGAATCAATCACTGATGGCCAATGAGTAAATCAATCTTGCCTATGTGATGAAGCCTCCATAAACACCCAAAAGGACTGATTTCAGGGAGTTTCTGGGTTGGTGAATACATGGGAGATTTGGGGAGTGTGGTGCACTCAGAGAACCTGGAAGCTTGTCACACCTTCCCACATACCTTTCCTACGTGTCTCTTCCATCTCTGTCCCTGAGTTATATCCTTTTATAATAAGCCAGTAATCTAGTAAGTAAAATGTTTCTCTGAGTTCTGAAGCTGCTCTAGTAAAAAACCAAGGAGGGAGTGGTGGGAACCTTTAATCTATGGCAAGTCTTTCAGAAGCACAACTTCTGGTTGGTAACTTATACTTGAGATTGGCATTTAAAGTTGGGTGGAAGTTCTGTAGAACTGAGTTCTTAATCTGTAGGACAAGTTGATAGTGTCCCATGTGGACAGTGCCAGAATTGAGTTGAGTTGTAGGACATCCAGCCCCTATTGGATTACTTGGTAGTATGAAAAAAACCCCCACACATGTAGGAGTACAGAAACTAACAAATAACTTTCACTTATGATTTTCACTTAAAACAATCCAACCTTACAAACATTGACTTTGCATAGCTTTGAATAAGAGATGAATTCATTAGAGTTTTGTGGGTAGAAAATCCATGCAGTTATGGAGGGGTTCTAACACAATAAGAGTTTTTCCCTTTACTTTCTTTTTATCCTGTCAATTCTCTACCAAACAGAAAAAAATAGTATCACTAATTATTCATGAAACTAAGCATTTTTCACTTAGATTATTCCATTTTAGTATTCATAACAGTCTTATTAATTTTATTATGAAAACTTTACCAATGAGGGAGTTGAATATCAGTGAGCTATTATAACTTGACCAAAAATTTTGAGGCAGAAATAGGATTCTGTACTGTGCCTGTATAACTTTAGAAATCACGATATGTTGATAGTGAAAAATTGGGAGATATGATTATTACAATATATTTTTATGCAATGTTTCCCAAGGAGAATTTCAGTTTTTGTTCTGTCTCCCTAAACTAACAAACAAAAGAAAAAGTGAGATCATGCCCCAGAGGCAGAGAATGGCTAAGGCACAGAAGGGTATGATTCCAAAGAGTCTGGATATTTTTCATTTATATTATTTTTTTAATGTTGGTATTTCTGGCTGTTATCACATTTCATTTCATATCTGGATGAGTTCTGGCTCTAGATACAGATGGCCTGGGTTTCTGCCATGACTCCTCACATAGTAGCTGTGTGACCTGGTCCTAGTAACTTTAAAAATCTCTAATCTCAATTGTTCCATGTTTGTAAAATGGTACCAGGAGTTGTCTGTTTTCACTGACTTTTGCTGAGAATTAAATGAGATGATGCATGTGAATTGCTGGTATATTGTTTTTCTCAAAGTAAACCCCAATGAATATTACCTGTTGATATTTTGTTACATATTAAAATAATTATTATTTTATTAATCAATCATTATTAATATTAAAGCAAGTACAAGGACATTTAATGACTGCCTTGAGCATTCTATGGTAGGCATACACTTAGCTTTAAATAGGGCCCCTGGTAAACCCCTATAGCCAGTCTAGTTCTTTCAAAAGAGGAGGAAGTTAGTTTCCGATTCAGACTTCTAGACTGAATTCTCTCTTGTGGTTCTTGAATCTAGTGTTATGCTTTTACTGTGAAAAATTGTGTATGGTTCCTAGTATCTTAATTTCTCATAAATTGGTAATTGTTTCAATATTAGCAGCATATTTTTAAAGGTGGTCCATGCAGTTTTGTAGTACATGTGCTAGAGATATTCTTTTTAGATTCCTTTGTTTTGTTTTTGTTAATTTAAGGAAACTTTTCCATTTCGCTTGTATACTAATTATTTTAAATACAAAATTAAATGTAAAGGTAGGAGGCAAAAGAAACAGTCTGTATTCATACCACTCAGAGATAACTATTAGTATTCAGTTTTATTTTCTTCTAGGCTTATTGCTTTATATTTTATACAATTAAGTATTATAATAAATATAAATTATGTCCATGCTGCTTTCTTTTTAAAAATTATCTAGCATTTACTATATGCAAAGTTCTAAATGCTTACATATATATTACCCACACTGAGTTCTTAAACTATTATTTTAACAATTTTTATTATGAGAACATAGAGAAAAGTGCATAAAGCACATATGCACAATTTAAACAAAAATTATAAATTCAATATCCACTTAACTACTACCTAGGAGAAGAAGCAGAACATTGCCCATGCATCAGAAACTCCTCTTAGTACCTTTCCCTCATCAAATCTTTTTATTTTCCTCTCCCAGAAATAGCCATCATTTTAAGGTTTTGTGCCAGATACTTTGTTGATTTTTCCTTATTTTTATTTCCTTAAGGATATGAATAAGGATAGTGCCACAAATGGAGAACAATCTGAAATATTTCCTTGCAAGCTAACAAGTTAGCATGCCATAGTTTCATGCATGCTGGAAAAAGATACGAATTCTGTGTCAGAGACAAAGTATAGTTTGCTAATCACAGCAATAACAGTAACCAGAAAATTAGCATGTATACAAGTTTTCCAAATCCCATTTTCCAAAGAGGGACTTGAAGTGGGCCAGAGTACACTCACACATGCAGTGGGGTGCATTACAGAAGAGGAACTCTGAGTTTAAGGAACCTACATTTGTTATAATGGGCAGTAAGTATGCTTAGATTTAGCCCCAGAACACATTTAGTTTAACATATGGGACAATAAAGAAACCTATGTTTTGCCAGGGGAAAAGATGGGAGTGGAATGGAATAGTATCTCTAACTTTCAAGTCCGCTTGCTACACAAAAATACTTGAAAAGATAGATAGTCTAAACCAAAGGCAGTCGGTGCCTCTGCACAAAAGACATGCAGAAAAATATGAGACCTGTAAAGAATTGTCACCCAATAGCAAGCACCACTTGTTGAAAAATCAGTACTATCTTTTATTATCTGCAAGTGTATGTCTCTGCCATGTATCAAACATCCACATATATTTGTATATATTTCTGGATCACTTTTAGTCTGTTACCTTGTCTATCCCACAGCATTAGCACACTATCTACTTCTTTTTTCAGATAGGCTTACTTTTTTTAGAACCATTTATTTATTTAAAAGTTGTTTATTATATATTATAGGGCAACATACTTTACCATCCTAATATTTAACATTTTAAAACTATTATTTTAGCTTTAAGACAAATGTGAGAGGAAAGTACTGAGATTTCCCTTATACCCTCTGTCTCCACACAAGCACAGCCTCCCCCATTATCAGTTTAATGCACTAGGGGCACCTGGATGGCTCAGTTGGTTAAGTGCCTTCAGCTCAGGTCATGATCCCAGGGTCATGATCTCTGCTCAGTGGGGAGCCTGCTTTTCTCTCTCCCTCTGCCTGTCCCTTCCCTACTTGTGTTCTCTGTCCCTCTCCCTCTGTCAAAAAATAAATAATATCTTAAAAAAAAAATTAACTCACCAGAGTGGTACTTTTGTTACCACAAATAAACTTGCACTGATATATCCTAATCACCTAGAGTCCATAGTTTACCTTATGGAACATGTTTAATGTCATATGGTCATCATTATGCAGAGTAACATAGTTCTTTAAAAATCCTTTGTGCTATGCCTATTTATCCTCACCCCTTCCACCTGTGGCAACCAGATATATTTTTTTTAAAGATTTATTTGTTTATTTGAAAGAGAGAGAGATGGGAGGAAGGGCAGACAGAGAGGGAGAGAATCATAAACAGATTTCATGCTGAGTGTATAGCCCAACGCAGGGCTCCATCAAGGGCTCCATATGGAGCTCAATTCCATGACTCTGAGATCAGCACCCCGAAGTCATGACTTGAGCCAAAACCAAGAGTTGGGGGCTTAACTGATTGCATCATCCAGGTACACCAACCACTGATCGTTTTACAGTCTCCATGCTTTGTTAGCATATCATATAGTTGGAATCCTATTGTATATAGGCTTTTCAGGTTGTCTTCTTTAACTTAGTAATAAGCATCTAAGCTTCCCTCATGTCTTTTCATGGCTTGATATCTCATTTTTTTAGTGCTCTTATGTCTTTAATAAAAAATTTTACTTCAAGGAATTACCACATTATGCTATCATTATATTTCATTAAATCTCTCTATACATGTTGTGGCTGGTCTACCCTTTTGTTATCCTCCTAGAGTTTCTTGGCTGCTATTGAGTTGTAATTTCTACAGTTTTCTCCATGGAAGTCTTGCACAACTGTAAGAATTACTCATAGGTATATCATATTTTGATTCTATTATAAGCAGTACTTTTAAATTTGTGTGTAGTTGATAGGAAGAAAATTTATATTATATACACAAATATATATGTGCAGATATGTGTATATGTATATATATTTTGTTTCTTTGTTTCCAGTAACTCTTAAATCTCTCATTAATTCTAATTTTTATACTTAGATTCTTTTAGATTGTATATAGCATTTAAAAATAGTATTGTAATTCACTTATAGTACTTCCAATTTTATTCTTTTTCTTCCCTCACTGGAGTTGAAGCTTGAGTAAACTGTTAAATAGAATTTCTAGTAAATAATATTCTTAAATGCTTGAATTCAGTGGAAATGATGTCAATATTTGACAATTAAGTGAGATATTTACATAGAATTTTTGTAATCATTATTAGGTTATGTAAACTCTCTTCTATTTGCTAGCTTGACGAGCCTTTTAAAATCATTAAAGCATTCTGGATTTTATAATGCATTTTCTACCTCTAATAGAAAAAATTATAAATGAATATATGGTTTTATATTTTTAATTAGTTAATACAGTGAATTACTTGAGTGATTATGTAATGTTTAAAGACTCCTGCATTTCTAATATAAACAAAATGTGATCATGAGATATTCTTTTCTATTGGGGGCTTCAGTTTCTAATAATTTAAATAGCATCTTTGTATGTATATTCATGAGTATGATTGGCCTTTGTTGTCCTTTAAACATTTTGGATTTTGCCTAAAAATTATACTGGGCTAATAATATGAATTGTACAGTATTATATCTTTGCAATTATCTGGAAAAACTTGTATGAAATTAGAAATATCTACTCCCCCCCAAAAAAATATCTACTCCCCTAATTATTTGTAGAAACAGCCAAAGAAGAAATTGACTTTAAAATTTTGTGTTTTAATATTGCTTTACTTTTTTAAAAAATCAGTACAGTTAACCATGTGTGTTACATTAGTTTCAAGTGCACAATATAGTGATCCAATAATTCTTTAAATTACTCAGCGCTCGTCATGGTTAAGTGTAATCTTAATCCTTTCACCTATCTCACCCATCCCCTACCACCTCCCCTCTAGTAACCATCAGTTTGTTTTCTATAGCAAAATCTGTTTTTTGGTCTGTCTCTTTTTTCTTTACTCATTTGTTTCTTTTCTAAGTTCCACATGTGAGTGAAATCATATGGTATTTATCTTTCTTTGATTTATTTCAGTTAGCATTATACCTTCTAGATCGACCCATGTTGTTGCAAATGGCAAGATTTCATTCTTTTGGGGGGCTGAATAATAGTCTATTGTATATATATGCCAAAATTACTTTATCCATTCATCAGTTGATGAACAATTTGGGTTACTTCCAAATTTAGCTGTTGGAAATAATGCTACAATAACATAGGGATATGTACATCTTTTTGAATTAGTGTTTTCATATTCTTTGGGTAAATACCTAGTAGTGCAATTGCTGTATCATCAGGTAGTTCCATTTTTAATTTTTTGAGGAACTTCCATACTGTTTCCACAGTGGCGGCACCAGTTTGCTTTCCCATCAGCAGTGCAAGAGGGCTCCTCTCTCTCCATATGCTTACCAACACTTGTTGTTTCTTGTGTTTTTGATTCTAGCCATTCTAATAGGTGTCAGGGGATATCTCATTGTAGTTTTTTTTTTTTAAGATTTTATTTATTCATTTGGCACAGAGAGAGAGATTACAAGCAGGCAGAGAGGCAGGCAGAGAGAAAGGAGAGAGGAGGAAGCAGGCTCCCTGCTGAGCAGACAGCCCGATGCAGGCCTCGATCCCAGGACCCTGGGATCATGACCTGAGCCGAAGGCAGCGGCTTTAACCCACTGAGCCACCCAGGCGCCCCTCATTGTAGTTTTGATTTGCATTGCCCTGATGATGAGTGATATCGGGCATCCTTCCACGTGTCTGTTGGCCATCTGTAAGTGTTCTTTAGAGAAATGTCTGTTCATGTCTTTTCCCATTTTTAACTGAATTATTTGTGGTTTTTTAGGTGTTGAATTGTGTAAGTTTAGAAAGGAGCCCTTTATCAGATATGCAATTTGCAAGTATCTTCTCCCATTCCATAGCTTATCCTTTAGTTTTGTTGACTTTCCTTTGCTGTGCAGAGCTTTTTATTTTGATGTCGTCCCAATAGTCTATTTTTGCTTTTGTTTCCCTTGCCTCAGGAGATATAACTAGAAAAGTGCTGCTATGGCCCTTTTCAAGGAAATAACTGTCTATGCTCTCTAACAGACTTTTATGGTTCTAAGTCTCACATTTAGGTCTTTATTATATTTTGATTTTATTTTTGTGTATGGTGTAAGAAAGTGGTCCAGTTTCATTCTTCTCAATGTTATCTGTCCAGTTTTCGCAACACCATTCGTTAAATAGACTTTTTCCCATTGCCTATTCTTGCCCCCTTTGCTATAGACTAATTGACCATATAAATATGGGTTTATTTATTGGCTGTCCGTTCTGTTCTATTGATCTATGAGTCTGTTTTTGTGCCAGTACCATACTGTTTTGATTACTACAGCTTTCTATTATATCTTGAAATCTGGGATTGTGATACATCCAGTTTTGTTCATTTTCAAGATTTTTTTGGCTATTGGGGGTCTTCCATGCTTCCATACTAATTTTACAGTTATTTGTTTTAGTTCTGTGGTAAACAGAGTTTTTGATAGGGATTACGTTAAATCCGTAGATTGCTTTGTGTAGTATAGACATTTTAACAATATTTTTTCTTATAATCCATGAGCATGGGATGTCTTTCCATTTGTTTGTGTCATTTTCAATTTCTTTCATTAATGTTTTATAATTTTTAGAGTATAAGTCTTTCATCTTGGTGAAGTTTATTGCTTGATATTTTATTATTTTTGGTACAATTTTAATTGGACTGTTTTCTTAATTTCTCTTTCTGATACTTCATTATCAGTGTGTAGATATGCAATGGATTTCTGTATATTGATTTTGTATCCTGCAACCTTAATAAACTCATTTATTATTTCTAGTAGTTTTGTGTGTGTGTGTGTGTGTGTGTGGTCTTTCAGATTTTCTATGCATAGTATTACATCCTCTGCAAATAGTGAAAGCTTTATTTCTCCCTTACCAATTTGGATGCCTTTTATTTCTTTCTGTTTACTGGTATCTGTGGTCAAGACTTCCGATAGTCCAATACTATGATAAATAAAAGTAGTGAGAGAGGACATCCTTGTCTTCTTCCTTACCTTAGGGGAAAGGCTCTCAGTGTTTTGCCATCAAGTATGATGTTAGCTGTGGGTTTTTTATATGTGGCTTTTATGATGCTGATATATGTTCCATCTAAACCTACTTTGTTGAGGGTTTTTATCATGAATGGATGTGGTACTTTTTCAGAAGCACTTTTTGCATCTATTGAACTGATTATATGGTTTTTATCCTTATTCTTGCTGATGTGATGTGTCACATATTAAACAACCCATGCAACACAGGAGTAAATTCCACTTGATCATGGTGAATGATTCTTTAATGTACTGTTGGATTTACTTTGCTAATATTTATTGAGGATTTTTGCATCTATGTTTATCAGGGATATTGGCCTGTAGTCCCTTCTCTCTCTCTCTTTTGTGATGTATTTATCTGGTTTTGGTATCAGGGTAGTGCTGGCCTCACAGAATGAACTTGGAAGCTTTGCTTCCTTTTTAATTTTTTTGGAATAGTTTGAGAAGAATATGTATTGACTCTTTGTTAAAGGCTTAGTAGAATTACTTATGAAGCAATCAGGTCTTGGACTTTTGTTTGTTGGGAGTTTTTTGATCACTGATTCAATTTCATTGCTGGTATTTGGTCTGTTCAATTTTCAATTTCTTCCTGCTTCAGTTTTGGGAGGTTATATGTTTCTATGAATTTATCTATTTCTTCTAGGTTGTCCAATTTGTTGGGATATTTTTCATAATATTCTCTTAGAATCCTATGTGTTTCTGTGGTGTCAATTGTTATTTCTCCTCTTTCATTTTGATTTTGTGAGTCCTCTCTCTCTCTTTCTCTCTCTCTCTTTTTATGAGCCTGGCTAGAGATTTATCAATTTTTTTTGGTCTTCTCAAAGAACCAGCTCCCAGTTTCCCTGATCTGTTCTTCTTCTTCTTCTTCTTCTTCTTCTTCTTCTTCTTCTTCTTCTTCTTCTTCTTCTTCTTCTTCTTCTTCTTCTTTCTTCTTCTTCTTCTTCTTCTTCTTCTTCTTCTTCTTCTTCTTCTTCTTCTTCTTCTTCATTTTTTTTGTTTTTATTTAATTTCTTTCTGCTCTAATATTTATTATTTCCTTCCTTCTACTGCTTTTGGGTTTGTTTCTTATGCTTCTTCTAGTTCCTTTAGGTGTAATCTTAGGTTGATTGTTTATTTGAGCTTTTTCTTGCTTCTTGAGGTAACCCTGTACTACCATAAACTTCTCTCTTAGAATAGCTTTCATTGCATCCCAAAGATTTTGGGTCATTGTTTTTATATTCATTTGTGTGTATTTTTTTATTTCCTCCTCAGTATTTTGGTTGACCCATTCATTGTTTAGTAGCATGCTATTTAACCTCCAAGTATTTGTGTTTTGTTTTGTTTTTCCCCAGATTTTCTCTTGTGCTTAATTTCCAGTTTCATGGCATTTTGTTGGAAAATATTCATGGTGGGGGGCCTGGGTGGCTCAGTGGCTTAAAGCCTCTGCCTTCAGCTCAGGTCATGATCTCAGGGTCCTGGGATTGAGCCCCACATCAGTCTCTCTGCTCGGTGGGAGCCTGCTTTCTCCTCTCTCTGCCTGGCTCTCTGCCTACTTGTGATCTCTCTCTCTCTATGTCAAATAAATAAATAAAATCTTTAAGAAAAAAAGAAAAGATTAACGGTATGGCTGCAAACTTTTTGAATTTGTTGTGACTTGTTTTGTGGCCCAATATGTGATCTGTTCTGGAGAATGTTCCATATTCACTTGAAAGGAATGTATATTCTGCTGTTTTAGGATGGAATGTTCTGAATTTATCTGTTAGATCCATCTGGTTCAATGTATTATTCGAAGCCACTGTTTCCCTGTTGATTTTGTTTGGATGAGCTATCCACTGCTGTAAGTGGGGTGTTAAAGTCCCCTGCTATTATTGTATTATTAGTTGTACCAATTACTTCCTTCAAGTTTATTATTAGCTGCTTTATGTGTTTGGGTCGTCCCATATTGTGTGCATAAATATTTACAATTATTGTATCTTTTTGTTGGATTACTCATTTATGTTTATATAGTGCCCTTCTTTATCTTCTTACACTCTTCATTTTAAGATTTTTTTGTTTATACAAATATTGCTAACTCAGCTTTTCACTTACATTTGCATGATAAATGCTTTTCTACACTGACACTTTTAATCTGCATGTATCTTTAGGTCTGAAATGAGTCTCTTCTACGCAAGATATAGATGGGCCTTGCTTTTTTATCCGTTCTGTCATACTATGTCTTTTGGTTGAGGCATTTAGTCCATTTACATTCAAAGAATTAGTGATAGGTACATAGTTATTACCATGTTGTTACTTATTTTATGGTTGTTTTTGTGGTTTCCTTATGTTCCTTTCTTCTCTTTCTCTCTTCACTCACAGTGACATACATTGATTCTTTTCTCTTTACATTTTGCATATCTATTACTTGTTTTTGATTTTTGGCTACCATTAGGTTTATATAACATCTTATGCATATCACAGTCTTTATTAAGTTGATGGTTTCCTAAAAAAAAAAAAAAAAAGTTGATGGTTTCTTAATTTGAACCTAGACTAAAGCACTAAATTTTTACATCTCCACCTCTATGTTTTAGGTATATGGCATCATACTTTACATACTTTTATTTTGTGAGTCCTTGACTGATTTTTACAGCTATATTAATTATATAATGTATTATAAAATATATTTTATATGCTTTTGTGCTTCCTTTCTTACTCCTACTTATGGTCTCTCCTTTCCACTGAAAGGGTCCTCTTTAATATTTCTTGTAGGACTGGTTTAGTGGTCATGAATTTCTTTAACTTTTCTTTGCCTGGGAAACTCTCTTGTTCTATTCCGTGTAATAGTTTTGCTGGATAGAGTATTCTTGGTTACAAGATTTTTTTTCATTTAGCTCTTGGAATATATCATGTTACTCTTTTCAGGTCTGCAAATTTTCTTGCTAAAAAAACAAGATGATAGACTTATAGTGTTTCCCTAGTATATAACCCTTTTCTCTTGCCACTTTTAAACTTCTCTTTCTACTACTACTTTACCATTTTAATTACTATGTGTCTTGGTGTGGACCACCTTGGGTTGATTTGGATCAACCCTCCTGGTGCCTCCTGGATCTGGATTTGTTTCCTCCCCCCAGAGTTTCTTCAGGAAATTTTCAGCTATTTATTTTTTCAAACAAATTTTCTGCCTTCTCTTCTCTCTCTTCTTCTCTGATACCTATAGTGCTAATGTTATTATACCTGATGTTGTCACTGAGTTTCCTTACTCTATTTTCATTTTTATTATTTTTTTCTCTCCTCTTCAGCTTGATGGTTTTCCATTACTGTGTCCTCCTGATTGCTGATCCATTTTCTGCTTCTTCTAGTCTATTTATTCCATCTAGTGTATTTTATGTTGTGGGTTTTGTTTGTCTCAAGTTTTTATTTAAATTCCTGTTAGTTAACATACAATGTAATATTAATTTCAGGTATAGAATTTAGTGATTTGTCACTTACATACAGCACCCAGTGCTCATAACAATCAGTGCTCGTTACAACCAGTGCTCATTATAATCCTTCTTAATACCCATCATCTACTTAACTCATTCCCCTGCCTATGTCCCCACCAGCAACAGTCAGTTTGTTCTCTATAGTTAAGTCTGTTTTATGATTTGCCTCTCTTCCCCCACCCCATGTTCATCTGTTTTGTTTCTTAAATTCCACATAGGAGTGAAATCATATGGTATTTGTCTTTTCCTGACTTATTCCACTTAGCATAATAGTCTAACTTCATCCACATTTTTACAAATGGAAAGTTTTAATTATTTTTATGACTAATATTCCACTTTAAATTTTAAAATTTATTTTAAATTTCAGAAATTGGGTTGTCTCTGATTCTTTTTTATGTTTCTATCTCTTTGTTGAGGGTCTCACCGAGGTCTTCCACTTGTTTCTCAAATCCACTGACTATCTTATGACCACACTTTAACTTCTCTATCAGGCATGTTACTTACAATTCATATCAGTTTCATTTAGCTCTCTTGCTGTGATTTTGTTGTGTCCTTCATTTGGGACACAGTCCTCTCTCTCCTCATTTTGACTCTGAGTCTGTCTCTATGTTAGGAAAGTCAGCTATGTCTCCTGCTCTTGAAAATAGTGGCCGTATGACGAAGAGGACCTATAGTGCTCTGAAGTGCCTCTGTTCATCAGAATCTGATGTTTCATGTGTGTCTCCTATGTGTGTTGCATGAGTCTTACTGTTGTAGCTGAACCACTTTTGCCTTCAGTACAGTCATCTGCAGTGGTTCTCTCTGCCTATTGTGGCAAGGTTTGGGCCCTGTGGGGTAGTCAAAGGCTGCCTTGGGCTTAAGTCAGACCTGGAGTTTGCCAAGGATATGGTAGCATCAAACTGCAGGGTGCTTTCCTTGTATTTTCTGCTGAGAAGCTTTTGTTGGTGGATGGGGCCTGAACTCAGACTCAGTGTCTGCCTCTAGGCCACTGCTGGGGCTACAGGTGGACTGGTGTGTGGGTTTCTTCCCATTTCACCAGCGTAGGAGTCACTTTGGAGTGGTACTGGCCTCTGTCAAGGCTACTTGTACACTTCTAGGCTTTTGCCACTATTTTGGATTGTCTCCAACCAAGTGTGTATTGAAAGGGGCAGGTCTACAAAATCCAGGGTGGGGCACTTGATGCCAGCAAGTTCTGTGAGGATCTGGGAGGGGACCTGCCGCCCCCTGGGAAACCTCCAGCTGAACCTGGCTGGGTTAGAAGGGTTGGATCTACACAAGTCAGCAGGGATGGGGTGTGCTTTTATCAGACAAGGTGGAAAGCGTTAGCATGGCACTGGTACTTACAGGTGTGTGTATTTCTAGGCTTCAGGATGAAGGAGGGAAGTTGTGCCCACCAGCTTTTTGTTCTTGAAGCCTTCCAAAGATCCCGGCCCCTCTGGATCATGGTCTGATGTTAGTAAATAAATCTTCCCATAAGTCACAGGCATTTTTCAAACTGGTGCTTCTATGATGTATCTCTGCAGGGTTTTCATTGTTCTGTCTTTTTAAGGGAAGGCTTTAGTTGCCTGTGACCCTCTCCCAGAGTCAAGCCTACTGATTTTTAAATTTCCTGGAGTTAAGCCCCACTGATTATAATTCTGATTATAAGAATTATGAAGCCAAAGTTTCAAAGCCAAATGTTATAGGGATTTGTCTTCCCTGTGCAAGTCCATTGTGCCTGGGGTACCTGGTGTTGGCTCTGCTCTTCTCTCTCTACACCCACCACATCCTTCCCTCCCTCAGACAGTTCTGTGGGTCCCCTTAACTCCTGACTCTTTTTCTGCCCTTTGTACCCTCTTTGATGTGGCCTCATCTCTATATTTAGCTGTGGAGAGTCTGATCTGCCAGTCCTCACGTCGTTTTCTGGGTTATTTACATTGACTTGGATATTATCTAGCTGTAACCACAAGATGAGGTGAGCTCAGAATCCTCCAACTTCACCATCTTCCCTGGAATATTGCTTCGATTTTTTATTGTTATTAGGATAAATCGAGTTGTCTGTTTCTTTTTTTGTCCATTTGTTATTTTTTTATTTGCTTATTTGTTTTGTTCTTTGTGGAATAATTTAGTGGCGAAGAAGGGAGTGTATAATTCTACATTTCCTCATTTGAATTCCTGCTCTGACATTTATTACCTATGTCATTGGTCAGTTATTTAATTTTATATGACTCAATTACTCAATATCTAAAATATATTCTCTTATATTGCTGATAGGAATGTACACTAGTATAAACACTTTTGAACACTCTCTTATAGCTCTTCTAACATTAAACTAATGTGTCTGTGTATATATATATATATATATATATATATATATATATACATACACACATATGTAGAAGAACATGTAGAAATATGTAGAAGAATATAATCACAGATTTATTTATGATAGCCTACAATTGAAAGCATTCCAAATGTCTCTATCTCTAGAATGGGTAAGAAAATGTAGAATATTCATAAATAAAATTCTACACAGCAATGGAAAAAACCACACTACAAATACACATGGAATAGGTACACCCTAACCATAGTGAGAGAGAGAAATTAGATACAAAACCATACAAATCATTGCTTTATTTATATTACTTCAAAACAAGCCAAACTAATTTATGATGATAGATGTCAAAATAATGATTACACTTCAAAGGGGATACTAACTGGAAAGTGCACAAGGAAAAGTTCTAAAGTGATGGAAGTATTCTAAATCTTGATCTGGGCAGTGGTTAAATAGGTTTCGACATATGTAAACATTTATTTAGTTGTACACATTAGATTTGTGTATTTGCTATATGTAAAATATACCTCAAAATTAGGTAGGTAATTAGAGAAAGCCTGGGTAAATGATTATTTTGAAAATGAAATATTTTAATCAAAAGGATTACAATAGGGATACCTGGGTGGCTCAGTTGGTAAGTGTCTGACTCTTAATTTCGGCTCAGGTCAGGATCTCAAGGTGTTGAGATGGAGCCGCATGTCAAGCCTGCTTAAGATTCTTTCCCTCTTTCTACCTCAGCCCTTCCCCTTTTACTCTGGCTCTCTCTCTTAAAAAAAAAATAAAAAAAGGAATACAGCACCCCTGATTAATCTCTTTTCTCTGCTGTTCAATATGTAGCTACTAAGTAAAATTATATAAAAGTAAAAATTTAGTTCATCAGTTGCTCTAGCCACATTTTAAGTGTTTAGTAACAATATGTGGCTGATGGACAGAAATTCTGGCAACAAAAATTTTAAAACAATTTTTATCATTGAAGAAAGTCACATACAGCCAACATTTCCCTTCAGCCCTTGCAGTCCTTGATATGCTGGAAAGGACACAATAAATACATGAATATTTATATATTTATGTACATATAAAAGAAAAAAAACTAGACACAAACCTTATGTCTGTCACAAAAATGAATTCAAAATGGATCACAGACTAAATATAAAATGGAGAACTATAAAAATCCAGAATATAACAGAAAATCTAGGAAGCATGGGTTTGGTGATAAGTTTTCAGACACAACACCAAAAGTATGACCCAAGAGAAAAAATTAAAGTTAGATTTTACTAAATTAACATTTTCTGCTCTGTGAAATATGTTGTAAAGTGAACGAAACTGCATGCTACAAACAGGGTGAAATTGTTTACAAACCACACATATGATAAAAGAGTTGTATCCAAATATAACAAAAATTACTTGACATTCAACAGTAAAAAAGCAGTGGCCGATGTCAAAGAGGTTACTGCCTATGTTCTCCTTTAGGATTTTGATAAACATGCCACCAAAAAAAAAAGATAAATAGATAACAAATAAGCATATGAAAACATACTCAACATTATTTGTAATCAGGGAATTGGAAATTTAAAAAACAGTGAGATACCACTTCACACCTATTAGAATGGCTAGAATCCAAAGAACTTAATAATACCATATTCTGGCAAGGATGTATAGTCACAGGAACTTAATTCATTGCTGATGGAAATGCAAAATGGTACACCAGCTTAGGAGCTGTTTGGCAGTTCAGCAATTGTGCTTCTGGGTATTTAACCAAAAGAACTGAAAAACTGTATCCACATAAAAACCTGCACATAAAAGTTTGTAACACTTTATTCAAAATCACTTAGAAGCAACCAAGATGTCCTTCAACAGGTGAATTGATAAACTGTGGTATGTCCATATAATGACATATTCAGTGATAAAAATAAATTAGTTATTAAGCCACAATAAGACATGTATGAACCTTCGAATCCTTCATTAGGTATAAATCATATAACTAATAAATCACCAATCAATCCTTCAAATCCTATTGCTATGTGAAAGAAGCAGTCTGAAAAGGCTACATACTATATGATTCCAATTAAATATTATTCTGGAACTAGGAAAACTATAGATAGTAGACAGATCAGTGGTTGTCAGGTGTTTGGGAGTTGATAGAATAGGTGAAACAAAGGGGAGTTTTTAGGGTGTTAAAACTATTTTTTAATGATGTCATAATAGGTGGGTACACAATACCATGCACTGGTCAAAATCTATAGAATTTTATAGCACAGAAGATGAAAGCTATGGATGAAAAAATTTAAAACATCTCCTTGAAGACCTGGATAGCTTCCAGGATGGAAAGCAGATGGTGACAAAAGAATTTGCTATTTCAAATATATGAAACAATGTCACTGAAGGGGGTGGGAAGAAAAGGTGCTGACTTTTTAAGTAACTCTGAAAATGAGTGGAATTATAGGACTGAAGTCAAGAGAACTACACATAAGCCCTGTGTTCTGGTTAATAAAGTAGTTTCCCATAGAGGAATAGGCTAACAATTCTGATACTACTATACATGTAAATGGAAATTGAACAATTAAGTAACCAGATGGCAGGAAGTGGGAGTGAAGTTTCTCACTATTTGGAGTGGGAATTTCCAGAAAACTAAGAGGAAAAGTTTAGAATGACTCATGTGCTAATGAAGTAGGCTTGGAGATATCAATACAAAGTCATGTTTTACTTAATACAGATACAAATACATATATAAATATTTATACATGTGTGGATATATACAGGTTAGCATAAACACGTGTTTGTCTTTGCTACATCAGCTGACATGGGCTAGAAGCAATGACCTACCCTGATGGATCAATGACCAAGCTGGTGGTTACATATGGTAACTATATGTTGGTTCTCATATCATTGTCTAATTACACACACACACACACACACACACACACACACACACACACACGGAGATTTCAGAGAATTCCTGCCTCCAGGACTGATGCAAGCAATACACAAGATGAACCAGTTTGTCTAAAGATCTAGTAGTCCCAAAACATAAAGACTTTCTCACAAAATATGAAAACAAAAACCTCAATTGATAGGGGTATGTCAAAGTATCTGATGAAAGAGCTCTCAATTACTAAATTCAAACAATTTGAGCAATAAAATAAAGTAATATTTGAGACAAAGCAAATCTCCGATGCAGAATTATAAATCTTTTATATAGATATTCCATGGGAACATAGGTCCTCATTTTTTACACAGGGTTTGTACAAAGTAAAAGAGAGAGAAAGAGAGAAAGACTAAAGACTGAAACTATAGTGGAGAATCCTGACAGAAACCTTTTGCCAGGTGATCAAGGTCACCATCAACAGTGATAAATCATTTTAATAGTATGTGCCCTTGACAAGGTGTGATTGAAATGGTATTTTCCCTCTGAAGTCCTTTTCTTAAAAACGTATAACCTTAGTCTATTCATAAAAGAGGCATCAGACAAATTTCAATAGAGGAGCATTCTACAAGATACCTGGATCAGTACTTCTTAAAACTGGCCAGGTCATCAAAAACAAAGGAAATTTGAGGAACTTTCACAGCCAAGAAGAACCTTAGGATATGTGGCAACTAAAAGGGGGTAAGGTAATATTCTAGATGGGATCCACAACCAATAAAAGAACATTACATAAAATCTAAGGAAATCTGAACAAAGTATGGACTTTAACAATAACGCATCAATAAGTGTTCATTAGTTATTCATTGTTCATTAATTATAACAAACATACTAATGTAAGGTCTTAATATAAGGGAAATGGTATTATCTTCTCAATTTTTCTGTATACCTAAAACTGTTCTAACAATAAAGCCTATATAGAAATAACATTTATAGTTTTAAATGTCATACACTCTAAGAATTCATTTTTAAAAGGAAACATTAATTTTATAAATCTATGTATGTGCATATCTATGTATATATCTACACATGTATGTATATGTGTGCAATCTCCAAATATGAATCACCAATGAATTTATGAGTAAATTTCAGAAAAAAATCAGTAATCAAAGAAATATTAACTAAAATATAAGACAATTTATTATCAAGTCAGAAAAAAATAGACAACAGTTCTTTGCTAATAAAAAATTAAATTGAAATATCTTTTTTGGAGAACAATTTTCCAACATATTCAAAACTTATCCTTTTGGCTTGCGTTATTAGATTCAGAGAGTTTAATTCTAGTCATGCATTTTAAGAATTCATATTAATTTCTTTTTTTAAAAAAGACTTTATTTATTCAACAGAGAGCACAAGCAGGGGAGCAGCAGAGGGAGATGGAGAAGCGTGCTCTCCACTGAGTAGGAAGCCCAATGTGAGGCTCCATCCCAGGACCCTGGGATCATGACCTGAGCTGAAGGGAGACAGACACTTAGCCAACTGAGCCACCCAGATGCTGCATGTTAATTTATTTCTATGTAAAGATTTAGCATGGAATTTGCTCATTGGTTTTTTAAATGGCAAAAAATGAAGTGACCTAGGGCACCTGGGTCCTAACATTTAGAAATATATTAATGACTTGAAAAGCTGGATAAATTAAAATATTTTTAAATATTAAAAAAACATAAAACATTCAGTTTTATAAACTCAAGTAAACATATTTGGCCTTCTAAGATGGGTCTCAGAGTGATCTTGCTTCCTGGTATTCAAGAGGAGCCCTCCCACACTGAATCACAGATAAGATTGTACAACCATTTGTATATGACAGAATTATGATGCATAACTTCCAAAGCTGGATCATAAAGGCTTTTTGTGTTTTCTCTTGGATTGTGTGCTCAGAAAAAAGCTCAGGGAAAAGCACATAATACTGATATCCAGATGATGATAGATGAAAATATTTATAATTTCCCTTTCTAAGAAAGATTGAACCGTATATACAAAGGTTCCTTTATTTTCTGAATGAGTTAATGGTGTACATACTGTGTTCTGAGATAGAACTTTGGTCCACATAGGAAAGGGTGTCACTATTGCACTAACCTCCCATAAAGAGATCTACTGGACTCTGTACATCAGTCTAGGTCAAAACTGGGACAGCTACCAAAGGTACACTGAAGAGAAACTAGAATGGGAAACGGTTCATCAAGAGTCATTCTTATGGGCAGTGATTGCTTATAGCCAGGTCTTTTTTGTACATCTGGGGCTCCAACTCTGGAAGCAAAAATATGTCCATCCTTTTTTTTTTTTAATTTTTGTTTATTTATTGAGAGAGAGGGTGAGAGAGAGAGAGAAAGCACACAAGCAGAGAGGGAGGGAAGCAGAGAAGCAGACTCCCTTGCTGAGCAGGGAGCCTGATGTGGGACTCAATCCCAGCATCCTGGAATCATGACCTGAGCTGAAGGCAGATGTTTAACCAACAGAGACCCTAGGTGCCCCCAAAATATGTCCATCTTACAAGTGAAAAAATCTGAGCCAAATGGAAGGGTATCTTCTTTTCCCATGACTGAATAATATTCCATTATGTATATGTACCACATCTTTTTTATCCATTCATTCATTGATAGGTATTTGGATTGTTTCCATATCTTGGCTATTATGAATAATGATGTATTTAACATGGGAATGTAAATATCTTGGCAAAATTCTGTTTTTATTTCCTTTGGGTATATACCCAGAAGTGTAATTGCTAGATTTTATGGTAGATTTATTTTTAATTTTTAGGAAACTCTATATTGTTTTCCACAGTGGTTCCAATTAACATCACTATCAACAATATATAATGGATCCCTTTTACACCACATCTTCTCCAGCACCTGTTGTTGCTTGGCTTGATGACAGACACTCTAACAGGTATGAGGTGATATATCATTGTGGTTTTGATTTGTATTTCCCCGAATAATTAGTGATGTTGAGCATTTTTTCATGTGTCTGCTGGCCATTTTGATATTCCCTTTGGAGAAATGTCTTCCGTCCCTGTTTTAATTCTACTGTTTGGGGTTTTTATTGTTGTTATTGTTGTTATTGAGTTGACCGAGATCTTTATGTATTTTGAATATTAACCCCTTATCCAATACATGGTTTGTAAGAATTTTCTCCCATTCTGGCAGAATAATTAGAAAAAAAAAACTTATCTGAATGATTAGTTTATGGGTGAGCAAAAAGGAATGTTGGAAATTAGTTGTTTAGGTAATAGAGAGTCATCATTTTATGGTGAACAGAGATGAGGCATTTTCAATTACTTTTTACTGATACATAGCAAACAATGAACAAAATTTTCTTTAGTATTTACTCCTTTAAAAAATTAAAGCTTAATATAATCTCACTAAAAGTAATTTTTAACAATAATTAGATTTAGAATATAAATTTTGAGATTTGGTAAGGTTCTTTGATGAAAAACTCAATAATGATAAATTTATGATACTTAAAATATAAGAAAAGGGAAATAGGTTTCAGAATTATGTTGAAACAAAAAATTTTATTGAATAAATTGTTTTATAACTTAATGCTTTATCTTACAGCTATGATTAACAAATACTTTTAAACAAATATAAGTTACTTATGTTTTTATTATGCAGTTTGTTTAACAAAGTAAAAAACAGATAATATATAAGTATATCAAATAATAATCTATAAAAATAGTTAATTAAAAAACAACTTACCACATTTGGCATATGAGTTCTCGATGAATGTCTGTAGTGGGTTTTGTATTGTTTTTTTCATACATTATAGCTATTTTGTCTTAAATCTTCTTGTCTTGGCACCTGTTTTTCTTGTTAAACTTGATAGTGACAATGGTGTCTCAGGTCATAAGATAATTTGGATAAATCACTAGTCATCTAGAACAAAAATATTTTTGAAATAAAAACATTTTTGAGGTAGAGTCATGATAAATATAAATAGCAATTATTTGAGAAATAATTATAGTAAATACTAATTCGTCATCACTTCCGTGCTGCTGCCTCCATTCTGCAATGAAAATCATGTGGAACATTAGGAAATCAGTCATAATTAAATAAAGTTGGTTTTAGTCTCCAAAAGCCATGTGATCCTGCACCACAAAACAACACATTCATTATATATGAATAATCCAGATAAATGAGTCATTTGGGAATGCCAAAATTGGATTCTGCATGGTGATATGGCCAATAGAAAAAGCATTTGGAAAAATGAGCTAATCAGACTACAAGAAATTTTGTTGCTGTCTGCCCACAATCCTTCTCTCCTTTCTCGGAGAATCAGGACTAAATATTATTAAGAGTTCCTAATAGCATCTGGATCTGCTTTTTGGAATATGGATAATTAGATCATTCATGAATTATCACAAATAAATCTTACCTTATAAACCCAGTTAAAACTGACAGATAAGTGTAAGTGTAGCCCCTAGATTATAATTACAGAAACAGAGCATAATTTTATTTGTTCTAAGACCTGATCATTTACATGCCTCATGTAGAGATTGTGAAGTTTGGGAAGATATCCTTTAGATTGCAGATGTTTCTCAATTAAAAAATATTTTCATGAGTTTTATAAAATATTCTTTAGACAAATATCAGTCCCTTAAACATCTTGCATTATTAATAAAGTGTGTTTGTGCACATGCCAGGAAAGGATGTGTACCACAATAAAAGTAAAGCATTTACTCTCCTACCAAAATTATGGTCCAGAGACATTTTAATATTCTTAATTCTATATATCCAACTTTGACCCTTTGTTCATTATTCCTAATATATCCATGTGTACAAATCTCCATTTCATAGTCCAAATAAATGTTACACTTAAACTCCAAGGAAAAAGTGAGTCTGGGGGCACCTGGGTGGCTCAGTGGGTTAAAGCCTCTGCCTTTGGCTCAGGTCATGATCTCAGGGTACTGGGATCGAGCCCCACATCGGGCTTCCTGCTCGGCAAGGAGCCTGCTTCCTACTCTCTCTCTGCCTACTTGTGATATCTCTCTCTCTCTCTGACAAATAAATAAAATTAAAAATTAAAAAAAAAGTGAGTCTGTATGTTTCTTATAGTGAATGATATATTTTTAAACTATTATATTTGAATAATAATAATAATAACAAAACAGAAATCAATTGTGTGGACAGCTCACATCCAGTCAGCATATCCAAAGGAATTGAGGGATGGAGAATAAATACTGAGTGCCTAAGAAGGACTGAGATGACCTGTGATCAGGTAGCATTAATCCACACTATTCAATCAGTAAACATATATAGTCCATCCCATTACTCTGAAAACAATCTTAAAGATTGCATGTTATTCCAACCCTGCTGGCAGGCAAGAGTTGGAATAGAGTCCAACGAAAAAGATTTGTCTCTGATCCTTTACCACTAGGTAGCTAAAACTTGGTAAGAACTGAGATCTCCTGGGCGCCTGGGTGGCTCAGTGGGTTAAAGCCTCTGCCTTCGGCTCAGGTCATGATCTCAGGGTCCTGGGATCGAGGCCCATATTGGGCTCCCTGCTTGGCAAGGAGCCTGCTTCCCCCTCTCTCTCTCTGTCTGCCTCTGCCTACTTGTGATCTCTCTCTCTCTCTCTCTCTCTCTCTCTGTGTGTGTGTCAAATAAATAAATAAAATCTTAAAAAAAAAAAGAACTGAGATCTCCTATCCTCTATTTCAGTTTTCATTCCAGTTATAATTATCATTTAACTTAAAAATACTGATTAAAATTAGCTACACTCATAAAAATTTTGACTTTTTCTTCATTTATAGCCGGGAAGTCTTTCCACTGTGTATAGCCATCTTCATATTTATTTACATTGCAGTCAAGATTTTCTGATTGACTTATACAATCAACAATAGTGACAGAATTGCAGAAGTAAAGATTGATAGAGACCTAGCCATTTCAGTGGTATCATATAAGCACTGCCTGGGTGTTCTGAAATTTTACTGAGTCAGAGAAGTTCTGTAATTAAGGAAGTTCATTAAACACTAAATTTTTCTTCCTTAGATTTTTATGCTTCCCTTATAAACATTACTGACATTATATTCTGTGGTGGTAATGAACAAGCCCAGTTCAAGCAACATTCTGAGATAGAAGATATGAAAACCTAGGTTAAGCTAACCAGAAAAAATAAATTTATAATGAAAAAATTAATGTAGTTATGTGTTAGGAAAGATGGATTAGATGTACTTTATCCCTTTTTTTTTTCACTAAGTACATTAAAAACTTGACAGATGTAAAATAAACACAAAATGACTCTTAGAGTTAGGGAGAAGACTAACTGGCTAGGAACTTAAGGATCTGAAGAACAACATGGCTCTGCATTCCCAGGATTTTCCTTTTTCCTTCATGAATTATGCCAGACTGGGTGACAGAGAAGATGGCAACTCAGAAATACCAATAGGCATAGACAAAGAACAAAACAAACAAAACAAAACAAAACAAAACAAAACAAGAAAACAACAAAACAAAACCCTGCCAGAAAAAGCCTGCTTTTTCTAGCCAAAGTACCAGAAAAGGGACAACCTAGCAAGAAGAAAGCTTTTGGACAATAATTGCTCTAGACCTACAAAATGTCATTGATAAAACTGCATCCCCACACTACCTTTGCCAACAAAGGTCCATGAGGAGAATAGCCTAGTCTCCCAGGCTGCAACAAAACTTATCAAATTTCCTTTCCTACAAGGGTAGGTAGAGGTAAAGGTGTTAGGAGTTGAGAGAAGGAGTGATACTAAAAAAGATTGAGTAGACTGGTGGCAGCTACACTTGTGTTGAGCACAGCATAATATCTAGAGCTGTGGAATTGACATGTTGTATACCTAGACCTAATGTCACATTGTGTGTAAAATACACTTCATTAACTAAATAGATAGATAGGGGCACCTGTGTGGCTCAGTGGGTTAAAGCCTCTGCCTTCGGCTCAGGTCATGATCTCAGGGTCCTGGGATTGAGCCCCACGTCGGGCTCCTTGCTTGGCGGGGAGCCTGCTTCCTCCTCTCTCTCTGCCTGCCTCTCTGCCTACTTGTGATCTTGCTCTCTCTGTCAAATAAATTTTAAAAAAATTTAAATAGATAGATATGTATATAAATATACATAAATAAATACATAAATAAAATAAAATAATAAGATAAGATAAGAGAAGATAAGATAAAATACAACAAAATAAAAAAAAATGGTTGAGTTGAGTGGGCAGGATTTTCTTCCCCACCAGGCAGTAACAACACACCCTGTCCATCCCTGCTATGATGGTGTCAGAGGAGACACAGTGGACAGTCAAAAACTTCACTGTCACTCATTAGGAAGGCCACTGCCCCCACTATGGTGTCTGTGGAGGCTATGTGGAGAGCAGTATAAAGGTGCAGTTCCTCTCCCAGCCCGTGTAGTATCAGTGGAGACCTACTGGGAACCTGATTTTCTGTACCAGTCCACTAATAACACAGGACACCTCCCCTTTCTTCCCTGGGTGGGAACAGAGACACTTCTACCCTGATGTGGCATAAAGAGGTGGTACCCTCCTTCCCCAGCAGAACAGTGTCAGAGGAAGACTACTAAAACAGATAGTTTAAATAATTTCCAGTCTCATGAGATAATATTCAAGTAATCAATTTTCAATAAAAAAAATTTATCATACTATGAAACACAAAAATTTCAACTTGACTGAGAAAAAGAAATCAACAGATGTCAACACCAAGATGACATAGATGTTAGAATTATCTGAAAAGAATTTTAAAGAAATTTAAAATGTGCTATCATAAAAATGCCACAACTAATAAGGAAGAACACGCTGGAAACAAATTAACAAAAAGTTTCAACAAAAATGTCTCAGCAAAGAAATAAAAAATACAAAGAAAAACTAAAATGACACTTTAGAACAGAAAAATAGAGTAATTAAAAACTCAGTGATAGGTTCAACAGTAGAATGGAGAGGACAGAGTAAAGAATTAGCAAACTCAAAGACAGAATAGCTATTACCTAGTTTGAACAACAGAGAGAAAATAGATTAGAAAAACAAAAATAAAAACAGAAGATCTAGTATTTATGCCATTGAAGTCTTGGAAACAAAAGATAAAGAGAGTGGGACTGAAAACGTATTTGAAGAAATAACAATTGATAATGTCTCAAGTTTGGCATAAGATATAACCTATAGATTCAGGAAGCTCAGCAAACCCCAAACAGGCTGAGCCCCCCAAAATTCATACAAGACAAGTCATAGTATTGCTTATGTTCCACATGAGTGAAACCATATGATAATTGTCCTTCTCTGCTTGTCTTACTTCACTTAACAAAACCCCCTCCAGTTCCATCCATGTCGATCCAAACGGTGGGTATTCATCATTTCTGATGGTTGAGTAATATTCCATTGTGTATATGTACCATGTCTTCTTTATCCATTCATCTGTTGAAGGGCATCTCGGCTCCTTCCACAGTTTAGCTATTGTGGACATTGCTGCTATGAACATTGGGGTGCACATGCCCCTTCTTTTCGCTACGTCTGTATTGTTGGCGTAAATGCCTAGCAGTGCTGGGTCATAGGGCAGCTCTATTCTTAACATGTAGAGGAACCTCCACACTGTTTTCCAAAGTGGCTGTACCAACTTGCATTCCCACCAACAGTGTAAGAGGGCTCCCCCTTGTCCACATCCTCGCCAACATTTGTTGTTTCCTGTTTTGTTATTTTTTCTGTCATTCTAATGGTGTAAGGTGGTATCTCATTGTGGTTTTGATTTGTAGTTCCCTGATGGCTAGTGATGTTGAGCATTTTCTCAAAGGGAGAGAAATCAGAGAGGGAGACGAACCATGAGAGACTATGGACCACGAGAAAAAACCTAGGGGTTTCAGAGAGGAGGATGAAGGGTGGAGAGGGGGTAACAAGGTGATGGGTATTGAGAAGGGCACATGCTATGATGAGCACTGGGTGTTATACTTAACTGATGAATCATCGAACACTACATCAAGAACTAATTATGTACAATACAGTGGCTAATTGAACACCAAAAAAGACAAGCCATAGTAAAACTTTTGAAAACTAAAAGTTTTGAAACTAAAGTTTGAAAACTAAAAGTTTTGAAAACTAAAACAAAAATATTATTTTTGAAAGCAACACATGAGAAATAACACTTTACCTAAAAGAGAAAAACAATTTGAATGAAAGCAGATAACATTTTAGAAAACATGAAGTCCAGAAAGAAGTGGCCACGTTTTTTAAGCGCTAAAAGCAAAGAACTGTCAACTCATAATTCTATACTCAGCAGAAATATGTTTCAGGAATAGAGGAAAAATCAAGACATTCTCCAATGAAGAAAAACTAAGACATCAGGAAAGAACAAGGAAGAACTGAAAGAGCAAATATATGGATAAACATAACCAACTTTCCTTTTCATCTTGAGTTTTTGAAATTATTTTAGTGGTTGAAGCAAAACTTAAAATATCATCTGATGTTCTCAATGTATGTGGAAGAAATACTTAAGCCAATTATACTATAAATGGAGAAGCTAAACAGATTTAAAGGGATGTAAAGGTGTAAGGTTTCTACACTTAATCTGTAAAGGTAAGATTTTGAAACTAGTAGACTATGACAAGTTTGGTATATATAATGTAATACCTAAAACAACCAATAAAAAGTCTATATATACAAAGAGATACACTGAAAAATAATAGTATTTAATAAATCAAAATGTAATTCTAAAAAGTTTGAACCATCTANCAAAGAGACACACTGAAAAATAATAGTATTTAATAAATCAAAATGTAATTCTAAAAAGTTTGAACCATCTATAAGGGCGGAGAAAATAAAATAGAAACAAAAAACAAAGAGAACAACCAAAAACAAAAATAATAAAATAGTAGAATTTATCCTGGCTTATAAATTAGTAACTTAAATATAAATTGTCTAATACATCAATTAAACAATGCAGATTGAGAGCGGGTTAGGGAAAAAATGACCCAGCTATACACTGTGTGTAAGAAACTCACTTTAAATGTAATAATATAGGTAGGTTGAAAGTTAAATAGGGAAAGATATGTCATGCAAACATGAATCAAATGAAAAGAGAAAGGCTCTATTCACATCAAATAAAGTACAATTCAGAGTAAAGAAAATCACTAGGGACAGAGAGGTAGAGACGAACATTACTTAAGGAGAAAAGTGGCAATCCATTACGAAAATATAGCAATTGCAAATGTGCATGCATCAAACAACAGAACTGTAAAAAGTGTGGACCAAAAGCTGATAGAACTAAAAGGAGTAATAGACAAAACCTAACATTACAATTGGAGACCATGGCATCCATCTAATAACATTTGACAGAACAACAGAAAAATGTCTCGGTCAATATTAAAAAACCACTTAATGTAACCTTCCATACTACAAAAGAAAAAGATCACATGACATCAACTGATGCGGAAAAAAGCGTTCAACAAAATTCAGCATCTATTTGTGAAAAAAGCTTTCAGAAAATGAAAAATACGTAAGAACTTTCTCAACTTGATAAAGATTATTTACCCAAAAAAATCTTACAGCTAATATCGCACTTAATCGTGAAAGACTAAATGCTTTCATCCAAAAAATCAGGAACAAAGCAAGGATCTCCACATCCCCCACAGCTCCACATCCCCCACTGCTACTCAACCTATTACTAGAAGTCCTAGCTATCACAATAGGCTAAAACAAGAAAGAGAGAGAGAGAGAGAGAGAGAGAGAGAGAGAGAGAGGGAGGGAGGAAGGAAGGAAGAAAGAAAGAAAGAAAGAAAACACAGAATGGTGTAAAGAGATAAAATGGAAAATTATTCCTATTTGTAGATGAAATAATGGTTTATGTAGAAAAATCCCACGAAATGTGAAAAATTAACTTCTTAGAATAAATGAGGTCAGTCATAAGATCAAGGTTAAACATAGGTCAAACAAGGTCAAAACATAAAAATTAATTTTATTTCTATATATTCATGATGACTATGTGAAAACTAAAATTAAATATGCAATGTAACTTGTAAGTGTTCAAAATATAAGTAAAATATTTAGGTATAAATCTAACAAAAAAGGACTTAGATGTTGAAAACTATACAATGTTGTTGAAAGAAATCAAAGAGGAAATGGAGTGATATGCCATGTTTATGGATTGGAAGTCTTAACATAGTAAAGGAGTCAATTTTCCCCCAAATTGATATACAGTTTTAACAAAAGTCCACTAAAAACAAAAAATATTTTTATAGATACACAAATTAATGTAGATTACTCCAAAATGTATGTCAAAAGGCCAATGAACTAGAATTAAACAATTTTGATAAATAAGAATAAGAATAAAATAAGAGTAAAGAATAAAGTGGGAGGAATCACTCTTATAAGCTATAATGAAGACTTTTACAGCTGTAATGATCAAAAATGGTTAAGGGATAGACACATAGATCAATGGAACAGAATAAACAACCCATAAATAGCCCCACACAACTGACTTTTGAGAAAGGTACAAAAAGAATTCAGTGCAGAAAGTATAGGCTTTTCAAAAATTATTGGTGTGATTGAATTGGAATAATTGAATATCCATAAGCAAAATTAAAAAAAAATAATCTTGGCCTAAACATCATACCTTGTATAAAATTTGACTGTAAGTGAATCATAGATTTAGATGGAAAACTATGCAATTTTAGAAGAAAACCTTCAGGACCTAGTGCTTGGTGAATGTTCTTAGATCTAATACCAAAAGCAGGATCCATAAAATAATTTAAAAGAAATGGACAAACTAAACTTCATTAAAACTAAAAATGTTGTTTTGTTTAAAACTTTAAGAGGATGAAATGAAAAGCACAGTCTAAAAGAAAATATTTTCAAACCACGTATCTATAAAAGGACTCATACCTAGATACCTTCAGACTTAGTAAGAAACATAAAAGATTTGATTAGAGAATGGGCAATGAGGGGTGATGGGGTGGCTTAGTCAGTTAAGCATCTGACTTCAGCTCAGGATGTGATCTCTGGGTCTTGGGATTGAGCTGGTCAGTCTCCCCAGTTAGCGAGGAGTCTGCTTCCCCCTTCCCCCGCCCCTCCCTTAACCTCTCCCCTACTGGTGTACTCTCTCTCTCTGAAGTAAAGAAATAAATCTTAAAAAAAAAAAAAGAAAAGAAAATGAGCAAATGACATGAGGAGGCATTTCAGTGAAGAAGATTCAAGGGTGGTGAATAAGCACATGACAAGCTATCCAACATTATTTATTATTAGGAAAATGCAAATTAAAACCACAATGAGTGAAATACAAAATGAAAATCACAGTGAATGAGATATTTGTATTTGATATAACTACAAATTAGGAAAGCTAAAATAAAAACTAGTGACATTAAGAAAATGCTGTGAGGATGTGGAGAAACTGGATCTGTCATACACTGACTGCTATTAGAATATAAAATGGTACAGCCACTCTGTGATTAGGTTGCCAAGTTTCTTTGTAAAAAACTAAGCATACATTTACATGACCCCCCATTCGTATCTCTGGGTCTTTATTCCAGAGAAATGAAAATAAGTCTGCATAAAAATCTAGACATGATTTTTAATAGTAGCTTTATTTGTAACAGCCCCAAACTAGCAAGAACTAAAATATCCTAAGTGAATGATTACATAAAGTGTAGTACATCCATCCTGCAGACGACTCTGCAATAAAAGGAAGAAACTATTGATACAAGAAACAACTTGGATGGATCTCAGAGGCATTATGCTGTATGAATAAAAGTCAGCTTCAAAAGGATACATGCTATATGATTCTTCTTATATAACAATCTCAAAATGATAAAATAATAGCAATGGAGAACAAATTAGTGGTGATTCAAATCCTAGAGGTGACTGAGAGACTGGTGTTGATAAGATAACAAGCCACCTGAAAAATCTGATCTTAGTAAACCTGCTGGGCAAGAGAATCCTATATATGTAAACACAGTCTTTCTGAACCATGCTTGACATTCTACTCAGTTCATAGGTTTCCACTGGCTCTAACAGAAGTGGGTCTATTAAGTTCAAGGTAGGGATGCTTCAGCATTCTCATCTGCCCCAATTAAAGTTGGTTTTTCTATTATAGTTTTGGTATAATTTCCAACAGCAAAGTTTTTAAAGGTCTATGATTAAAACAAACATAGACAATATCATCATCAACAATAAAATAAAAGCTGTCTCCTATATCTTTCATCTAGTATGATTTAAGAAAAAAAAACCAAGCCTTCTTAATGCCATGTATTTGATTTAATTAACAAGAGAATTTATAACACTGACTAGATATTTTGTCAGAATAGAATATGGGGCAGTCAAGAGTTGGTATCTTAATAAACTCTCTTACTTTAAACTGAGATGAGGAAGGCCTACCCATCAGTACTGCAATGAACTAAAGTGAACCACTGTGATGGTTAATTTTATGTGTCAATTTGACTAGACTACGGTACCCAGATATTTGGTCAATTACTAGTCTTGATGTTGCTGAGAAGGAATTCTTTTGGTGAGATTAACATTTAAATCAATGCACTTTGAGTAAAGCAGATTACCCTCCATAATGTGGGTGGGCCTCATTCAATCAACGGAAGGCCTTAAGATAAAACTGACTGAGGTCTCTGGGGGAGGAGTTCTTTCTCCCTTTAGATTATCTTTTTTTTTTAAATATTTTATTTATTTATTTGTCAGAGAGAGAGAGCACACACACAAGCAGGGGGAGTGGCAGGCAGAGGGAGAAGCAGACTCCTCGCTGAGCAAGGAGCCCCATGCAATACTTGATCTCAGAACCCTGGGATCATGACCTGAGCCAAAGGGAGCCGCTCAACTGACCGAGCCACCCAGGCACCCCTAGACTATCTTTAGATACAAGCTGCAACATCAGATCTTCTCTAGGTCTGGAGCCTGCTTCCCTAACTGCAGATCTTGGACTTGCCAGTTTTGCCACTGTATGAGCTAATTCCTTAAAATAAAGCTCTGTGTGTGTGTGTGTGTGTGTGTGTGTGTGTGTGTGTGTGTGTGTGTATGTGTGTTTCCCACAAACTTGCAGGCCAGCTTTATTCAAGTTGGGGGAAGTTTTCAGCACTAATGTGCAAGAATGTTCATATCATCACTGTATGAGATAGAAATGTAAAACATAAATGTCTGTCAACAATATAATGGATTATAATGGATAAATATATAATATTGTATATTTATACTATGTAATGCTGCATAGATTCAAAAAAACTGAAGTGACAACAGCTGTACAACAGCATATAGAAATTTTAAAATATGGTGTTCAGCAAAAGAATCCAGACACAAAAAAGTATATACTGTATAATTACATATTATATAATTGATATGACTTTGTAAAAGTACATAGAAAAGCAAGCCATTATTTAGAAGAGATGCAAAACTTCATGGTAAAATATTTAAAAAAGAGAGAGAGAGAGAACATGATAACAATGAAATAATTCTATTGGTTGCTTTTATTGTTTTTATGTTTTTTATGCAAAACTAAGTAATGAAAATAAAAAGAAAACGAGGAAATGAAAACCATGAAAAAATTATAGTGCTCACTTTTATGGGAGAAAATGGGGGTTGGGATTAAAAATTGTTTCCAGGAGGCCTCTAGGGGCACTAGCAAAGGTATTTCATATAGTCCTTTAAAGTTACTTCACTTCAGGGGCGCCTGGGTGGCTCAGTCATTAAGCATCCACCTTTAGCTCCAGTCGTGATCCCAGGGTCCTGGGATCCAGCCCCGCATCAGGCTCCCTGCTCAACGGGAGACCTCCTTCTCCCTCTCCCACTCCCCCTGCTTGTGTACCCTCTCTCGCTATGTCTCTCTGTCAAATAAATAAATAAAATCTTAAAAAAAAAAGTTACTTTACTTCAAACCTGGCTGGTTTTCTCTAATCTAAGGAAAAACAATGATTCTGCTTCACTATGAAGATCATAGTTTACTAAAGAGCAACAGAAATGTCAATAGTTGCTGGAAGTGGTCATGGAATGAAATGGCAAGAGCTCTTTTCTTTCTGCTTAGGATCATGTTTTAAAGCCATGATTTTATACCTATTTTGTAAAACTACATATATACAAAATATCTACCAAAAAGTGAAAAAAGTGATAAAGGAATAAAATAAGTCATTTAAGATTTGAAAGTATATAAGATAACAGACCTTACACCCTTCACAGCAATTAACTCAAAATGGATCATAGAGCCAAATGTACAAAAAGCTCTAAAATTACTAGAAGACAACCTAGAAGAAAATTTAGATGACTTTGGGTATGGTGATGCCTTTTTTGATACAACACAAAACACAATCCATGAGAGAAATAATTGATAAGCTAGACTTCATTAAAATTAAAAACTTCAGTGAAAGATAATATCAAGAGAACTAGAAAACAAGCCACAGAGTAAGGGAAAATATTTGCAAAGGACATACCTGATAGAAGTCTATTATCCAAAATATGCAAAGAACTCTTAAAACTCAACAATAAGCAAACAGACAACTTGATTAAAAAATGAGCAAAAGATCTTAATATACACTTCATCAAAGATGTACAAATGGCAAATCAGCATGTGAAAAGATGCTTCACATCATATGTCATCAGGGAATGTAAATGAAAATGACATACCACTACACACCTCTTAGAACACTGAAAATACTAAATGCTAGTGAATCTGTGGAACAAGAGAAAGCCCCATACACTGCTGATGGG
Source organism: Ailurus styani (assembly GCA_002007465.1). Lineage (NCBI taxonomy): Eukaryota > Metazoa > Chordata > Mammalia > Carnivora > Ailuridae > Ailurus > Ailurus styani. The sequence goes on from LNAC01000339.1 coordinate 588,018, forward strand.
AATGTAAAAATGGTACAGCCCCTTTGGAAGACAGTTTGGTGATTTCTTAAAAAAGATAAACATACTCTTATATATGATCCAACAGTTCCACTCCTTGGTATTCACCTGAAGGAGTTGAAAACTTATGTCCACACAAACACTTGCATATGAGTGTTTATAATAACTTTATTTATAACTGCCAAAACTTGTAAACAATCAATGCATCCTTAATTAGGTGAATGGCTAAATAAACTGTGGTACATTTAGACAATGGGGTATTAGCACTAAAAATAAATGAGCTATCAATTTATAGAAAGACATAGAGGAAATTAAAATGTTTTATCACTAAGTGTGAAAGAAGCCAGTCTGGAAAGACCATACTGTATGGTTGCAATTAAATGACATTCTATGGATGTCATAAATGACAAAATATGGAGACAATAAAAAGATTAGGAATGGCCAAGAGAGAGATGAATAGGCGAGAGCACAGATTTTGAGAGTAGTGACAATACTCTGTATGATATCACAGTGATGGCTGTATGTTGTTATATGTCTGTCCAAACCCATAGAATGTCCAACATCAAGAGTGAAGCCTTATGATCTGTCAATGTAGGTTCATCCTTGGTTAAAAAAATAAAAGTGCCTTTGTGGCAAATGATGCTGATAATGGGGGAGGCTATGTGTGTGGGGCAGAGTGTATAAGGGAAATAAGGGAAATCTTTGTACTTCTCTCAATTTTGTTGTAAAACTAAAACTGCCCCTGTCAAATAAAATCTTTATAAAAATATATATACAAGATATATTGTATATATTTTGCAATCAGAGATGAAACTTTAAAGGAAATAAAAAGAAATAACATAATAAAATAGAATAGAATACTAGTTTGAATGTGTAAGATTTTACATTCCTGATAGTCCAATAGAAAATATTAAAATTGACATTTAAATAGATGCACTTGAGGTCCCTAAAGTTCTTTTGGAAGTGGGTGAGGAAAAATCTTAAATAAATAATGATAGAGGTATTTATTAGTTTTTTTTCCAGAACCCATACAAATATATGATGATAAATAGTAAAGCTGTACTCATTATCTTATGAGTGAATAATAATTTAAATACTTTGAAAATAATTTCCACCCACATTTATCATAAGACTTCACTTTCTGGTTTAAGTCCTTAGGTTAAGTTTCCAGGGCCATTCCACAGGAATGGTTTGAAGAGCTTGGAAAGTAGCATAGGCATTCTTTTTTTTTTTTTTTTAAGATTTTATTTATTTATTTGACAGAGAGAGAGAGAGAGAGATTACAAGTAGGCAAAGAGGCAGACAGACAGAGAGGAGGAATCAGGCTCCCTACCGAGCAGGGAGCCCGATGTGGGACTCGATCCCAGGACCCCGAGATCATGACTGAAGGCAGAGGCTTTAACCCACTGAGCCACCCAGGTGCCCAGTAGCATCAGTATTCTTGCACCCCTCCTCTACCCCACTTTTTATCTCTTTGGTCAACATCTACATTTAAAAGATAAAGTGATAAAAATGGGGAAGTGAATAAATTAATATATGATTTTTACATAGAGTCAACAGTGAAATGACTTTGCTTTTCCTTTCCTTTATTCAATAGCCATTTCCTGACTGCATACTCTGTAGCTGTCACTATTTAAAGAATACAAAGATATAAGTTAGTTCTTAGTATAATTGATATTTGATGAGTAGAGGCCTGGGATACTGCTAAACATTTTCCACTGCACAGGGCAATACCCACAACAAATTACCTGTCCCAAAATGTCAAAAGTGTCTAGCTTGAGAAACTTTTCCATAAAGGAATACTTTCCTGCCCCCAACAAAATTCTTGAGCTTTGTAATTCTCACAGTGCCTTGCAAATCATTACTCTAGATAAGTGAGTTTAAGTTGGCAAGGTGTTCCAAACTTAAAGCAGCTTAATTCAAATACAAAATCAATTATGGCCCCTGCTAGAGAGCTATTATTCATATGTCCTGTTTATAATGTCTACCTGACCAACTCTCAGGAATTACAAAGTCCTCTCATTAGCAGTTTCCATTAGGTCCTGGGACCTGTATTGCCTAAAATTTTTCATGCCTAGACAGTAATATCATGAAAGATGTATCTGGGTCTACTCACTCATCATCAGAAAACAAATGTGGATTTATATTCTAATTTTTCCTAATATCTCATTTATACTGTAAAAATAAAGCTTATTAAACTGTGAAAGCTTAAGAAACTTCCTTGTAACTTCACCTTTCCAACACCTCTGAGGTCTCAGGGTATGAAAAACAGAGATGTAAACCAATCTAGAAAATGACATAATCAGTTATCACACATATCAGGCTCCATCTTCCTCCTCCCAAAGGAACTCAAATTAGTTGCACATTTCTTGGAATACTAGAAGTTGAGCTTTGAAAATAAAATAAATGTACATGATTCATAAGGAAGTAGTAACTCATTCCAATATCAGGTCTTATATACTCTGACCAAGAGACTATCCTACATCCTACTGTAACCACTCCAACTCTCCCCATCTAAGAAGTTCAAAAAATGCTGTTACCTATTCTTGATACTTTAAACATATTCTTCTAAGGAGCCACGTGCTATTGGAGCTGGGAGGTTTTCTTTCTTGCATTTTGTTATTTGTTTTTGTTCTGGTTTTCCCTTAGAAGAAGCCAAGACTGCTAGAATTTAGGTCTCTGGTTGGAAGAAATGTAGGACCACAAAAGCAAATACTGGAAACCTTGTAAAATCCTCTCAGAAACATGCCCTTAGAAAGAATGAAGAGAAAAGAAAGTCATAGGCACTTTTAAAATCATATTCTTCCCAAGTCAGAAGGATAGCAAAAGTACATAGTAATAAGGGCTGCCTGATGGACATGAAAATAATCTTTCTAATAGCCTATGCATCTATAAACTAGGTTTAGTTATTGCTTCCTTTGGATAGGTTTCGTGAGACTTAAGTGCTGTGTGATCAGTGAATGTAAGTTGAGATAAAAACTAGAAGAAAATAAACTCTTTGCCTTTAAATAGAAGTGGTTCCAGTTTCCTTTTACAAGCCTGAAGGGTTGTTGTACATATTAAAACTGCTGCACAGCTCCATCCCTGGTCACAAAAATTCTCCCTCCCCTGTCCCCCCCAAGATGTCAGATCTCTGGGAAACAGCAGTTACAAAAGGATGCTTTTCATAGCTTGTACTAGAAAACGCTGGCATCCCATCTCCGCATAAAATAGCACTAAACTGAGTCACAATGCCGGAAGCTGTGCCTTCTGCTTCTCTTCAATGGGATCTAGATCATTTCCAGAGAAAATATTAAATAATACTGTATAGTTTTGCCCGTGCATGGGACATGCCGATTCTTCTAATCTCTCGTTTGCCCTACATAATTTTAAGCTTTATCCATCAGTGTACCAGGCGAGAAAGAAAAACCGCAGTTAACAAGATGACAGTGTTATCTAGGTATTTGGCATCAATATTAGCAAGAGTCTGTCATTTGACAATTATTTCCCTAGCATACCAGACGGTAAAGAAAATGTTTTCATTCATCCGCAAATGACTAACATTTTATTGATGTCTCAAAATGCGGTTGAATACTATTGCACTCTCAATTTCTGAGCCGGGTTTGAGAGTTAAGCTTGAATACTAATAACATCAGTAACTCCTGCCGCAAGCGCCTCAGTTAATTGCCTAGCATTGGAGTGTCAGTTCAGCGCGGAGGTGATGCTAGTTAGGGGCTCTTGGAGCAGTCAGTCTGGGTGGTCACAGGTGATGGGAACGCTTCCCTTTCCCCATTTTCACCATATATCGTCATGCACTGCGATAAAAATCACCCTGAGCACCGATACCGCCAAGCAAAACGACTCCCTGCCTGCCTCGTAAAGAGCTCAGTCTGGGGAGGCAGCCGGATGCTGACCCCTGCAGAGATTATTGCTTCTGTGCGCTTTGCCAAAGGATCCTGCTAGCGTTATGGAAAACGAGTTAGGGATGTGCGGTTTTGCTTTATTTATTTCCTTCAAGGGAAGAAGGACTGGAGTCAAGGCGAAGAAAATCTTCAAAGACTGCTTAAGGGGGGTGAGGGTGGTGGTGGTGAGCATATTTTTTAATTACTTGTTTCTCTCCACTTCCTCGCTCTGCTTCCCAAACTCCTCACTGAACAAGATTGATTGGCGTAACTGCTATTGACTCCAGCCTCGGTTCTCGCATTGATCTGCAAATGGCCCGGAAGAGCTAAAGGGTCTTGAATCTGGAAACGAGTCTAAGAAGGGAAGGAGAAGGAAAGGGTAGGGGGCGGCCCCTCGCCCAGCCAGCACCCGGCTCTGCTTTAGGCCAGGACAGCGGCTCCCAGCGGCGGGGCGAGCGGTTAAGAGGCTGCGGCGTGGGAAGCAGGGGGAGCCCCTCTGCGCCGCGGACGAGGAAATCTGTCCGACCTGGTTTGAAGGCTGCTAAAACACTACAACCCTGTGACTCGTTAAACCCCACAACTCAGTCCTGCCTAGATTCGGATGCGCTGATCATTATGCCCGTCAGGCCCAAACGGGTTAAACTGCCTCTTACATAACAGGACTGCCTGGCTCTACACAATTAAAACACTTGATTGCAGTCTCTTCCCGACGCGTCCAGCCTCGACCCGCCCCGTCCCTCCCACCGCGCCTGCGTACCGCGCGCGCACGAGCCCCGGCACGCGCACACTACACACTCACCCGTCTACACACACCCTCCACTTCGACCATCCCTCACACACGCGCGCGCTATTTAGTGTCAGCACGCACTGGGGGGGGGGGCGTGTAGCGGGCGCCCTCCCATCCGTGCTGACTGACCCAACAGATCCACCAGCTTCTGTACCGCAAGGCCTCGCATGCACCCCCTCATCTGCCCTCAAAAAGCAGCACCCCCGCCACCGTCCCTACCTATTTCCGAAAAGAGGTAAAGAGCGAACTAGTTGGCCGATTGTAGCCAACTTGCCGATTGTAGCGCGGCCGCCCAGAAGAGATTGGAAAAAATTAAAACAACAAAATCTCACAGTCCCCGGCGTCATGATGGCGCCGACTACAACTTGGAGGACTTTAAAGTTACGGTGTCTCAAGAGGTAAAACGCACCAGAGAGGGAAAGCAAAGCGCCCCTTGGCTCTTCACCTCGGCACCGACACAGAGACTTTTCTAGCAAAACATCACTCTAGTGCCTATGACAAGAAGGGAAGCATTTTGTCTAAGACACATCTCTCTTTTCCCCTCACTTTGCATAATTGTGATATACCTCCTCCTCTGGATTTTTTTCCTGTTTTCTTTCCTTTCTTTCTTTTTTTTTTCCCCCCTCTCCATTCTCTCCCCCCACCTCCCCGCTGCATCCCTAGTCCCCGGGCGGGGTTGCTAAGGAAAC